>OX101749.1:11941404-12541404 GCA_944452665.1 Stenoptilia bipunctidactyla | reverse complement strand
ATCCAATTCGGAAACAAAGGATGTGTGGTAAATAAAACAAAATTAAATAGTACCAATATTTATTATTTATCTTTGAAATTATAATAATAATAGGATTCACTAAGCCCGTTATGGTTCTGTATGGCTTTAAACTATGAATTCTTGCTCCATATTTGCCAGGTCGTACCCCAATCTGTCTTACTGAGTATACCACGGCCTCCCCCACAATTCTTGCTCCCACAATATCACACATTTATTATATATGGACGACATTAAGTTATATGCCACAAACATTACAGATTTATTTAGACTCGTAGATATAACCCAAATATTCTCTGATGATATAAAAATGCATTGCATTTTTTCTTTAACTCCAAATCCGAAGGCAATCTGGAATTGTAAAAAAAAAAATTTTTACTATAGTATTTATTTAGTTTGTTTAGGTGTGTAGATAGATTTTCGCAAAAGATCAGTAATAAGCCTACAGCCCAATAAAATTATTGAAAAACTACATTTATTACTTTATTAGAGAAGAAATCAGGGGACTACGAAACGTTAATTTAGGGTTTTTCATACAGATCATTAAACGTTTAATATACTTATAATGCAGAGAGAGTTGTAAATAGTGAATTTCTTTGTTAAGTATTTAGTGATATAACAAGTTTAAATCCAGTACATAATTTAACAATGAAAATGTTGTCACCCTAGTTCCTATTTATGTCTAACTTACCTGTGAAAAGATAATCCACAGCCAGGATAAGATTCTTTTCCACACCCACTCACAGCACATATATTGTTCACCATTTTTACAATACAATTAACCAATATAAATCCAATATAAAGCACTTTTTGAAACCCAGAAAGGCAAACAAGTCAATACGACAACAAAAAGAACGCCATATTGTTTTTGTGGTGCCACACAAATATTACCATTTTACCAAGTGTTGCCTTACGTAAGAGTAATAAAACTCTACCAAAATATTGAAATGTCTCGTCGTGAAATAAAAAAGATTTATCTACACCTACAAACTATTGCATTTTTAATTCGTATAATTACAAACATGCCGCACGTATTATTCATATACAAAATGTCATTATTTTCTGCGAAAGAACTTTTCTGGAATATACTACCTTTATACCAATAATATTTTACATGGCAATTGTGCGAAAGGGACACACCAAGAAAAAGTAAGTTTCACTTGAGCTCACTTCATTGAGTAGATATTGGTTATTTAAAAAAAAACTTTACTTGCATGGACTTATGGTTCATATTTTTATGTTGAAAGTTTGCGAGTAATCCTTCCAGTTGTACGTAGTACCTATTAATTCCATGGTTAAAATGGACACATATTATTGGTAACACTGCTGCCACAATGCTGCCAACATCAGCAGCACAGACTAATAAGGAGAACAAGTTCAGACGGACAACTCCCTTGTCATAGATGTCGGTCTATACGAGGCTCACATATTGATTTTGACAGCTTGTTTTTTTTTTAAATGTTATTTTACACAATGAGGTGTAGCAGTTTTTTTTCTGCGGACATGGCAAAGAACTTTCTTAGTATGTTATGCCTATAGGTAATTCCTTTGCCAAATAATAAAATTTACAAATAAATAAATATGGGTCTGGATGTTTTTCTATATAAAAAATAAAAAATATCTATGTGTTTATATATTTCTTAAGTTTATTTATCCGTTTTCTAGTATCCATAGCACAAGTTCTTAATGAGACTTAATTTAGGCTAGACAATGTGGTGTGATTAAATATTTTTTTCTGACAATCCAATTACAAATCCAATATAGGTATACAGTGTGTCCCGTCTCGACCTAGCGATAATTTAAGGTTACAAAATATACCTAATTTCATCGACAAAAACACCCATATATGGGGGTCTACCCCCCCTCCTGTCGGAATGGCCGCCATTTTTTTTTTTTTTATTCTTGTAGATACCTCTGCTGAAAGATGCCGATTTCTCGGGACAGAAAGGTCCTACAGATGTAAAAAAAATGTTATTTTAAAGGTAGAAATAGCAACTATAAAATAAAAATAAACATTATGGAAAATTTCCCTACAAAATATCTTAAAACATTTACAATGCTAATTTAAGTGTAAAAAATTTACTGTTTTTTTTATTTTTCTTAACATATTTCAAAAACTAGCACGTTGATACAACTTTTTTTAATACTGTCCTGATACTTAAGGATATTACTTACAAATTGACGTTAAAATTATTCTTCTTAATTGCATAACTCGAGAGTTAGGGCTGTTTGAATATGACCCTTTTGTGAGGGTCCCAAACCCATGTAGAGCTACCTGCTACATTGAATAGGGTTTATGTGACAAGGACGGAAAATGATTTGTATTATTGTTAGAGCGGTGAATAAGTAGGACCAAAAATCATGTTTGATCAGCTCAGGTATCGAAGATAAATATTTGTTAGACAAATTAATAGCGCTCTACATTCATGATCCTCGCAAAAGGGTCATGTTCAAACATCCCTAACTATCGAGTTATGCAATTAAGAACAATAATTTTAACGTCAATTTGTAAGTAATATCCTTAAGTATTAGGACAGTATTAAAAAAATTAGTATCAATGTTCTAGTTTTTGAAATATGTTAAGAAAAATAAAAAAAAACAGTCAACTTTTTTCACTTAAATTAGCATTGTAAATGTTTTAAGATATTTTGTTGAAAATTTTCCATAATGTTTATTTTTATTTGATAGTTGCTATTTTTACCTTTAAAATAACATTTTTTTTACATCTGTAGGACCTTTCTGTCCAGAGATATCGGCATCTTTCTGCAGAGGTATCTACAAGAATAAAATTAAATTAAATGGCGGCCATTCCGACAGGAGGGGGGGTAGACCCCCATATATGGGTGTTTTTGTCAATGAAATTAGGTATATTTTGTAACCTTAAATTATCGCTAGGTCAAGACGGGACACACTGTATAATTTCAGTCCTCGCTGTCAGTACCTATATTTCAGGTATTATTGAGTTATAGTTAGGTACTTCCTTTGGTATATTTTCTTGGAAATTCACATAAGGGTACCTAACACAATTTTCACAACTTATACAATATTTTTATAATTTATTTATAATTAAATTCATTTACACATCAATTCACAAAGATTGTTATTGTGTCAATCTCTACAAATATTGTTCAATTCGAATTGAAACTTTCAATTCAACCAATTCAAGCAGTCAAGTGTCAATATCATTATGTGAGCCCATGGACAATATCCATAGACTGATGCTAATATACACTATGGAGATTACCAGCCGTGATCAGCAGGCAGTGGACATCTTATAGTAATAATAATAATAATAAAATTGTTTATTTAGATAACAGAGATCCATTATTGTTAGTAACAATTACTTATTATCTATGTTAGTAAAACAGTTACGTACCCGAACAATTTAATTCTTAATTAAAGTATTTTATAAAATTATGAATAAAATTAAAACTTAAAATAACAATTAATACAAATTATAATGCCTCTAGTAGTAACTTTCAAATTTAAAATTAATGCAATCAAAACTATAAAATCAATAAAAACAAAATTCAAATCGAGAAGTCAGAAATAAAATTAAGAAATGTATTAAGTAAAATTTAAATTAAATAAGTATAATTACATAAAATTAAATTAAATTGACAGGTTAAAATAAGTTATTATTGCTGTTGACTAGCACTCTAGTCCAATGGCGCCACATGAGACTGTCATATCTCCTTGCAATTGTCATCAGGATGGAGTTGGAGCTGTCCTGCACTCTGCGAATGAGCGAGGCAGTGCGTTTTCGCATAATAGCAAAAAAGTCGTCTGTCTGAGCCAGTGCAAACATGCCCGACGCGCTACAAAAACGGGGCAGGCCCAACAACATCCTAAATCCATTATTATACTGGACTCGCAGAGCGCTAACGGCCCTCCGCGTATAACTGGCCCAAAGGCTGCATGTATAGAACACTTGGCAATCAATATATATAAAACTGTTCCGTTACTGACTGAGTGACTGAGGTACTGAGTGACTGAGTGACTGACAGACAACGTACAGCCGTAACTACTGGGCGTAGAGAGCTGAAATTTGGAACATAAATTCTTTAGGAGATGTAGGGGTGCACTAAGGAAGGAATTCCCGAAATTCCCACGGGAACAGGAAATATAGGACTTTTTAATTTGTATGAAAAATCTTACTCCTTGAGTGCACCGATGTGAAACTTGGTGTACAGGTTTTTCAATGTGTGTCTGGTTGTTGTTATGAAAGAAATTCCCGAAATTCCCACGGGAACGGGAAATATATGATGTTTTAGTTTGTATGAAAAAATCCCATCCCTTGAGTGCACGGATGTGATACTTGATATAAAAGTTCCTCAACAAGTGTGAATTTGTATTATGGAAGGAATTCCCGAAATTCCCACGGGAAGGGGTTGGACTTTTTAGTTTGTATGAAAAATCTTATTCCTTCAGTGCACGGATATGATACTTGGTATAACATAAAGGTTCTCCAAAAAATGACTGGTTGTGTTATGAAACCAATTCCCGAAATTCCCACGGGAACGGGAAATATATGATGTTTTAGTTTGAATGAAAAAATCTTATTCGTTGAGTGCGCGGATGTGATACTTGATATAAAGGTTCCTCAATAAGTGTCTGTTTATATTATGTAAGGAATTCCCGAAATTCCCACGGGAAGGGGTTGGACTTTTTAGTTTGTATGTAAAATCTTATTCCTTGAGTGCATGGTTGTGATACTTAGCATGGAGGTTTTTCAAAGAGTGACTGGTTGTGCTATGAAAGGAATTCCCGAAATTCCCACGGGAACGGGAAAAATACGATTTATAGTTTGTATTAAAAAATAAATTCCATTAGTGCACAGTTGTGATACTTACTTAGTATGAAGGTTCCCCAGTGAGTAACTGTTAGTGTTGTGAAAGAAGTTCCCGCCATTCCCACGGGAACACGAAATATTGGACTTTTTAGTTTGTATGAACAATTATTTCTTCAGTGCATGGATGTAATACTTGATATA
The DNA here is from genome assembly GCA_944452665.1 of Stenoptilia bipunctidactyla. Classification (NCBI taxonomy): domain Eukaryota; kingdom Metazoa; phylum Arthropoda; class Insecta; order Lepidoptera; family Pterophoridae; genus Stenoptilia; species Stenoptilia bipunctidactyla. The sequence goes on along the minus strand of OX101749.1, from coordinate 12,536,393 downwards.
AAGGTTCTTCAATGACTGGTTGCGTTAAATATAAACAATGTTTATGCGCGTACGAAGTTGCGGGCAAAAGCTAGTATGCTCTAAAAAGCGTGATTTTAACTTGTTCGCTACAACGAGCAAACCTTCGAACCAGCATGTTACAGCGGACCGCCATCGCCCTGCGCTCCCGCTCTATGTCAACAAGGTCATCAAGGTCGTCGGTCACTAAGTGTCCAAGGTATTTAAATATTTTTACTTGTTTCAGCGCAGTGCCATTGAGTTTAATCTGTGGCGTGGTATCTGGACACTGGTTTCCGACGGCTCTGAAGACCATGTACTCACTCTTTTTGACATTGTACGTCAAGCCGTGTGCTCGCGCGTACCTTTCGCAGGTGTGGAGGAGTTCGTTCAGTGCCCTCACCGTTGGACTGAGTAACACCATATCGTCCGCGTAACTAATATTATTTATGGACATATTATCGATCCGACACCCGAGGTGTTTGCTGCTAAGCTCAACGATGAGGTCATTAACGTATAGGTTAAATAACTTTGGTGAAGTAATTCCACCCTGCCTCACACCACATTCCAGTCTGAATGAACGAGACAATTTATCCGCCCATCTCACACAGTTCTCCTGGTTGCTGTACCAATACTGAAATATTCGCAATAGTTCTGCTGGCACACCTCTAGCCCGTAACTTGACCCAAAGCACCTCGTATGACACAGTGTCAAACGCCCGCGTCAGGTCCAGAAAACAGGCGTACACTGGCGTTCGACGCCGCGTATAGTATTGTACGGTGTGCTTCAGGGCAAGGATAGCGCTTTCAGTGGACAGTTTGGGTCGAAATCCAAATTGAGCGTCGTGAAGTAAAAGATATTTCTCAAGATGGTGGTCGAGCAGGCCATCAAGCACTCTTCCTAGGATAGTCGCTAGGGAAATGGGCCGATAATTGTTCATGTCAGTCACGTCACCTGTTTTATTCTTTATAATAGGTACAACCACGGTCTTCATCATGTCATAAGGAAGGTAAGCATGTCCCATACACAAAGAATAAAACATTGCAAGAACACGAGGTAGATGGACGCCAGCGTGCAGCAGGTGCTCGACGCTGAGGCCGTCGTGTCCAGGTGACTTACCTCTTGTCATTCCACGGATTACTTTACTGACGACTTTAGCAGAGAAACGAACGATATCTAGCTCACGACAATCCTCACCATCGACCACCCGCTGCGACGGCCCCAATGGTGGGGAAACGCTAAAGTGAGCGAGCAAACATGTTGGCGACAGTCTCGGGGTCACTGGTGAATCGGGGTCATAACTTTACAGACTATAGTGAACGGTCTGTAAAGTTATGACCCCGATTTCCCATGTCATAACTTTAAGCAAGAATGTAAGCGTATCATGTCAAATCAACCGCCAGACAGTTACAATAAAAATCAGAGGACAGTGCATTCACAGTTGGTTTAACTCCAGCTGTTTGATTGGCTGCCATGAATCTTGGGTTGCCGTATTAAATTTCGATTACAAAATACCGTTTGTATTACTAATAATGAATAAGATTAAAATATAAAATATTTAAATTATATTAAATATTATTTATTTAATATTAATATTAAAATATCGGCCACTAAGATTCCGTTACCGACCGTATATTAAAACACATTTAGATGAGATTTATGTGCTGTATTTAGAACTGACAAATAAAGTTTTATTTTACATTGTATGTTATTGATAACGAAAAGTACTTGCGCGATTTAATAGACTCCCAGTGCCATCTCTTGCTTTTATAGGAAACTTCTCCAACATGCCGCCCCCCAAGAACTCTGTTCTTAATGTTATTTTACGGCATGAGTATTAATTTGGATAGAGGGCGCTGTAGAGTCGAGTTCTTACATTTCAGTGTTGCAACTCTTAATTCACCGTCAGGTCCAGCATGTAATTTTTCTACTCTACCTAATAACCATTTCGTAGGAGGTAGGTCTGGTTCCTTTACTATTACTAGATCTCCCAGTTTTGGTGGGTCTGTTTTCGTCCTCCATTTGCATCGTTGTTGTAAGAGGTGTAGGTATTCCCGTGACCACCTTGACCAGAAACTTTTCATCATTCTTTGTACCAGATTCCAACGTTGCAAAGGACTGATTGGTTCGTTTAAATCATTATTTCTCTCTGGTACAACTATAAGTTGTTCTCCTACAAGAAAGTGTGCCGGTGTTAAAGGGGTGTTATCATCTGGATGTTCACTAAGGCAGCTAATAGGTCTTGAGTTCAGTACAGCTTCAATCTGACACAGTAAAGTAGCCATTTCTTCAAATGTAAGAGTACTGTTGCTAACTGTTTTTATTAGGTGGGCCTTTACTGATTTAACCCCAGACTCCCAAAGGCCTCCAAAATTTGGTGATTTAGGTGGATTGAAATGCCATGATGTTCCGTCGTTTTCTAATAATGCTGCTATTTCTTTTACTACACTGGCCATGCTTTGATTCAACATCTTTGTGAGTTCATTTGCAGCTCCAACAAAGTTTAAACCATTGTCACTATACATTTCTGAGCAATGACCTCTTCGTGACACAAATTGTCTGAATGCAGCAAGAAATCCAGCTGTTGTTAGATCACTCACAGCTTCAAGGTGTAGTGCTTTTGTTTTCATACACACAAAAAGTGAGATGTACCCCTTAAAGGTTTTTTGCCCTCTACCTTTTGACACTCTTATTTGTATCGGTCCTGCAAAATCAACACCACAAGCTTCAAATGGTCTCCCAGGATTTACTCTAACACTGGGAAGTTGACCCATGATTGGTTGATGTGTTCTAGCGTTATATCTGACGCACTTAGTATAACTACTAATATACTTTTTTACAGCTGGTTTTAGTCCAATTATCCAATACTTGCTTCTCAAAATATTTATTGTCAAAGCGGTGCCACCATGCATTACTCTATCATGGGCATCTTGGATAAGTAGTGTTACAAGGTAAGTATTTTTTGGTATAATTATAGGATGTTTATAATCTAAGGATATATCGGCTGACTGTAATCTACCACCAACTCTCAACAAACGATTTTTGTCTATAAATGGTGTAAGAGAAATCAGTTTACTTTTTCTTTTAATCCCTTTGTTTTGTTTCAGATCTTCTAATTCTTCAGTAAATTCTCTTTCTTGAATAGTTCTTATACAAGTGTCCAGAGTTTGTTTCATTTCCTCAGCAGTAAGGTAAGTATATTTATTTCTATTTTGTTTTATTTCTTTGAGGTTTAAAATTCTTCTACAATAAGTGAGTACTCTGATCATCTTCTTTAAGTTTGAAAATCTTACTAGTATTGATTCTTCTTCTATTTGGTTAAAAAATACATTTTTATGCTGTTTTCTTTCTTCTAAAGTTGTTTTATGTACTAAATCTGTGTTTTTATGTAATTTAAGCTTATTCATCCAGTGTGGTCCCTTCCACCACAATTGGTTGTTTTTTAGTTCTGATGGTTCAATTCCTCGAGATGCAATATCTGCAGGGTTATCTTCTGAAGCAACATGATTCCATCTGTCATTGTCTAATCTTGTTTGAATTTCTGTTATTCGATTAGCTACAAAAGTTTGCCATCTATTAGGTTGCGATTGTATCCAAGCTAAAACTATAGTTGAGTCTGTGTAGGCATGAACATTTTGTTTCGAAACATTTAAAATCTTTGTTGCATTTGCTAGTAACTTCGATAATAAAACTGCAGCACAGAGTTCTAAGCGAGCTATAGATATCTGTTTTAGTGGAGCAACTCTTGTCTTACTTTCCAGTATTGTAACATAAATTTCATCATTTCTAATAACTCTGACATATACTACTGCTCCAAACTCCTTTATTGATGCATCTGCAAAACCCACCAGTTCTATTTGGTCATTGTTAGGATAATTATGCATCCATCTATCAATTTCTATGTTTTGTAACCCTTCAAGTTGTTTTCTATATGTTAACCATTCTTCTTTAAGATCTCCTGTTATTTCTGTATCCCAATCTAAATTACAAAGCCATAGTTCTTGTATTAGTACTTTAGCTCGAATAATGACTGGTGCCAGCCATCCAAAAGGGTCAAATAATCTGGATATATCTGATAATATATTTATTTTTGTTATAATTGTAGTTTGTTCTGGTAATTTAACAAATATTTTGAATTTGTCATCGATTCTATCCCAAGTTACTCCTAATATTTTTATAATTTCATTAAATTTTATTTCAAATGGTTGTATGTCATCTTTGTTTTCTTGTATCATTTTCAAAACTTTATCTGAATTACTGGACCATTTTTGTAATTGAAAACCTGCACCTTCTAATAATTCATTAATTTCTTTGTATATTTTAACAGCTTGTTCTTCATTTGGTGCTCCAGTCAACAGATTGTAGTGTTACCTAAAGTAAAAGCCTAAGTAACCTACTATTTAAAAGAAAAGGTTAAGAGAAAAATAAAAAAATAAGTTAAAGTTTATATATTTACAAATAAAGAACTTACAAGGATTGTCTAGAAAAGCACTATTTTCACTTAAAGTCCACTAGGAATTTGTATAAACACTGAGATTTTTCCAATAAGTATTGTCCAGAAGTTTCTAGGTTAATCGCAGCTCCAAAAGATTATGTACTTATATTATACTATTTCATTTTACTTTAGTTATTAGTATTTTTAGTATTTTTCTTCAATTCCAAGTACTCTCCTCGGTGTTTTATTTTCAAAAGCCCCCGAGTTCAGCTCGCCACTCCTTATATAGCCTCGATTTCGTTCGACAGCTCGTAAATTTATTTATGTTTGAGAGGCATCCATTCTTTCATCGGCCAGCGGCTGTCACATCTCGTATCAAGGAGGTTTTAGTCTCTGGAGCAACGGTGGTGGTATGGCAAAAGTGGAGCTGATACTTCTCTTGATTCTAAGTGTGCAAGTCTCAGAATAATTTATATTAAAGTAATAATATAAAAATTAATTGAAAAGGAAATTAATATAAAACCTAATAACAGTTTATAAATTATCTGTGCCGAAAAGTGACATAAGCTACATGACAATTTTTAGAGTTGACAAGTAAATAAATAGTTTTTCAGATACAAAAATATAAACAACAATAACAATACAAAATATGACCTAAAATTACACATGCAACGTGAGTATATTACAAGATCATCCATGTAATATGAAGATTTCACAATTTCAGCTGCTTCAGGATAATTTTGACTTTCATCTTCTGCAACTTGTTTTAAAGTTCGAACTGCTAAGTATGGAGCACATGCAGTGCCAAAAGTAACTGTCAGTAACTTATAAAAATTGTATTTTTCATCAGGATTGTCTCTCCATACGATACATTGGTAATTAGCATGTTTTTTAAAAATTAAAATCTGTCTATACATCTTAGTAATGTCACTTACAAGTGCTATTTTATGTTTTCTCCACTTAGTAATTAAGGTTCGCAAGTCTTCTTGTATTACAGGTCCTGTGAGTAATGTATCATTCAGTGATTGACCTTTGGAACCCTTCGCAGAGGCATCAAACACTACTCTTAATTTTGTAGTGTCTCTTTCTTCCTTGATCACAGGGTGATGAGGTAAGAATATAGCATCATCATCAGTTTCATTAAATAGCGTCATATGTTTTAGTTCCAAATATTCTTTAATAACCTTTGAGTATTCTATTTTTAGTTTTGGATTCCTTTCAAATTTCCTTTCTAATTGTAAAAATCTTCTGACAGCTATTTCTTTTGTATTTCCACATTTCTCAACAGGTGATCCTGAGTCTTCTTTAAAAGGTAAGTTTACTATGTATCTTCCTGATTTTGTTCTTATTGTAGTTTGTTTATAGATATCTTCACATCTTTGTTCATCTTTAGTTAATGTTCTTTCACCAGTTATTGTTTCATTTTCAATTTCCCAAAATTTTCTTAATAAATCATTTTCACATATACATACATATATGCATATTAATCGTTTTGTTTTGTTTCATAGTTTGTGTTTTAGTATCACCCGAAAGAATCCAGCCCAGCTGTGTCTTCTGTGCTATTAATCCGGACGGACTCTTTATCAAACCAGCTTCTAATATCTTGCTATAAACTTCAGCACCTAGCAGTAACTGTATTTTGTTCGGTTTATTGTATTTAGGATCTGCTAGTGTTATATTTTCCAACTCAGGCCAATTAAAAACTGTGATTGACTGTTGTGGTAAGTATGTTGTAATTGTTTTCAAAATATAAGCTTGAATATGAATTGTGAAGGTTGAATTGTATCTTGACTTTAGTTTGACTTCAACCATATATTTGGTGTGAAGTTGTTTTCCTTCATCCAATCCCGAAACCACGCCGTTGATTCTCTTCTTTTTCAAACCCAATGTTTGAACCAGATCTTCTGTTACGAACGAGGCTTGTGAACCCTGGTCAATGAGAGCACGGTAGATGTATTGTTGGCCTTGACACGAAGTCACTTCTACAAGTGCGGTGGCTAGTAGTATTTGACTGGGTTGTTGTATAAAATGTGACACTATGTTTTGATTTGAGTTCTGTTGATTTTCTTCCCTTACAGCATCATTTATCTTATCTGGGTGCAATAAAGAGTGATGATTCTTATAGCATACTCTACATGATGTCTTCCTCATACATTTCTTAGCTGAGTGGTTAGGTATTAAACAATTAAAACAGAGATTGTTGTTTTGAACAAATTCATGTCTTTCTTTAAACTGTAATTTTGAAAATTCCTTGCATTGGTAAATATAATGTTTTTCCTTGCAGAACTTACAAGAAATATCTTTAGCTTCCAACAATGAGTGAAATGTTTTTGGTCTTGATGTTTTACTGGTATGATCAATCATTTCTAGTGATCTAAATCTCATAACGAAAAATTCTTTCAGAATGTCAAAGGAAGGGAGTTCATCTTTTTCTGCTGCAATATGTTGTTCCCATAGACGATGACTCTCTGTATCTAATTTGGAAACAGTTATGTAATTTATGATTGCATCCCAGGTGTTAGTAGGCATCCCTATATTCTGCAATGAGCTTAAACATTCCACTGTTGTATCTAGTAGGAACTTAATTTGGTAAGCAGATTCTGAAGGTATATTTCTAATACTAAATAGTTTCTTAAAAATACTATTTGATATGTATCTCTTGTTGTCGTATCTACTTTTTAGTATTTCCCATGCTTGTGTATAGTTTTGACTTGTTATAGAAATTGATCTTAATAACTGTTCTGCTTCACCAGATAGACTTGACTTCAAATAATGAAGTTTTTGTACATTATCAATGGAATTGTTTGTATGTATAATTGAATTAAATAAATCATGAAATGTTGGCCAATCATTGTATTTTCCAGAAAATTGAGGTATGTTAATCGTCGGTAATTTTATCTCAGTGTTCGTTTTGTTTTGTTTGTTTTCAGTGGCTTTTTTAGGTGCAGCATCCAATAATTCTTGTATTTTTGTTTTCAAATCACTTTTGTACACAATAAAGGTCTCCTCACAATTCTCATATATATCTTCAATGAAGTAATTTATCGCACTTCGAGTCTGTTTTGAAGTGTTCTCCACTATGAACTCATGAGTTGTCTTGAATTTCTTCCATGAAGATTCTAAATTTTCTAATCTTGTTTCTAAGTATTGTATAGTAATTCTAGTCTTTGAACATTTTCCATAATTTATTTGAGCCTTTTTTATGGCTTCAAATCTTTCGTCTTGTAGGCTAAGAGCTTCATTAACCTTCTCCATTTTGAAAGTACTGATTTTATGAATTGTTTAAAGTCCAAAAAAATACCGAAATTCAAGTTAGAATTTTAAAAGTTTAAATTTCACAAAATTTTTCTAAGTCCGTTTTTTGAAATATTCTAAGTCCCAAATCACTTAAAACTTTCTAAGTCTTTTCACGAAGTTTTTTAAGTATTTAGTCACAAAGTCTTTTTATCACACTTTCACTGATATTAAATACAAATCTTTAGCACTTATTAAGGAATTATCCTATTACTCACGGTTACCAAGTCCAGAAACACTGAAATCCATGGGAGTCATTATCACTTCACAGGTCACAAATTGCCCATTATGTTCACTCACATAATACTTATTGCCGCACAACTTTATCACTTATTGCCGTACACCACTATAATTTGCCGCCACTACTTTAAAAATCCGGCTCGAAGGACCAACTTGTCCACTAAGATTCCGTTACCGACCGTATATTAAAACACATTTAGATGAGATTTATGTGCTGTATTTAGAACTGACAAATAATGTTTTATTTTACATTGTATGTTATTGATAACGAAAAGTACTTGCGCGATTTAATAGACTCCCAATGCCATCTCTTGCTTTTATAGGAAACTTCTCCAACAAGCACCTATATTTTTGAACGTCTAGTCTACTATAATTATTTCATATTTGAGCGTAATATATCGTTCTTTTTTACAATATTTGGAAAACTTACAGCCATTTAGTTTACCTTGTCGTAATAGATTAAAGAAGGCTATTTAAAATTTTTATGCAAACTTTCAGGGAAACTGGACGGTAGGGCCAATATAGAGAATACATACGTCAGAGGTAAACCAACTGCGAACGGACTGTAACTGACTTAAGCATCGACTTAGGATCGGGATTAGGACGAAGTTTAGTGCAGACGGGCATAAGTCCCTCAGTCCCAAGACATTTTACTAGTAAAAGTCACACAGTATTGCACATTTTATTGTTCATACATGTTAGGTTAGTCCAGCGCAGTCGACAATCTAACCACATGAGTAGATAATCTACTCATGTGATCTAACCATGACATAAACATATGGCTGTGATGATAGAAACTTTAAAAACTTTGTACAGTACTCCCAAATTAATAATGCGCATGCAGATCTTCGCTAATTGTCGTATTCCCGGAAACACCCGAATCATTGAATCGTAAGCCCTAAACAATGCACTTGCATTTTGCACCTAGTTCGAAAGAAATAGGAGTCAATAAAAGAACTAAAAGGATTCATTGCAAACCAACTTTAACATTTCCCAACGCATCCCAGTCCTAACAATATCAGAAAGCGTCATGGCCGCCAAACTTATATGTCGACGTGTGTTAGAAGAAATTAATATAAAAAAATATTTATCTATTAAATTTTGCTGTCTTCTTTGAGGTATTTTATTGACTATGGTTATTTATATGTTATTAAGTTTTTTTAAATAGTTTGAATTTAAAAATAACCAAGTTTAACGTAATTATAGGCAACATTATCAATTTTTTACTTTTAGAGATATAGATATTTGCAATACTTAATATATTTTTTTATGTTAGGTACATGTTGTCTCCAAAAAAGGGGCTCGTTGTCACTGTGACTATTAAAAGTATTATCGATATGTTTTTGTTTTAACGACCGTTTTGTTTTTGTTATATCTAGTTAAAATGCCTAGAAATAGAAAAAGACTCACTGATCGCGGTCGGACAACAGCAGAAGACCTGATAAATGCAGTGAAGATATAAAGTCTAAACTTAAAAAAACTAGAAAATAAAAAGACATAACTACAGAACACTTTCTAGATACTAATACAAAGAAACAGTGGGTCCATGCGAAATGCGGTGGGAATAAAGATTTCTATTATTGCTGCCAAAATTGCACCTCTGATGATGACAGTGATGCAGATAGTGACCTGTGACAACAAGGACCCTCGCTTGATACAACCTACCACACGTCGGGGGTAACTTGTCTCACTCGAATCTTGTTTTTAATCTCTCAATTTATACAAATTGGCAGATTTTCTACGAAATAAGTGCAGTTAACAAAGGCTGATTAATCAAATATACATACATACAAATCAGGCTGATTAATCAAAAATACAATACATATACATACAAATATACATACTTTGCTTGGTGGTAGGATCCCTTCTGGGTCCGCCTGGCTAGCGACCACCCTTTATATAAAGTCTGCCGCCAAATGTTACCGCTCCGGCGGTAATGTGTTCCGGCAATATTGTATAAAGAGCCAGTTCCTTCCTAAACCCGTGTGCTTTCATCTTCGACCTCATCGTCACTTACCATCAGGTGAGATTGAAGTCAAACGCGGGTTTAGCCACTTATAAAAAAAAAAAAAAAAAAACATACATAACATCACGCCTGTATCCCTTATGGGGTAGGCAGAACACCAGAGTTTACAAGACCATCTGATGTCACGTTTGACAAATTTGGAGGTATTATAAAGATGGAAAGAGACTATTGTAGTGACAGGGGGTCAGCCCACAAAAACGCCTTTAAAACCTCTGTACCTTAACTGACTTTTACAGTGTGCCCGGGAAGAGAAGCAGCTGGCACATTCTACGCTTTTCTTTCGCACCCATTTTTTTAAATCAAATATATCATTAATAAAGAAAAATTGGCAGTTTTCTTTTCCGTTTTCAATATTTTGTGACAACTAGTATCCTCCTGTCTTACACATGATATTGACTCCTTTTTTGTCCATAGCATAGGCGCGATGCGAGCGCAGCTCCATACAAAACTGCCCTTCCGGGAACACATGACATAGGGCCGGCTCAGAATAGCCGTTTTGCTGGATAAGAGTGTCGTAAAAGGCGACTAATGATAATATCCCCGCTTGGTAATAGACTTTAGGGTCCGTCAGGATAGCGACCACCCTTCAAATAAAATCTGCCGCCAAGTGTCACCGCTCCTACGGTGATGTGTTTTGGCAATATTTTATGCAGAGACAGTTTCATCGTAAGTCTGTGTATTTTTATTTTATTGGAGTAAACATCCTCGACTTCATCTGTACTTACCATCAGGTAAGAAGTAGTAGTAGACAACACCAAGACATTGGTGGATAATGGGTGTTCATTATCTTCATAAGCCGAGAGACGCACACTTCTCGACGGAGGCCTCCCCCAGGATTCGTCATGTCGTCCGGACCCGCGCCGCCCTCATCCAGCATTTCACGTTCGTAAAGTGTATAAAATTACCTACTGCAAATAAAAAGTTTTCATTTTCATTTTCAGGTAGGATTGATGTAAAACGTCGGCTCGGTGACTAATAAAAAATGGAACCAAGAAGCAAAAACATAACATCAGGTGAGATTGAGGTCAAACGCGGGTTTAGCCACTTATAAAAAAAAAAAAAAAACAAAAATTACTTTAACGCAATTTATAATTTGTTGTCAATATATTTAGATACTTGGTAGATAATGTAAACTAATTGTAAATAAGAAAACCACAGTTAACATGCATTTCTTTAATTTAAAACAAATTCCTTTTACATAATATGTTTAATAAATAATAAGAGTTTAGTAAAAAAAGTAACATAGTCAGTTGCTCTTAGCAATTATCTTAAAGTACTTTAACTTAACAAAAGCCTTAATGTTAAGTCTTATCCTTATTTGAAGTATTTTAAAATAACTAAACAAACAAATTGTGACAAACACTGTATCGGTTTGCATATTCCTAGACGAATATATCTAATTAAACAAAAAAATCGAATTCTTCGTCACCCATCACAACATGAAATTGGAAATAAAATAAGCAAACATAACAATATTAATAAGCAAGCTTCAAAATTAATGAATAATCAATCGATAACATTGAATCGATTTCAAAGAGCTAAGTAAACTAAATATTTCAATAGATACTGAAAGTAGTGCTAAGGAAGTTTTTTATCATTTGAACCACCATTGAAATCATAAATCCAACAAAATCTGAACGCTAGCTGCGATAGTATTTTTTCAACCAAATTTTAAAAAGCATACAAACTCTTACATACGTACATATAACCTCACGCCTGTCTCCCTTCGGGGTAGGAAGAGACAAGGTAACACCAATTGCTACGATCCAGACATACCTCTTTCGCTTCCTCCTCGTTCATTAATCTTTTCATTCATAACCGATCATGGTTACGGGTAATTTTAACTAGGCCCTTTTTAAGAACGTCGCCAATTTGATCGGCATACGTTCGCCTAGGGCAGCCCCTTGAGCAAGCACCATCCATTCTTGCTCTGTATACCTCTTTCGTAAATATACTTTCATTCATCCTTTCCAAATGTCCAAACCACCGTAGCATTCCTCTTTCAATCTTAGTCAATACATCTTCTTTCAATCTGACTCTTTCACACAGTATATGGAGTGCTTCTATCCCATTTTACATTTCCAACTTAAAGGAGAACGTTCAGCAGAACTATTCTCCAAAACAATGCCGTCGAGTTCATCGATGCATTAGCGACGAGTGACATAATTAATATTCACATAACACGGCGTGAGTAAGAACTGTCGTTCATGTCGCTGTTTGACATCTCGTCGACGAGCTCCTCGTCTAGCACAACGCTGTTATTTCATTCACGTGAATAACTCTGTATCACCACTGCAATGCAGTTGGAAATTAAAACTTGAGTGAAAACAAGTGACATAATTTGAAGAAATTGGTACAGAAGGCTGCAGATCAACGTTTCCATTTTCTATGAAAAAATTGCAATCGAATCTGAACTATATGCCCTCCATACTAAGCTAAAAATGGGTTGGGGAAATCTGCAGCCTTCTGTACCAATTTTCTTGTGTCTTGCTAGCGACGCCTAAACATGCCTATGGAACTCTTGAGGACAACTTATCACGCGTTTTCAGATCAAAAAATGTTCGTATAGCCTACAAACAGTAGTAGTAGCTGTCAGGCGTAGCTATGAAGCAATAGATGATTAAACGAACTTCTAAGTGAAGTTCTATCGCTATTATATGAGTCGCTTCATTCGAAGATATTATATAACAGGTAGTCCTTTTTAGGTACTAGGTAACTTCGCACAATTTAAATTATCATAAAAAAAACACTGTGGTGGGGCGCCGCGTCGCATGATCCACCCGGTTCGCGCCAAGCCCTCATTCTTTAGAGACCCTAAACGAAACTTTTAAATGGGTTCTGGGGTGGGTGGGTACGTCATATCTTCGAATGAAGCGACTCATATAATAGCGATAGAACTTCACTTAGAAGTTCGTTTAATCATCTATTATATTTCGTCGCTTCATTCTTCAGATATTATATAACAGGTAGATTTTCAGAGATAGAAAGTTTTGTTTAGGTATATACTTGAAATTAAAATAAGTACTTAATGATATAAATATGTTATTACATATTTTATTATTATAGTACTTAATAATTAGTATTATTACATAATGAGCTTCAAATAATCTTACTTTATTTGAGTTGCTAGAAATTATAATCAGCTTAAATTAATGAAACTTAGTGATAGTCTATTTATAGACACATAATTTTTAATGTAGTAATTTACTTAATATCAAAATACGTAATATTCAATAACTATTTTTAATATTAGGTTAAGTATTGTTCATGTCTCGATTAAGTATCGACAAAGCAAAGTTATTTTGTTGATCATCTAAAGGCCGATGGTAAAACTTTGCGAACACCTGTGAGTTTTGTGTCCACCCGGCCGTTTTTCGAATGACATCGACACTGAGACCGGCCGCGCGCGCGGCTGAGTTTGACGCGTGTCGTGTGCTGTGCGCATCAAAAACGCTCATGTCAATGCCGCTCGTGGCAAGCGTTTGCTTAATCCATCGACTTAGCGTCTGACTTGATGCAGTTCTGTGGGGAGCTTTGAATGTTACGAAGAGATTCCCGGAGTTTGAACCTCAGATATTTTTTGTAATAAAAATATATTCTTTTAAAGTTGATACTGGGCATATGTTGATATTGCTTTGAAAGTTTGGGAGAGATAATAAGGGCTGTTCACGATTTGGAGCGGAAGTCTTGATTATATCTGTTATAATAATATTTACTTTATCAGATTGAAAAACAATATTTTCTAATTTAATTAAAGACAATGTCTGTACTCTTTGACCGGTACATAAACCTAATAATGTAACGAGTTTTTTTTTTTTTTTTTTTGTTATATTTTCTAATGATAAATTTATATTTGGATACCAAGAAGACAGTTGTTTTAGTACTAAATTTGGATCCCAAGTAAATGAATATTTAGGCTAAATAGGTTTAGTTTTATAGGCTCCTTTTAAGAGGCGTTTAACACAACTATTATCACTTATCTCTTCTCCTAATAAAAGAGATAATGCAGATCGATGTGTATTTAATGAACCGTAAGAACATCCTTTATTAAATTGCTCGTTTAAGAATCAAAGAACTAATGGAATGGATTTTTCGAAACTATTAATGCATAACCACACTTCTTGAAACCATAACTTCAATGAGACGTTGTACTGGCGAACAGTAGTGTCTGCGAGCGAGGCGAGCATCAACGTGAGAGCCTCTGGTGGGCAGCCGCGCCGGCTGAACGACGCCCGGAGAGCCTCGCAGCACCCAGGGTAAGGCTGGAGTGCAGTGGGTGCTGACTCTATTGCTGGGAAGGCCAGAAGGGGAATACAAGTACCCCTTCGGCTTTATCATCAATGATTTTTCGTATACATTTTAATACAAGAGAAAAAGGAGGAAATGCATAAAAATCCAAGTCAGCCCAGCTTATTGTAAATGCATCAACTGCGACTTCATCAGGTTCAGGCTTCCAGGTGACAAATAATTAACATTTGGCATTGGCTCGACTTGAGAACAAGTCGATCTTAATGGGCCCGAAACTATTTACAATAAGTTGGAAAGCGCTATCCGAGAGGGCCCATTTCTGGACTCGAAATCTGCTCGATTTTCTTTGGTGTTAACATAAGAAGCAAATATTTATAAATTGCGTTTTTCACACCATTGCCAAATTTCTCTACTTAAAATATTCAAATGTGGGAACTGAATACCTCCCATCCTGTTAATGTAGCTAATGGCGGTAGTACTGTCAATATGTAATAATATTGCACAATCTTTTCCTTCACTAGCTATACTTTTGAGACCTAACAAAACCGCGAGTAATTCTAAAAAGTTCATGTGATTTTCTTTTTCACTGTTCGTCCATGAACCACTATATTTATTATTTTTGCATACTGCTCCCCAGCCTGTCCTAGATGCGTCGGTGTAAATTTCTAACTTTTAATTTTGAGTAATGATTGGACAAGAAATAATATTAATATTATTTTTCCACCACCATAAATCTTTTAGTAATATCTTATTAAGATTCATTTTCGCCTCATAGTTAGTTTCCTCCGAACTTATTTAAGGCTAAAAACTTTTGTCTCTCTAATATTTTTGTATATAAGAATCTTTATTATGTGGCTGGACAGGCTGCGATCAATACACCTATAAGTTTAGCGAAATTTCGTAATGAACAAGTTTTAAGATTAATGTACCTATTTATTAACTGTGCAATGTTATGCCGCTTATCGCCAGGTAACGTAATAGACATATGTTCTGTGTTGAACATAAAACCTAAGAATTTGATTGACTTTTTTGGTACAATGTGACTTTTATCGAAATTTACAATAAAACCTAGACAATGTAATAACTTCAAAGTTTCTCTCACATTAATCATGCATTCTTCATATGTATCTCCTAAGTAGGTAGTAGACTTAAAAACCTTGTTTTCTCAAATGACTCATTACTTCACGCATAATTTTTGTAAATACCCACGGAGCTACCGATAATCCATACGGCATTGCTGTGAACTCGTAAGTGATCGGCTCAGACGAATCATTTTCTTGGAATTCGAATCGTAGGTACTTTCTGTCACTAACAAAAAACGGTATAAGTAGATATGATTCTTTCATATCTATGTTGGCTAAGTATCCATTACGAGGAATTAATTTCGAGGCTGTTTTATAAGATTCCATTTTAAAATGTAAGTACTTTTGTTACGAACTTGTTTAAAGATTTTAAATTTAGTATAAACCTTTTTTCTCCGTTACGTTTCGGAGCTAAAAATATATTTGAAATAAATTGATCATTTGAAGGAGAACAAGGTTTTATAGCCCCTAAGTCTAATAATTTATTTATAGCTATTTTCATGTCTCTTTTTTCACAATATGACAAATTATTTTTAGGAATAGAATACTGACAAATTTGAGTATCAAATGGTATTCTAAATCCATAATTTATCCACTTCAATATGACTTCGTTTTTAGTTACTTTTTTCCAACAATCATAAAATAAATTAATTTGACCTGCATGTACCTTGATTAATGTTGGGTCGGAGCACGCGTCCTGGACGAAATCTGCGGCTGGAACTTGGCGTTGAACGCAGAGTTCGATTGAGGGCGCCGCTGTGTTTGAGCTGCTATCGGTTTCCTCTGACCTCACCGCGCCCCCCTGAACAACGGGTAACGAGGAGGTCCTGTCCAGTTTCCCTGCTGAGACGACCGGTTGACCGTTGATATTTGAGAGGAGACTGTTTTGGCTGGGCCTTTTTTAATTAGGGCTCCCTGCTTTTCAATGGCTTTACTTGCCTTTATTTTTTCCGGCAACGAACTTCCGAATAAAGTTTCGTCTCTTTCGGAGTCTTGTATAACATGTTTAAAGTTTGTATCAAAATTAGGTAAAATCAGTTTTACCCTATCTTTGATGAACATAAAGTGGAGGTCTGATAATAGGCAGCATCCATCATTACGTGACGCAGGGCCTTCATTTTGTTTTCTTCCTTCTCAAGGAGGACGTCCATCCCTCGATTTATGGCGGTAATACCGTACCCCAGCTGTTGCTGAAAGTTTTGGTTTTTTTTTTTTTTTTGTCACGTGCTCGTGCTAGGTCTGTTATGGCTGCTGAGATTTCAGCATTTGATTTTGGGGCTTGCAAGTTTTTGCAGTTTTCGGGTACCGTATTTTCTATGGTTAATTTATCTTTGTCTTCTTTGGACAGTCCTTTTCTTAGTAAAGGTGTCCATAAATTTGAGAGCGCATCGTGTATTTTATAGCGCCAAATTAGGGTGTATCGGAATTTGCAGCTCCAAGTGCAGTAAGCAGCTCTGGATCCAGATCGGGATTAGGTTCTCCCGATATGCCTGGTGCGTCTTGTGATATTGACGGCTCCGGATTAGGGAGCGTCTCTGCAGATAGCTCTTGGGCCACAGTGAATGACGCGGCAGTCTTCTGGCTATCCAGGTTTACATCATCCAGTGGTAGCGGTAACTCATACCTTGGAGGCGACATGTTTATGTTTTAACAAACATATAATTCATATTAATATAACGCCCATAACGTATTACAGACAACGAGATAGATCTCTTTGAGATTACCCGCATTTTCTGTAATCGTATTGAAAACAAAAGGTGATCGATAAGATCAGATAAAATTTATTAAAGTTTACATCATTACGATATTGAGCAGTTAACGTGATATATCTATTATAGATTACACGCATTTTCTGCTCTGATTTTTTAAATAACATTTTTAAACTGAATAAGTAGGTCGTACCTTGGAAGATTTCTTCTTTGGAAGAAATAATTCGCTGTTTCCGTTTTTTATTTATTTTTTGTTCCAACTTTTTTATCTTTTTATTATAATGTTGAAGCTGTTCTTCTGCTGTACGTTTAGGCATTTTGTAAAAACTTAAGTAAATGATTAAAGTAAATGACGTATGCTTGTTACCACGCACGAAAAAAGAATGAGGGCTTGGCGCGAACCGGGTGGATCATGCGACGCGGCGCCCCACCACAGTGTTTTTTTTATGATAATTTAAATTGTGCGAAGTTACCTAGTACCTAAAAAGGACTACCTGTTATATAATATCTGAAGAATGAAGCGACGAAATATAATTAAATATTAAACGTCTTGTCATATTTTAAGCTACTGCTAACAACGTATTATTTCATCTAGTATTCTAGAATACGATTCTATGAATAGTAGATGAAATAATACTATTTTTCATGACTGTCCGTTGAAAACCTGGCATAATAGAAGAACCGGTAAAAACAAAATCAACAGGCTTAGCAATCATATATGTCTAACTTAACGAATAATAGAACTAAATACCTTGTAGAGCTCACATAAGAAAACTACATAAGAAGTACTAAATTACTCGTAACTCGAATCTAAAACTAATAAAACTGTTTAAACTGCATAAGTTGCTTAATTTCCAGATCGCATTTTTAAATTAAGTAAAGATATGGTGGCTCTCATTTCCCTGAAACTCCCGGATAGTGAGACGCCTTGTAGGAATAGTCTTCGGGAACACCCTTTTTTCCAAAAGTTTCTTAGTGGCTGTCAATCTCTCCTCCAGTTCAGGGTTGATGTACTGCAAAATATGATGAATTTACACCCCGAGCTCGAAATCTTACGGAAGTTATCAATACGAACATTATGGTGCGTACAGATTGCTGTAACGCAACTTGTAATGTAACATTCTGCGGACTACACGTCCAAATACGAAACGTGCGCAGGATGTTACACTACTAGCAATCTGTACGCACCATTACAGATGAATTTCCAATATTCTCTAGGTTCAACTCTGTGGATTTTCTTTCCGCTTTACAAAAAACCAGCAGTAGTGAAATAAACATAAACGACTAAGGTATCGTGACCTTGTCGTTGAAATGCAATTTCGTATTCATGTCTCATCATCATCACAACTCTTTGTAATAAGCCCACTGCAGGGCATGAGTCTCTCCCCTGGGTGACAAGGAGGTATAGGCTATAATCCACCAAGCTGGCCCAGTGCTGGGTGGTGGATGCCAGAATTTTCAGGGCGTCAAAATGGCTTCTGACAAACCCTAACGACTACTGTATACAAGTATACAGCACCCGGGACCGACTGCTTAACATGTTCTCCGAAGCACAGAAGTCGTCGAGAGAAATGAATGGTCGGCGGTCACCCACATCCAAGTACCGACCCCGCCGAATGTTGCTTAACCTGTGATATCGTATGATACACACAGTAACCACGACGCCACGACGACATTCAAGTCTAATGATCAAAATTCAACTACTGCAATTCTTAGGTACGTAGTTTGATTGACATATAATCAAAACATATACTGGGAAATAAATAGAACTGAAATCGTTACTTAAAGACAAGTGTTCGAGTGTAAGATAGCTGTTCGAAAGGATTTCAATGAAAAACGTCAAATTTAATTTTACTATTCATAATTTAACGTTTTCATTTTGTTTCTATTGAATGTCGTTCTTATATTACGTGAATAAATGAACAGGGTTTTTGATAGGACTCTTAACGAAAGACTACTGGACTGTGACGGCGCTTTTATTGCTTGAATTTAGGTGGTATAGGTAGGGCTAGCAATATTAGCTAGCATGCGACCATCGATAAAGACTGGAATCGACAAGATAAATACTACCGAATTATTTTATCCTATCATGTTAGCTAGCATGCGCACAAAGATAGATTGAATTAGGTACTCAATTGATTACCTTGTTGTATCTTAGTCTAATATCTTAGTTCCTATTTAAGTTTTGCATATTGTAATATTAAACAGAGCCAATAAAGATTTCGTTAGTGACAGACGTGTAGTTTCTATCATACAGTCCAAACCAAAAGCAACCTTATCACCGTAACATATGGTCGAATTTCGAGCCGGATAGAGAAGACCTCAAGACGTAAACAAATCGAGCGAATATTTTTTGCGACAGTTTTTTGTGTGAACCTTCCGGGAATTTTGTTGCACCTGTGTATTGAACAAAAGGTGTTTACTTGTACTTTGAACTTGAACTGGAATTTGCCGTAATAACAAGTGATAATAGACGTTTGAATTAAATAACTTTTACGTGAATTGTGATATTATAAAATTGAAAAATGAGTGAAGAGTTATTAAATTTATTAGAAGAAAAGGTTACTTTATTACAAAAAACGCAACATAACTTGAAGAAATGCCCTAAACAGAGATTAACTAAGGGTTATATAGAAACGAGGTTACGTACTATAGAAGAGTATTGGAAGTCATTTCAAACGACACATGAGTTATTAGTAAAGAGTGTACCTAAAGTGAAAAGAGTTGATATACCATACCTTGTGAACGAAGAATACTTTCTTATAGAAGACTTATACTTTTGTATGGTGGCGGACTTAAAAGATATGTTGTCATCGTGTAAACCTGGAGTATCGGTATCGGAACCACAACAACCATTTGACTTAAAATTACCTACTATTAAATTACCTATTTTTACCGGAAATTATGAAGAATGGCCGACGTTTCACGATTTGTTTATTTCGCTTGTAAATAACAATAATTCCATGTCGAGAGTACAGAAACTACACTATTTAAAATCGAGTATAGCAGGAGAACCAGAGTCCTTAATAAAACACATAAATATAACAGAAAATAACTATGATACAGCTTGGGAAACTTTGAAAAATAGATATGGAAACATAAGACTTATTGTTAATTCGATTCTCAGAAGATTTATAAATCAAAAGAAGATTTCAGTACCAAATGCAAATCAAATAAAACAATTATTAGATACTACTAGTGAGTGTTTGAATAGCCTGAAAAACTTAGATATTTCTACTGAAACATGGGATCCATTATTAATATTCCTTGTGGTTCAAAAACTGGATACTGAATCGCATAAGTCTTGGGAGGAAGAAGTCTTTAATACAGACAGCAGTAAATTACCAACCTGGCAGCAGATGAGAGATTTTTTAGAAGCAAAGTACAGAACACTAGAGTTAACCACATCTATGGCATCTGTCACTAGGGACACTAGAGCTGTAAGAGAGAAAGCATTCCATATTTCCACGACACCTAGGACTCAACAAACATGTGTGATGTGTAGTGAATCACACACCCTCTGTCACTGTAAAGAATTTACTAAGTTAGATCCGATGGAAAGAAGTGATTATGTGAGGAATAAAAATTTATGTTACAATTGTTTAACCCCGGGACACCCTGCTTACAAATGTAGACTAAGAGTTTCTTGTAGAATATGTCAGAAACGACATCATACATTATTGCATGAATCAAAGCAGGTTACTAAGGAAATAACTCACTATAGTCAATTACAACCGAACTTAGAACAAATAGAGGAGAATGGGGAAAAATATACTATATCAAGTAACTTAGCAACACAAAGATCAACAGCTTTATTGGCAACCGCATTAATTACAGTCAGAGGCAGAAATGGCCAAACAACGATACTTCGCGCACTAATCGATCAGGGGTCACAAGCAAATTTTATTCAAGAAAGAGCAGCCCAACTGCTGAAACTTAAGAGAACACCTACGAAAGGGACAGTCAGCGGTGTTGGGTCTACACAAACAACGATTAGTCACGCAGTTGAGTTGGAACTATTTTCTAGTTATGAGAAAGATTTTACTCTTCCACTAAGAGCGTATGTTATGTCTTCAAGTTTGACCGCACAGCTTCCAACCTGGAAAATAAACAATACTTCATGTGGCTGGCAACAAATTCAAAATCTAAGACTAGCAGATCCGACCTTTTACCAACCTGGTCGTATAGACATGCTGCTTGGTGTTGAGGTGTATGCGCAGATATTAAGAGATGGTTTCTTCAGAGGTACGGAAGGTATACCCTGCGCACAGCATACAAGCCTTGGCTGGATCCTGTTTGGAAACATAAGGGAAGAGAAAGATAAAGAAAGAATGATAGTTTTACATCACCATATTGAAATCGATAATTTATTAAGAAACTTATGGGAACTAGAGGATGATAATAAACGAAAACTTACAAGAGAAGAGGAAATGTGTGAGAAAATCTACAAGGAAAATTATTCAAGAAGTAAAGATGGGAGATACAAGGTGAAGTTACCATTCAAGCTGGAAAATCCAAGATGCGTAGAGGGAAATACATTAGAGATAGCTGCCAGACGCTTAGAACAATTAGAAAGAAGGTTTGAGAAAAATACATATTTAAAGAAAGAATATACTAATGTCATAGAAGAGTACATTCAGCTAAATCACATAGAGGAAGTCCCTGAAAATGAAATACACAATCCAGCAGTTTATCTTCCACATCATGCAGTTATAAAACAATCCAGTGATACAACAAAGGTGAGAGTGGTGTTCGATGCATCCTCAAGAGCTGACAATAATATATCTCTGAACGATGAATTGCTAATTGGTCCTCAAATTCAAGAAGACATGAGATCGTTGGTTATGAGATGGAGATTGAAAAGAATAGGCTTTGTGGCCGACATTCAACAGATGTTCAGACAATTATTGGTGTCTGAAGAAGACACAGATTATCAAAGAATTCTATGGAGGAAGGAAAAACATGAAATTATGAAACATTACAGAATTCTACGAGTTACCTTTGGAACTGCTTCCGCACCATACTTAGCAGTACGAACATTACAACAGGTAGCTGAAGACGAAGGTGAGAAATTTCCGACAGCAGCACAAACAATAAAAGAAGATTTTTTCATGGACGATCTGCTGTCTGGAGAAGACACTGCAGAAGAAGCAATAAGAACGGCTCACGAAATATCTGTAATTCTCAAGGCTGGAGGTTTCAATTTACAGAAATGGTCGTCTAACAGCTTAGAATTCCTGAAAGAATTTAATATAAACCAGCTAAGTACTCACGTGAATCTTGATATCGACGTTGGTGGCACAGTGAGAACACTTGGCTTATTCTGGAACATTGGAGAAGATACTTTAAATTACAACATAGACTTACCCCTAATAAGATAACAAAGAGAAGCATACTTGCAGAAACTCAGCGCCTCTTCGATCCTTTGGGCTGGGTAGCTCCTGCGCTGTTACCTGCAAAGTTAATCATACAGAAGTTGTGGTTACAGAGAGTTTCCTGGGACGATGAAGTAGAACCTGAAACAGAAAATCAATGGTTAGAAGTGAAGGATAATATAAAAGCAATTTCAGAAGTAAAATTAAACAGGTGGCTTAATACTACAAATAATAATATGAATGAAGTTAGCATCCACGGTTACTGCGACGCTTCAATGAAGGCTTATAGTGCAGTAGCTTACCTGCGAGTTAAAGACGATGATGGACAATACAAAACTGGTCTAATAGCTGCACGAACGCGAGTCGCTCCAATCAAGCCCATCACACTCCCACGCTTAGAACTGTGTGGCGCAGTACTTTTATCAAAATTGCTGAAACAAATTAGCGAGGCGACTCGTATACCTGCTGACAGAATATTCGCATGGACCGATTCAACTATCGTATTGTCATGGTTGAGTGGAGATCCTGCTAGATGGCAGACCTTTGTCCGAAATCGCGTAGTCACTATTCTTGATAATATTGGTGCGAAATGGTTCCATGTGAAATCTGAAGAGAATCCTGCCGATGTTGCATCTCGTGGCATCCTGGCATCGGATTTACTTAATCATAAATTGTGGTGGCAAGGACCAGAATGGTTGAAGTATGAAGTTTTAGAAATGTCAAAACCTGAAAACATAGACACAGAATTAGAAAAAAGAGAGAAGATAGAAGTCAACACAAAAATAATAGAAGAAGAAACTTACATGTATAACCAATTCAGCGAGTTTGATACACTAAGTGAGTTGAAAAGGTGTATGGTTTTATGTAAGAGATTCCTAAACAGCAAAAGAAACAAACCCCAGATACATGCCTTAATCACTCCGACTGAGTTAGAAAATGCATTAGATGTTTGCGTAAGGATAGTGCAAGCTAGAGAATTCACGGAAGATATCAAATGTTTGAAGAAAGGAGAAGAAGTCGGTAAGGCAAATAGAATCAAGAACCTTAATCCGATCCTTGATACAAATGGAGTCCTCAGGGTTGGCGGCCGTCTACGCCATGCTCAGATACATGAAGATGTCAAACATCCTATTATTTTAGAACATAGTAGCCCACTAGCAAGCTTGATCGTCGCTGAGGCTCATAAGAAGTCACTCCACGGTGGGGTACAACTTACGATGAATACAACTCGTTCGCGCTATTGGATACTAAGGCTGAAATCTCTCGTAACAACCATAATACACAGATGTATCATTTGCGCTAGACAACGGGCTGCATGTCGAACACAATTAATGGGTGACTTACCAAGAGTACGAGTTACGCCGGCGCGTCCTTTCTTGCATTCAGGAGTAGACTTTGCTGGGCCATTACAGATACTGATGTCTCGAGGAAGAGGAGCTAAATGTAACAAAGCATATATCTGTATATTCATTTGTATGGCTACAAAGGCCATACACCTTGAATTAGTAGGAGATCTGTCATCAAATGCATTCATAAGCGCTTTCAAACGTTTTGTCGCCAGAAGAGGTCGTTGCAGTCACATTTGGAGTGATCAAGGGACCAACTTCGTTGGAGCCAACAAGGTTCTGGCAGAAATGTGGCGCCAAGCAGAGTTGAACATACCTGGTGACTTCGCAGACCTGCTCGCTGAAGATGGCACGCAATGGCATTTCAACCCACCGTACAGCCCTAACTTTGGCGGGTTGTGGGAAGCCGGTGTGAAATCGGTCAAATACCACCTAAAAAGAATATTAAGCACGAACCTTACATTTGAGGAGATGTCGACAACCCTATGTGAAATAGAAGCTTGCCTGAATTCCAGGCCATTGTGCCCTATAGATTCTTCAGATCCTGATAATCTAAACATACTTACCCCAGGGCACTTTCTCATCGGTGAAGCTCCAATTAACGTTCCTGAACCTGACATAAAGAATATTAACATCAAAAGATTATCCCATTGGCAGCATACTCAAAGACTGAAACAAGACTTCTGGCACAGATGGCATTCAGAATACCTTACTCGGTTGCAACAACGACCCAAATGGCTAAGTCAAAAGAAAGAGTTTCAGCTTGGAGATATTGTTCTAGTCAAGGAAGAAAATTTACCTCCTGGCAAGTGGATGTTGGGTAGAATTGTCATGAAACATCCAGGTGCAGACAACGTTTGTAGGGTTTACAGTGTTAAATATTGTGGTAAAATTATCAAAAGATCAATTTCTAAATTATGTTATCTTCCAATCAATGATTAAAATTTCATATAAACTTTCATATAAAATGTATTTAAATTTCCACTTACCATTTATATTAAATGTATAATTGAGTAAAGTAATCAAATTATGTAAGTCTGTATAATAAATCAAATAATTAAAATTTCAGCTCAATTATAAGTATAAAATTGTATGTTCCATTTTTCCCAGCTTGCCTCTATAGTAGTAAAATATAGAATAGGTCAAGTAAATGTATGATTTAAGTTCAATAATTAAGGGTTAGGTAAAATGAATTTGATATTGTGTTAATTCTTGAATCAAACTATAATTAAGAATGTTTTTATTAAAATACACTTGTTTTGAGAAAGATATTAGTAAGTATGTCCGTCTTGTTTAAGTTTAATCATTCACTTAAGAATATTAGTATTTTTGATGTTTAAATTTAGTATTTTAGTATTCTAAAGTTGTGAAACGTAAATTATTTATCAAAATTATAAAACTAAAGTTTTGGTGGGCGGCATGTTGTATCTTAGTCTAATATCTTAGTTCCTATTTAAGTTTTGCATATTGTAATATTAAACAGAGCCAATAAAGAATTCGTTAGTGACAGACGTGTAGTTTCTATCATACAGTCCAAACCAAAAGCAACCTTATCACCGTAACAACCTAATTCAATCTATTTTAGTGATAGATTGAATCAGGTACTTTATCATGCTATCAATTCGATAGCATGATAAAGCCAACAGAACCAAAGTTACCATCTTACTAATATTATTAAAGTGAAAGTTTGGATGTATGGATGTTTGTTCCTCAATCACGGCAGAACGGCTCAACGGATTTGGATCAAATTTGCCGTAGTATAATGTACAGTCTGGGATAGCACATAGGCATAGTCTATTCTAATAAATAATAGATATAAATAAATAAATATTTCTGACACTCACACAACATTATCTAGCCCAAATTAAGTTTCCTAAAGAACTTGTGGTATGGATACTAGATAACTGACATACTTAAGAAATATAGAAACATACATATTGAATAAATAAATATTTTTTATTAGAATAAACTTAAATAAACATATAAACATCCATGACTTGACGACCAATATCAGTGTTTCACAAATTTCCGCCGCCGGGATTCGAACCCAGGACCTCTGGCACAGAAGGCAATGTATGTTACCGCTACATCAGCCGGTCATCATTAAAATACATACTCTAAGTGCCATATTCTATGAAAATAACGATAGAAAGTCCCGTTCATTGTTGTCGATGGTTGCTTGCTAGCCGCGCTAGTTAGCTGATTTTAAAGAAATAGTTTGTCTAAAAAGCAAGATATTATTGTCCTTTGGCTACATTAAGGAAGTGTAGTTGTTGTGGTTTATAATACTACGGCCACACTACCTTACCGTCTACCAGGCTGTTACCGCAATAATTATGGCATTAAATTACCGTAATATGTCAATAAATTTGGCGGGAAATATCACTTTTTCAAGATGGAGGTCGAAGCTGCAGGGGTGTTGTGTTTTATGAGTGCCATTTATTTTTACATGAATCTTTTAAATTTCAACAAAGCTAAAAGAAGAAAAAAAGGGTATCCCAAAGAGACGGTTCGGATTGGAATAATTCTAAAAACTCGAGCGCTTTTTCATTTGACCACTCCATGTCGGTCGATACGTGCGTCGCCGGTGAGCTCATATTGCACACTGGACAAACGGTAGTGTGGCCACAAACCCTATAATTACTGCGGTAATCTTCTTTGATGTGCGAAAAAAGACCGCCGCCGGAGCTATTGCCTACCGCCATTTGCCATATTGATTGGCATTGTAAAATTATGGCCGTAAATCGTGGTTACACCTAGGTGTTGTTTAAGTTATGGCAATAATTACTGGCATATCACGGTAGTGTAGCCTAAGCATAAGGTCATTGTGTCAAAGAAAAAAATATAATATCATACGTCCATAAGTCCTGTCGTCCCATATTCAGGATCATCGTAAAGATTGGTTTTTATCTCCTGTGCTGGTTTGTAAAACTTCTTGCATGGCCCTACGTTGGAGACAGGCGCTGTGCGGCAGTGTTTCTTCATCCATTCCTGCTCATCCGGTTCCGGTAAGCTATATACGATGAAAAAAGGAATAACTTAAGGATAATTCTGTTTTTTTTTCACGTGGAATTACGAGATGAATGGCACAATTACAGATAAATATAAGGATTATTAATTTCAAACTTAGAGCCTTCAGTAACATATAAAGTAATTTAGTAATAACAGAATCCTGACCCATTGTTATCCTGATATATTTGTTAGTCAAGAGCAGTATTTGACCCGTCTTTATACTTTATATACGTCTTTAAACACTGGGAGATGGCCTAATTTTTTTTTTTTTTATAAGTGACTAAACCCGCGTTTGACCTCAATCTCACCTGATGGTAAGTGACGATGAGGTCGAAGATGACGCACACGGGTTTGGGAAGGAACTGGCTCTTTATACAATATTGCCGGAACACATTACCGCTGGAGCGGTAACATTTGGCGGCAGACTTTATATAAAGGGTGGTCGCTAGCCAGGCGGACCCAGAAGGGATCCTACCACCAAGCAAAAATTCTATTCTTTTTCGCCTCCACGCTGAAACGTTAACCGGCCTCAATTAAAACTCTTTTTGATGCTGTAGCACATTTTACATTTCAGTTTATCGCAGAACCTTGATGGCTTACCATGCATCATGTCCATTAGGGTATATTATAAGTAGGTAGTACTTTTTCCGTCCCATAAAAGACCATGAGAATTTTTATACTCAAACAACTTATTTATATTGAGCCTTAAATTACATACATACATACATAACTTCAGGCCTGCATCCCTTATGGGGTAGGCAGAACACCAAAGGCTGTAAAACCATCTGATTTCACATTTGACAAATTTGGAGGTATTATAATGATGGAGAGAGACGATTAATAACAGGGAGTCAGCCTATCGCTCACAAAAAAGCCAATAAAACCTCTGTCGCTTAACTGGCTTTTACAGTATGCCCGGGAAGAGAAGCAGCTGGCACATTCTATGTTTTTCTTTCACTCCCAGTCCGCCTTTAATTTTACAGCTCGAACATCGGTAATATAAAGATTGATGATAATACAAAGATTTCAAGGCACTACTATGCGTATATCTATGAAGTAGTAGGGCCTACGCAACGCTGCGTCATACGTGTCTACGCGCATATTTGTACAAAACTGCTACGGACGTAGCTACGCGCTTAAGGTACGGACGAACGGAATGCGCTACGCGCGCGTGATACGTAGCTAGTGAGGATGTGTACTACACGCCCGTACATCGTTTTTCGATTTTAATCGAAGTTTCTTTTTTTTTATAAGTGACTAAACCCGCGTTTGACCTCAATCTCACCTGATGGTAAGTGACGATGAGGTCGAAGATGAAAGCACACGGGTTTAGGAAGGAACTGGCTCTTTATACAATATTGCAAATATTAAGAAGTTAAGCCCCGTTTTCACCGAATTCCTTCTGACCGTAGATTAACAAATCTCGGATCTGACTGAAGAGAAATTGAGGGCTCGTTTTAACGCTTCAACTCGAATTGATCGCGTTTTATTACACGGTGAAATTGGGGCTAAGTATTCCATTGACAAGACTGTACAAACACACTAAATTTTACCTGCTAAATTGCGTCACGCGTGCCGTACGCGCTATACGAACGTATGGTACTCGCGTAGACTCGCGTGACGCAACTTTGGCCTGTAAACCTACCGTCTGACCGTATTCAGGTCATCATACTTCACGATGCCCTTTGTTAAAGGATCGAAGAATCCAGAGCCGGTATCATAATAACCGTCGGGAATCTCTGGCGTGGGCTGTTGGTTCGTCAGGTATGATAGTCCATCAGGTTTAATGAAACGCTTACGTTCTATGCAGAATCTGGGAACAAAAAAGATTTTTCATATTGATCAATCATAACAAAGACATAATTGCTGTTGATATTTTATTAAGTACTCATTGATTTTAATTTATTATTTTATTAATTTTAATTTATTAGTTATTGATGTTAATTTACTAAGTATTGATTATATCAACTAAATTAAACGATTTTATAATTCTATATATTTTTCCTTTATTGTTTTAACAAAATAAATGGATTTAATTTTTAATTTGTCGGATTTCAATTTTTAATTTTAATGAATGTATTGTTATTAATTTCATTTATAGATTGCATAACTTTTCCTGTTTTCTTTTACTTTTATTTAATTATAATTAGTGAAAATTATGTTACAGATTTCCATTATTCTAATTTTCATAATTGTATTTCCTTTAATTTGTATGCTTAGAATTTTATGATAAGGTTTTTCTAATACTAATTTAATTAATAACATATGGACTTACGTCTGAAATAAATCGATTTTATTTTTATTTTATTTTATTTATAAAGCCTAAAATGCCTTTCTTTCTTCCTCATACCAATAAAGATTACTCACCTTCTGTCTGGCATAGCACAGTACCGCAAATCGTCGTCATAATCCAGTTCTCCCTCAAGAACAATTGTCGGTTCCATAACCAAGCCCTGTGAGAATATCCCACGAAGTGATGTACCGCAATTGAACGTCATCTTCCCCTTACCGTGAAACACGCCATCTTTGAATTCTCCTACGTATTTTACACCTGAAGATGTTTCCAAATAAGAATTAAATTAATAACTACAATAGGTAACTAACTCGTTGTGGCGTCGTGGTTACTTTGCATATCATACGATTTCGCAGGTTAAGCGACGTTCGGCGTGGTCAGTAAAAAGATGGGTGACCGCCGATAATTTATTTCTCACGACGCCTTCCGTGCTTCGGAGGACACGTTAAGCAGTCAGTCCCGCGTGCTATACAGGGTTATTGGTAATTAGACCGGATCCTTTTTAGGGGTGGTAGAGGATGTCATTTGCAACAATTTGACTATACATTGTGATATCCGGAAATGGCTCATTTTTTTTATATTATTTTTTTTTAATTTTTTTTAGGATATCCAGTTTTCCTACTTAAAAATTCAATAAAAAAAAAAGTTATAAACCGATTTCAATTCTGTTTGCAGTTTTAGAGAGACCTTGTTACAGCTCTTAATAATAAATAACAATATCATACTAATGTGGACCCATCCAGAAACTAGAGGCTGTTTCATAAAATTTTTTAAATTATTTTTATAACATTGTTTACAAAAACAATTATTTTCTCCACAAAAACGCTAGTAAATTCCGTCTGCATTTTATTTAAAAAACATCTACACTTTGTTAGCTATCCAACGAGGTTAAAAAGTTGGTGCTTTATTACACAGTTGCAGAAATAATGCGATTACAAAAGACTCAGGTAGAGACATTCCGAGAAAGGGTTTTAGACGGTATCCATGAGAAGTAGTTATGGAAGAAATACTTTCTTAATTTAACTTAATTTATTTTGAAGAAATAAAAGATTATGATTTTGTAATTATTGTGTATTTATGATTTTTACAGTACATTCTCAAAATGTGAGCCCCTATTTTGAATGCAGAGACGCATACGTTTGCGTAAATTACTTTTAACGACACTTGTCTTTAAGTTCATTTTAATTTTTTCTGCTGCATTTATTATGCGCTGTTTTAATTCTTCGATGGTTGCCACAGGTCCAGGAGTCTCGTCGTACACCAAGCTTTTCATGTGACCCCATACGTAGTAGTCGACAGGAGTCAAGTCGGGACTCCTGGCCGGCCACGGAATGGGTCCTCCTCTGCCAATCCACTTATTGGGAAACTGACGATTTAGCCACTCACGGACGCTTAAACTAAAATGTGCGGGGCAACCATCATGCTGGTAAATCATGTTCCTTCGGGTTTCAAGAGGTACATGACTGAGTAACTCATAAAGTTCGTTTCGCAAAAAAACTTCATATGCTTCTCCATTGAGGTTGTTGGGCAGGAAAAAAGGGCCGATCAATTCATCCTTAATAATGCCCATCCACACATTAAGGGAAAACCTTCTTTGTGATCCTTTTAATCTTTTCTTGTTTGGGTTACCGTCTTCTTTTGGGGCCCAATAATGAATATTATGGTAATTCGTTAATCCATCTTGATCGAATTTGGACTCGTCGGTCCATAAAATTTTTAATAAAAAATTGGCATCTTCCATGTCTGTATTCAACATGAATCTGCAAAATTCGACTCTACGTGCAGGATCTCCGTCTTGTATAACTTGTACCGGAGTCAAATGATACGGGTAGAGTCTTGACCCGTGCATTGTGTTCCATATTTTCCATTGCGACATGCCAAGACGTCGTGCAATGACGTTTGTTGAGGTCGTCGGATCTTGCTCAAACATGCGAATTATCTGTTCCTCTTCCTCCGATTGATAAATACGAGGTCGTCCAGCATCGCTTTGTCGTCTTTGAACACGACCAGTTTCTCGTACTCGCCGGTAAACTCCGTCAAACACACTCATATGGGGTAAACGGCGCTCTGGAAATCGAGACTGATATTCCGTTCGAGCATGTGTACTGACGCCATTGGCAAAACCATAGCAAAAGAGTATGTCCGCATACTCTTCGTTTGTGAACTCTCGAACACGAGGTAGGTGGTCGCGGGGCTCCGCAGCCATGATCAGGTCCTTTAGTATAAGCCAAGTCGTCGGGTAAGCAATCAATCACAGAGTCCAGTTCACTAGCCGAATCACAGAAAAAGAAGTTACACAAGTCCAATAACGTTAGCAAGGTCGAAGTTTTATCGTGATAAAGGGTTGAAAAGAGCGTCTAAACAGTACGAAGTGCCTGAGCAAACTGGGTTCACATTGTTCGTGCAACAAACACAAGCAAGAGCGAGACGGCGCATTCAACATGGATACCTTAGTCTAAAACCCTTTCTCGGAATGTCTCTACCTAAGTCTTTTGTTATCGCATTATTTCTGCAACTGTGTAATAAACCACCAACTTTTTTACCTCGTTGGATAGCACACAAACTGTACATGTTTTTTAAATAAAATGCAGACTGAATTTACTAGCGTTTTTGTGGAGATAATAATTGTTTTTGCAAACAATTTTATAAAAAATATTATTATTTTTTTATGAAACAGCCTCAAGTTTCTGGATGGGTCCACATTAGTATGATATTGTTATTTATTATTAAGAGCTGTAACAAGGTCTCTCTAAAACTGCAAACAGAATTGAAATCGGTTTATTACTTTTTTTTTTATTGAATTTTTAAGTAGGAAAACTGGATATCCTAAAAAAAAATTAAAAAAAATAATATAAAAAAAATGAGCCATTTCCGGATATCACAATGTATAGTCAAATTGTTGCAAATGACATCCTCTACCACCCCTAAAAAGGATCCGGTCTAATTACCAATAACCCTGTATACTTGTATACAGTATTCGTTAGGGTTTGTCAGAAGACACCCTGAACATTCTAACATCCACCAATCAGCACTGGGCCAGCTTGGTGGATTACGGCCTAACTATCTCCGTCACCCAGGGGAGAGACTCATAGCCCCGCAGTGGGCTCATTACACGGAGTTGTGATGATGATGATTATAACTTGCTAATTCCGGAACTAATCTTGCTCCTTGAGAGATGGAACGTGATGATATTGAACGAGAATGGGCCGTATACCAACACACGAAAATAATAATTTTCTGTATTAAATATCTTTAGTTTGTAATAATTAGTTTTGTAAACCATTGACAATTATTTTTTCTCTCAATTGACATATTAATCAACCTTTTTTGTTAATTTTTACAAACAAATCCTTTTTATTATTTATCAAATCCTAATTTGTACTTAAATATTTAATTTGTTATTACTTTATATTATAATGTTTTGTATATACCAAATAATTTGTTCTTCTTCATTGATTTGACTTCTGGAGTCCGAAGAGAAATAAATGATAGGCGGTCACCCATCCTAATACCAACCGCGCCGAGCGCGCTTAACCAGCTATCGTTCGATATGCGGCACCACAACGACTTGATAGATAAAAAAAAGACGTGTGGCACTCGGAGACTGCCGCGGTAAAGCTATTGCATAGCATTTTTTATCAACTTATGCAATTATAATTATTTATTTATTTTATTAATGCAGTTATGTTTGATTGATCTAATATGAAGTTCCACAAGTTCCTAGTAGATGGCACTGATTGTTTATTAAAGCCCGCATGTAAAGTTATGAAATCAAAGTATCACCCCTGTGCCGGTCGGTGTGGGGGGTGTTAGGTTTTTTTCGTTACGGAATTTCTGGATTCGGTCCCCAAGCTCAAGGCCCGCGATAGAAGCTATGCAATAGCTTAAAAATATACCACATAAAATCGATATCAGCAGGATCAGGATATCAAGCATATCCGCAAGATGGAGCTACGTTAGCACATAAATAACTTCGATGGTCAAGGACCAGGCCCCGGTAGCTCTGTTGGCAGAGTGCCCGCCCAGAATTCGAGATCTATAAATTGATAGCGTTTTTTATTCATTTAACTGTTTAAAGGAGTTTCCATTTTGTCCTCCTTTGTTCATGGTCCTTCAAGATAAATGAAGCATATCTAGCAATAAAGGAAATGCTTCGACGGAGCGAATATTTTAAACGATTTGATTTAATATCTCCTATCTATAAATTTACATACATACATACACACATAACTTCACGCCTGTATCCCTTATGGGGTAGGCAGAACATCAGAGGTTATAAGACCAACTGATGTCACGTTTGACTAATGAGGTATTATAATGATTGCGAGAGGCTATTGCAGTGACAGGTGGTCAGTCTATCGCCCACAAAAATGCCAATAAAACCTCTGTCCCTTAACCGACTTTTACAGTATGCCCGGGAAGAGAAGCAGCTGGCACATTCTATGTTTTTCTTTCACTCCCAGTCCAGCATGGAAGTAAATTTAGGCATGATAAAATGCAAAGAAGCTATTTTTGAATATTTTTTTTGAAGATTGTTATTATTTTAGGATGCATCTCACCATCTGGAAAAGTATAGGTGCCCCTGCCGTTGATTCCGAAAACATTATAGTACCCCTTGTACCTCGAGCCAGTAACCCACTTCTGTTCAGTTAATGTTTTCTTCAAATACACATCGTCGTCCACATCGCTGAAAAATTAACGATATAAAAATACACACCTTCTTTGTCAACCATAGAAAGAGACTTATTTTTTTGGATTAATCATAATTATTTATTTATAATTTACTAGCTGTTGCGCGCGGTTTTACCCACGCAATTTCGATTCCCGCGGGATTTTCGGGATAAAAAGTAGCCTATACGGATTCGGAAGAATCCCTCTAAGTAATGGTAAAAGAAATTTTGAAAATTTCCAGTAGTTTTTGAGCCTATTCAATACGAACATACAAAAATACAAAGGTTTCCTCTTTATAATATTAGTATAGATTGCACACAATTAACATTGTCTAGAGTAAATCTGAAAATCGTCTGTATACATGTGGTAGGAAGAAGATATGTTGAGAGATTATTATTTAGGCTTTTTTATTTCTATCTTCTTATTTTTTGAGTATGAGGACGAGGATGGGCGCTCACGGGCTCATTTCCGGGACACATCACCTTTGGAGCGTTTATATTTTGCGATTATAGGTTGGTTTTATAAGCCCATATTTATTGTCCATGTCCGTCTCCATCTCCATCCACATTCTCTCACCTGTATCGCTACGTCTATCTCTACTTCTATCTTGAACTCTATATCTATGTCTACTATTCTGTCTAGTATCTCTTTACCTAATCTATAATCTAGCCGGCTATAATAGTAGACTCCACAAAGTCAATAACTCGTTCATGGGTCAAAGTAAACGCTTTTATAATAAAATTACAAAAATATTTAAGATTAACCCTTCGATAGATTGAAGGATAAATGTTGTGTAAAAAGGTCTACTATAAGATATCCGCATGCAAGAAGATGGGATTCCCTGGCTGAAAGTTGTTATTGTGTATTTTTAAAAGATTGCTGTTGAGTTTCTTGCCACTTCTTCGCAACAGATCGACTTTCCGAAGTGGTAGTAGATTCAGTTCAATTTGTAAATAGTTGACTATTTCAAGTGTATTGAAATACCTACGAAATAAAGATTTTTTTGACTTATGATGAACGATAACGGTAAGGTCGCTGGTGAAGCGAACTCTGTACAGGTCCTACCACCAGCAAAGTTCGTTCTGACGGATTAGTCACCTTTTACTAAGCCCTTACCCAAGGGCGGCAGGGCTTTAATTAGCTATGTGGCAAGAAAATTGAGACAAATGGAGTATTTATAAATCTACCAGGGTCTGATGGCAAAAAGGGAAAAAAAAGAAATTGACGCCAGCAATACAGGGGAAATTGGAATAAAACGTTTAAAGGAAAGGACAATGGCCAAAAAAAGCCACATGCCCGGCGGCAATGAAATGTACCTCAGAATTTTACTTAAAATGTGTCATTGAAATACTGTATAGTTGGAATAGTGAATGAAAACTCCGTTTACTCTGTTCATGAGTTTATTAATTAATTATAAGCTATCATTAATAATAACTTGACAATGGTTCCAAATATTGCATATCCATAAAAAAGTCTTCATCGAGAAGGAAGACGAGGGCGCAGTATTTATAATAAACCTTTCCTACTGCATCTCAATTAATCGATCTTGTTCTATGAATCGATTTTAAATTTTTAATACAGTTTCACAAGATTTTCGCCATTCATCGATGCCTATTTGAGAGAAAGCTTCTTCTGTTTAAGATTTTATAATACTTGCAGGTTTGGGTTAAATTTTCATACTACGTGGCCATCCACGTAGTATGAAAGTCTATGTTAGATTAGAATGTTGTCCTTTGAAGCCAAACCAAAAACTTAAAAATTCTTATAAGTCTTTGTTACCGAAATAAAAATAAAATTATCCAAATTAATTATCTAACCAAAACCATTCCTCGAAAGAGGGATGCCCAAATATGGCTACAAATCGGGACTTAATTAATTAAAAAGGTTACACACGCCCACCTAATTAAAGTTATTTGATAAAAAAAATACGTTTTTAATAAGTAAACTAAAAACTTGTTTACCACAAAAATGGCATTTCTTTTTTTAGAAATAAAAGCACTTAATGTTTTTTTTTAAATATTAGGTAAGTTAGGTACGTACTGATTTTTGTTGTTAATTGCTGTCGTAATCGATTAAGATTTAATTTAATTTAATCTCGGAAATGTGAACAGTAATTCTTCAGTAATAATTCAAAGCAGTGTTTAACAAAATACCATCACTTATTAGAAAACAAATAAATTTTCTAGTAAGTGAGTTTTTTCCTGTAATAATCGATATTTTTATGCTATGACAATCGATTCTTCGATTCATTATTCGATCGCCATCTTAGATCATGTTTCACTATGGTCCTGTCAACTTCACTCAGTTGACTGACTGAACTGTTATCGTGCGCTTCGTTTATGCTAATTTTATTTTTGTGTTAATGTTTGACCAACGACCCAGGTTTTCACCGTATACCGATTTTTTTTTTCACTGACGACTGCTTCCGACATATGGGTTCCGCTCCCGCTTTATTAAATAATCCAACTAGACATCTACGGTGTGTTAAGTGTGGTTTATAAAAATGTTAAAAGTTGTTTTAAAAAACATAAAGAAATATTAATTTTATTTAAAATCCCTAACTTCACTCTAACCAAAAATTGAATTGAATTGAATCCCTAACTTTTTCCTCAATTGATCTCCAACCCGGTGTATTAGAAAAATCATACCTTATATTTAGTGCCTTGCTTGAAATTGTGCATGTGTAGCCAAAATATCTATGAGCTATGGGTATGAGAGGTTTTCTGACAGCTCATTAAAAAAACAAAACTGTACAAAATTGTTACAAAAGGCTTCGATAGATGGCGCTTTACAAAAGGCGAAGGCGAAGAATTTATTCCACACTGCGTTTTTAAAAGTAAAATAAATTAATTGACGTCTGTATCAGAAATTGAACGTATAAATAACCATAGATGGTAGATACCACTTACCTACATTATAGTATATAGACTTAACGCCTTCGGCTTTTTAAAAGTGCCATCTATAGAGGTTTTTTGAACAAATTTTTATGAGCTGTCAGAAAACTCCCCATTACCCTTTCAGTTGACAGATTACATTTTTTTGTTGCCATATAAAACTTTTTTAAACTCTTTTGCCATCAGATACTGGTAGACCTATAGTTATGCAGCAACGATCTGTAAAGCAGCTTTCATGTCTGCTCGCTATCCTAGACAGAATGCTTTTGGTCGCAATCTGATCACCAGCGATGCAACGTTTCTGCATAGTCGTAAAGAAATAGTCCTTCGTTTCTACAAAGCGTCTCAGTTCAAAGCATATATTAAAAAATTACACAGTCTCACACTGGATTCAAATAAACACTTGTGCGATTTAATATGCAAACTGCGCCATCTATCGATAGGAAACTGCCCCAATACGCACCGCGTGTCTGGTGTAAGGGATTTTTCAGCTTGTTAGTAGCTATGAAAATTTCAATGGTCTGACTATAAAGGTTCATGATTTAGAGCCTGGTGACAGACGGAAAGTGAAGTTCTAGTCATAGGATCCAGCTTTACCCTTTGGCTACGGAACTACAACGTGTAACAAAATGGAGAGATAAAACTTAAGGGTTAGTTTCTATACCATGTAGAATATACAGTAAAAGAATTAGCATGATTAGTGCTGGTATAGAAGTGCTGGTATAGATTTTCATACAAATTTATTTAAATATTTTACAACAAAATACTATGACAACCCTAGTCAACATAATAAGCTAAAACAAGACTTGTGCCGCAGTCAGTGACCTTGTGACCTTTACCGCACCGGCTGAACTTTGTAGTATCTGTCTTTCTTAGTTACCCATCACTTCATTTTTACACCATCTGTTATCGAATAGATTTCATCAAAAGCTAACTGCTGTTTTTAGGGCTGACACTAAGATATTATGATCTAAGCTTTGAACTTGTTTTTCGGCCGAACCGTAAGGATAACGAATTTATGTTACTGTTACTTATAAACTGCAT
Source organism: Stenoptilia bipunctidactyla (assembly GCA_944452665.1). Classification (NCBI taxonomy): domain Eukaryota; kingdom Metazoa; phylum Arthropoda; class Insecta; order Lepidoptera; family Pterophoridae; genus Stenoptilia; species Stenoptilia bipunctidactyla. Next base: position 12,498,727 of record OX101749.1, on the reverse strand, counting down.
CACCAAACATACAATCCCCTTAAGTATTATCTCTTCATTATGTTACACGTTGTATAAAAATATGGATAAAACCAAATTTTCGTTACCAGCAAGGCTGCTCGTGTTTCTTATTGAACTCCCTGAGCATTTCTATCCAATCCTCAACCTTGTTTCTGCAAGAAAACAGAATAAAAAACAAAAAAGTTTTGGTGGTGGAATGGTGGTGGAAGGTACATTAACTATCTTTGCAAAAATGAAACGAAATGGATAAAGATTATGGTTTGATTTTTTGATAAACGAAATCAATATAACTTACCTATAACTTAACCTAACCTAACTTTAAATTTCAGCGAAACATCCTTCAGCGAAAGCACGTTTCGCCGGAAATTTTATCTTCGGTTTCTTTTATATATCTGACTATATTCTTCGATAAACGAAATTAGCATATCCTTAACTTTTTTTTTGACTGGAGGAAATCGTGCAAATTCGTCCTCGACTGCCCATCGGTGGCGTGTGTGGGGATGATCTGGCAGAAGGCCGAAGCGACCCACTAAAAACCTCCAGGTGTACCTCTGCCGCTCTAAATGCGGCCTACGGTACATCCATTACCCTCGAAAATGAAAATGAAAAATGAAATGTATGTTACCACTACACCAGCCAGTTGACATTATAATAAAAAATTATGAATTATCTAAAGACTAAATTGCAGAGGTTTCACTAAGTGCTCCACTAAGACCACCCGAGACCAATTTCTTTACAGAAATTGTGCATCCCAGTCAAAGTGAAGCATTGCAATGTTTAAATAATGTTTTTAAGTTTTTGCACTTAAAATGCTCAATTATTCTTAAATAAATGAAAAATGTGATAAATAAAAAAATAAAAATAAAAATTATGATAAATAAAAATTACCCGACCAGGATACGAACCTGGGACCTCTCGTTTGCCGGACGAGTGCTCTTCCACTGAGCTACCGGGGCCTGGCTGTACGCCTCGAAATTACTTACTTACCACATTTTTGTTTTTACGTTATATTGCTAACGTAGCTCCAATTTAAATTACCCGTCCAGGATTTTTTATATTTTTATTTATCACATTTTTCATTTATTTAAGAATAATTGAGCATTATAAATGCAATAACTTAAAAACATTATTTAAACATTGCAATGCTTCACTTTGACTGGGATGCACAATTTCTGTAAAGAAATTGGTCTCGGGTGGTCTTAGCTGCAAAGCTTATACCATAAGATGAAGCTACGTTAGCAATATAACGTAAAAACAAAAATGTGGTAAGTAATTTCGAGGCGTACCGCCAGGCCCCGGTTTCCTGGTCGGATAATTTTTATTTATCACATTTTTCATTTACTTGGGATGAGTAGTTTGGTTAGACCCAAACAAATTATTGGAAACAGTAGGCTAGGTTACCTTACCTTGGGACTTCACCGGATTTTCTCGTTGGCAACGATTCAAAGCTCAAATTAAAGTTTAGCTTCATATTTTGTGTTTAAGAGCTGAAATCGTCATAGTAACTTAGTATTGAATATTTCAAAATGAAAATTATGGTGGTTGTTGACGCCAGCGCCACCTAGCATTCGCCTACGGAACCTACTCAACGCAATGGAGGAGCTGCGGTCGCGTCTCGCGCCGTGACGTCGTCGTCGGAGCTGTTCGGGCAGGTCCGATGGGGGAATACCCGAACACCGAAGATCTACGAGCTCCATCGTCACTCTTTCACTTCTATTCTACTCGTTAAGATAGACACATCGTTCTGTAAATGTACCTACCTACTACAACATTGTACCTACTTGAAAGTATTAAATATTTAAATTCGATAAATCAATAGATTTCATTTTGTTTGCCTGAACAATTATTTCGCATCAACCCACGAGCAGAGCCTGACGAAAACCCGGAGCACCGCAGCCCCGCACATGGTCATCTTCGAGCCACATACGCTGAATCTGGAAACTTCGACCTGCGCTTCAGGAACTAGCAAGAAACGGTCAGGTCCCATCCTACCTAGCCTAATTCTCCTTTTCGCTTCTAAATTGTTCTAATCCCGTACTGCGCTGTTTTTTCCAGTTACCAAGATTTGCCGCCTACCCGTACCTACGCCGTTGGTGATAACCGTGAGTAGCTTTTGTTTCCTATAAACGTCCAGAATGAGTGATTACGAGTATAGTGAAGCGGGAAATAGTTCTAATTTGGGGGATCTTAAAAAACAAAGGGGTTCGTTAAAAGGTAGATTAACGGCTTTTGAAAAATATGTAGGTAGGTATGAAAATGTTTCTTTGTCTGAACGCCAACAGACAGAGTTAATTTTACGTATTGATTCGATTTCTAGTTTATTTAATACATATAATAAAGTTCAAGATAAAATCGAACAATTATTAAACGAAACAGAGTTGATTAAACAAAGCGATTACAGGGAATCTTTCGAGGATCAATATTTTAATGTTATGTCGGTAGCTAAATGTTTAATTGCGACGGCTAAAGTCACTGACAAAGGTGAAAATTCTCAGTGTTCACGTGTACATAATAGTAATCATAACTCGAGTTCAATTAAATTACCGGAAATAAAATTACCCTCTTTCGACGGTTCGTATGATCACTGGCTCGAGTATAGAAATTCATACCTGTCTATGATTCATAAGCGTAGTGACTTAGACGCGATTCAAAAATTCCACTATTTAAAATCCTCGCTGACCGGCGCTGCACTTCAAGTAATCAGTGCACTCGAATTTACAGCGGTTAATTATACCCATGCATGGGACTTATTGGAGAATAGGTACCATAATAATCGTCTCTTAATACACAATCATGTAAAATCTTTGTTTACTGCGCAATCCGTTAATAAAGAATCGCCCGTGCAAATCAGAAGATTGATCGATATTGTTTTACGTAACCTACGAGCGCTAAAATCCTTAGACGAGCCCACAGACGCGTGGGATACCCTCCTTATTTATATAATAGTATCCAAACTGGATACATCCACTGAACGCGAATGGGAAAACCATAAAGGATCGATCAATTCTGATTTGCAACGGGGTAAAATAAAACTAGATGACTTGTTGGGTTTTCTAAGAAACCGTGCTGATATGTTGGATATGATACAGGGTAGTCATTCCCGGGCAACTCAAAATAAGCCTAATTATATTAGCGAAACCAAAAGGCACTTAAATAACTCGCAACCCCAACAAACTCATAGTTTTGTGTCCACGCGTAATAATATTCAAAAATCTAATAAAATTCGTCAGTGTGTATTATGCGGCGGTAATCATGCGTTATACACTTGTTATAATTTTCTTAATTTAAGTGTTCAAGATAGAATTAAATTCATAAACGATAAAAACCTATGTAGTAATTGCTTGCGAAGTGGTCATATTATATCTAATTGTATGTTCGGGCCGTGTAAGCAGTGTCACAAAAAACACAATAGTTTATTACATCACGATAGTTACAATTCATACACGTCAAAATCGGGTTCATCGGCGACAAGTGCGCATCATTCACAGTTAGCTGATAACGAGAAACCGGTTGCGGTAACTTCGTGTGCGTTGAATTCTATCGTAAATCATGCGAGTAATGTGATAATCGATAATGCGTCTTATAATTTGACTCCACAGGTGTTATTATCCACTGCCCTAATCGAGGTCATGGATAGTAGTAACAAATATCATACAGCCCGAGCGTTGTTAGATAGTGGTAGTCAAAATAGCTTTATTTCAGAGAAATTAGTTAAACGTTTAAACGTCTTGGAGATACAGTCCACGATACGTATATCAGGCGTGGGACAGTCGGTCTCACAATCGAATAAATTATGCGATGTTAAAATACGTTCAAAGACCAAACACTTTAATACAGAATTAAAGTGTTTTGTTTTACCGTGCATTACGTCAAGTTTACCAACGGTGCCTTATAGCAATTACGATTCGTTTAAAATTCCTGTAGGTATTTGCTTAGCTGATCCTACGTTTAACGTACCGTCGGAAGTTGATGTATTGATAGGCGCGGATCTATTTTGGAATTTGTTAGAAGAACAACGAGTTCGATTACCGAGCGGGCCATACCTCCAGCAATCCAAATTAGGATGGTTACTTTCTGGCCCAATCGAGTTAAATAATTTAACCATTAATAATAATAATAGTCAATGTAACTTTACGCGAGCGTCGACTATTGATACGCAATTATCTAAGTTTTTTGAACTAGAGGAAGTTAGTAGTTACGAGTCGATTCTTACTGAAGAGGAACGTACCTGCGAGAATTTGTTTATAAAAAGTACTTTTCGGGATAGTAACGGGAGATTCTCGGTGCGGATCCCGTTAAAGGAGTCAGCTGATGCACTCGGCGACTCATACGAAAAAGCTAGGTCGCGTTTTCTGTCATTAGAACGTAAATTAGAACGTTCATCGTCTTATAAAAAAATGTATGTCGACTTCATGCGGGAATATCGCGATTTAGGACATATGTCTCTCATAGATAAATATACTAGGCCTTATTACTTCCTTCCACATCATGGAGTATATAAAGAACACAGCACAACAACCAAATTGCGTGTGGTTTTTGATGCAAGTGCCACTACAACCTCTGGTAAATCATTAAACGATATACAACATATAGGGCCGCCTCTTCAGAACGATATTTTTTCTATTTTGTTGCGTTTTAGACAATATAAATATGTTGCTTGTGCTGACGTAGAAAAATTATTCAGACAAGTATTTTTACACCACGATCAGCGCAACTTACAATTGATATTGTGGCGGGAAAATCCGAACGATGACTTGCGTGTTTATCAACTGAATACCGTTACCTACGGCACCGCGTCTGCTCCTTACTTAAGTATGCGTTGTTTACGACAACTTGCATTAGAAACTAAAGATGAAGTCGTCGCTAGGGCCATAAATGAAGATATTTTTGTCGACGACCTAATTTTGGGTGACGACGACCCTCAGATTTTAATTAATATTTGTAATAAAATTGCTCAGATATTTAACTCGGCGTGTTTTAGATTACGTAAGTGGATTTTCAACTTTAATGTAACTTCAGAGATATTTAAAGAATTAGGGATCGGTGATCAATGTCAAAATAAAACTTTGGGTTTAGGATGGCAGGTCGATAGTGATGAACTTTATTTCACGTCAAATCTACAAAATAAACCATTAATCACTAAACGTAGTATGATGTCTGTCATTGCACAAATTTATGACCCATTAGGTCTTTTATCACCATCAATAATTAACGCGAAAATAATACTTCAAAAATTATGGCTTAGTAAAATCGATTGGGACGATAAGGTTCCATTTGATGTTGAATGCTTGTGGAATTCATTTATTCATAATATATCGTGCTTAAATAGTTTGCGTATTCCTCGTTACGTCATGAGTGAATGTACTGAATTTCGTGAACTACATATTTTTACCGACGCGTCACAGGACGCGTACGGCACTTGCGCTTACATACGTACCTATAGTAACGACTCTCTTATAACTACTAAATTATTATGCGCTAAAAGTAAAGTCGCTCCCGTCAAAACGACTTGTACTATCCCGCGGCTCGAACTGTGTGGTGCATTACTCGGGGCGCGACTTTATCATAAAATAATTAATTCACTTAGACTAGAATTTACTAAAGTGTTCTTTTGGACAGACTCCACTATAGTCATGGGTTGGATTAAAATGTCACCTCGATTATTAAAAACGTTTGTACAAAACCGTGTATCACAGATAAATGAATTAACAGGTAATGCAACATGGTTACATGTCTACAGTAAGGATAATCCAGCGGATATAGTTTCACGAGGTCTAAGTCTAAACGAACTTCAGCACTATGAGCAGTGGTGGACTGGGCCATCATTTTTAAAGGAGTTAGAACTTGAAAAATATATCCATACTTCGTCTGTAGCCCAAGGTCAACTACCGGAACTTAAAACACAAAACGTTGTCATGGTGTGTCATAATTCCTGTGAATTAATAGACTTCGATAAGTTTTCATCTTTCAATAGACTTAAACGAACGGTCGCATATGTATTAAGACTTGTAAACAATATTCGTAATAAGCAGCATCGTAAAACCGGTTTGTTATCAATCGAAGAATTGAACGCGTCGCTGACAGTGCTTACACGGCTCGCGCAACAACAAACTTTTCACGATGAATACAATAATTTTATTAAATATTCGACTGTGAAATCTAAACGTCTAATAGGTCTTAACGTTTTTATAGACAAAAATAATTTAATTCGTGTGGGTGGAAGGCTGAACAATTCACCTTTGTTTGATCAAAATAAAAAACATCCAGTGCTATTGTGTGGTAAACATAGATTCACTAGACTTTTATTTGAACATGAACATAAGCGACTATTACACGGTGGCCCTCAGCTCTTGTTAGCTTCCATTCGGGAAGCTTGGTGGCCTCTTAGTGGTCGGAACTTAGCCAGGCAAATTGTGCGTAATTGTGTTACGTGCGTTCGGTTCAAAGGTGATACGGCGCGACCTCAAATGGGTAGTTTGCCTGCTAAGCGCCTGGAACCTGGATTCCCGTTCATGCGCTGCGGCGTTGACTACGCTGGGCCAGTGATGATCTCGAGTCGTCGGGGGAGGGGAGCCACTCTAAGTAAAGCCTACATATGTTTATTTATTTGTTTATGTACACGTTCAGTTCACTTAGAATTAGTTACAAGCTTATCTACCCAAGATTATATACTTGCACTAAAGCGATTTATTTCTCGTCGGGGTAAACCGGTCGAGATTATATCTGATAATGGTAGAAATTTTGTAGGAGCCGAAAAGGAAATTGTTTCATTTATCAATAAAAATAGTAAGGAAATCGTTGATTTTACTACCAATGATAGTATTAAATTCAGCTTCATTCCTCCGTATGCTCCTCATTTTGGAGGTTTGTGGGAGGCAGGAGTTAAATCATGCAAACACCACCTGCGTAGAATTATGGGGAACGCTAATCTTACTTTTGAAGAGTTCAGTACGGTTTTGGCTCAAATAGAAGCTGTGCTGAACTCCCGTCCCTTAACAGCTCTGTCCACAGATCCTAACGACCTACAACCTCTTACCCCCGCCCACTTCCTAATCGGCCGACCGCTCACCGCTCCAGCCTGCCAGGACCTGACTGGGACTCCTATTCACCGGTTGCTACGCTACGGGTTGATCGAGCAGATGAGGCAACACTTTTGGACACGATGGGCGAAGGAATACGTTTCTGAATTACAAACACGTACCAAATGGAAGACAAATCAAAGCGACGTGCAACTTCACAGCCTTGCCCTTATCAAAGATGACAACCTGCCACCGTTAAGATGGCAGCTAGGTCGCATCATACGTATTTATCCTGGAAGCGATGGTATTTCAAGAGTGGCTGATTTACTCACCGCCACAGGTGTCACGCGCAGAGCTTTCTCTAAGATCTGCCCACTACCTGTAATGACAGCTGACGTCGGTGATTCGGAGCTGTCAAATTGATCCTGTTGGAACCTGCTGATTCCAAGGCCGGGCCCATGTTGACGCCAGCGCCACCTAGCATTCGCCTACGGAACCTACTCAACGCAATGGAGGAGCTGCGGTCGCGTCTCGCGCCGTGACGTCGTCGTCGGAGCTGTTCGGGCAGGTCCGATGGGGGAATACCCGAACACCGAAGATCTACGAGCTCCATCGTCACTCTTTCACTTCTATTCTACTCGTTAAGATAGACACATCGTTCTGTAAATGTACCTACCTACTACAACATTGTACCTACTTGAAAGTATTAAATATTTAAATTCGATAAATCAATAGATTTCATTTTGTTTGCCTGAACAATTATTTCGCATCAACCCACGAGCAGAGCCTGACGAAAACCCGGAGCACCGCAGCCCCGCACAGTGGTACCTAAGTAAATATGACGGTTTGCGTAGTGCAATGGTGTAGACGATTTCCACACTGAACAAGAACAAAAATGTTCCCGGTCTGGGAATTTATCTATACCTACAGGGTGACTGGTGACAAATTTTAGATATTGAAGGAGAGCACTCTGTATTCGATGCATGATTAGAATTATGTAATAAAAGAAGGTACTTAATTTTTCACCTGAATTCCCTATAAATAAATAAAGAGTAGCGTTCCTGCCACACGCACACTACCACCCGCTAAGTATCTATTGCATTACGGTTGTGTAACCATGCGTTGCGTAATGAATTCTTTAACTTTCGGTCAAGTTTACTAAGTAAATAATTAGTTTCTGTAGCAGAAGGACAGATACGCAAAATCCCGGAATAGCAAAATCCCAGATTAGCAGAAGGTAATATTGATTTTTTATTTTATTTTTTCTCTTCGTGTATATTCTCAAACTATCACGTCCTCGAATTTCGAAAGAGACCCACCAGTCACTCTGTATATATATAGATATTTTATACTGTTAGTCCCCCCTAATTCGCTACATGGTATTTTATCTTTACTTCACATTTAATTGGTTTGAATTGACACAAATCTCACTTGGCACCATGGTTCCAAGATGTACCTAGTACCTACACAGTTTCAGATCAGAAATGAGTCTTCACAAATATAACTAAAAGATATCAACACCGGAGCGCTCATATTTAGACTAGACTAAGTAGTAGCACAGTACAGATATCTACAGTAATTCAACTCGACCGCATCTTTGTAGTAAATGCCTACAGCGCGCCGCGGTCTGTTCGCATGTTTTAGGGCTGCCCGCTTTCAGCATTTAAATTCCATTTGCCTTCTTTGTATTTACTTCAATTAAATTGTAACTGCAAATATACGTTTATTTATATAAACAAATAAAATACTCTGTGAATTGAATAAGTGTGCAACAAAAATACGTTTTGTGTCAAAAAACCAGTTTACGTTTGAATAACTAATCGGTCTTATGGTGGCTTCTCCCTGCGCGTGTTAGCCCGCGCCGCGCCGCGCCCGCGCGTGCCCTGCGCAGTGTGAAGAGCGCCCTATCCGCTAAAAGTCGGTAACTTCAAAGGTGCTGCGGTGCGGTGCCTTTGAAGTTACCAAAGGTTTAGTGGTTTGAAGCTAGAAGGCACGCGCCGCGCCGCGCCGCGCCAGTTTCCGTTGGGTGGTGCGGGTTGTCCCGTGGCGCGTCCTTGCGTGTGGAGCGGCGCGGCGCGTAGTAGCACGCGCAGTGAGAAGCCACCTTTATAAATCAGGTAGCAACCGAAAAATACTTGCACCTCGACTGAGACGCACGAAAAGATGTAGGTATTATTAAATTTTAAAGAATAAACAATCCGCATATTAACGTAAAGCTCAATCAACAATTGTTTCGGTATGCAGACACTCGCAACTGGCCGCATGCCGAGATCGAGCCGCGTAGGTATAGATCGCGTTTCGTCCGTTTGTATGAAGTTGAATTACTGTATATCTGTACTTTGGTAGTAGGCTTGTTGTAGGTAAGAGTTGTTTCTAGCCAAACTTGTGCCGCAATGTACAGATTTAAATTAAATCTAAAATTGGCCCTAATGTAGGTATATTATCAAATTACCAACCTTGCGAAAACTTCACTTACTCTACACCAATACTTAAGTTAATGCTATTAGGTATGTACGAAGTATTTTTATACTTATAAGTTTATTCTTTGATATTTTTCAACTAAATAACTATATTTTTATTTTTATAACCTCCTCTTTGAGAACATTCAAAACTAAAGACTATTAACTAGTCAGAGAAGAGCAATATCAGTTTAATTCTTTGGGAAAAATTACAAATCTGACACTTCTTTTGACGGCAAAACCTTCTGACATTTTTTTGAGAAAGATAATACAAAGACCAAGTTTTATTCTACAGAATAAACAGAATACCCTATTCAATCCTAAAATAACTTTTTGAGAATCTTCTAATAGGACTAAATTATTACTCTAAGGACCAAATTTGGACCAAATTCACTCTCTAAAACGAATCGCAAATTAAATAAAAGAAATGAGACAAGATTAAGCATTTGTCGGATAAGACGAAACATAGACAGACATACATAACATCACGCCTGTCTCCCTTTGGTGTAGGCAGAGACTAAGGAACGCCAACTACTCCAATCTATCTCTCTCGCTCCCTCTACATTCATTAATCGTTTCATACATGATCGCCGATAACGGGTACTTTTGACTAGGCCCATTTTAAGTATGTCGCCAATTTGGTCGGCATACGTTTGCCTAGGGCGGCCCTTCCGACATGACCATCCAATCGTGCTCTGTACACCTCTTTCGTAAATCTACTTCACTCATCCTCTCTAAATGTCCAAACCACCTTAGCCTTCCCTTTTTAAATCTTACTTGCTACGTCTTCTTTTAATCCGTACCTCTTTCTTATTTTACTGTTGCGCACCCTATCACTTAATGTCACTTCACACATGCTTCTCAAAAATCTCTTCTCCACAGCACAACTCATTTACTTGCTCATACCATGATTTTCGTCTTTCCAACATTAACTTTCAAACCTTTCCTTTTTAATTACTTATACATCACAGTGACCATTTGTTGCAATTCCGACGCTGACGATACAAGTAGAAACTGGTCGTCGGCGTAAAGCAGAGTTTTGTTCACTGTCTCATTCATTTTTAGACCCCATTCGGATTCTTTGAAATCTGTCAAACAGCTATCTATGAATAGGTTGAACATGGAGACGCTACACAGCATTATCTAAGACCGCGTTTGATACTAAACCATTCCTTGTAGTCATTATTCAACCTGACACATACATACGAGTCTTTATATAAGGATTTAAGTGCCCGTATCAAGATACTGTCCACCCTATACCTACTCAGATAGAGTTGACTACCGTTCATTTCTCACCACACTATCGTAAGCCTTTTCCAAGTCGATGAAGTAGCAGAAAACCTTTCGGTGTTTTGCCAGAACCTCCGTTACTGATCTTAAAGAAAAGACTTGATCCGCACATCCCCTCCCCTTTCGAAATACCGCTTGCACATCTCTTACCAACCTTGCTTTCTGTTTTATTCATCACCCTCTCAATTATTACTCTGCAATACTCCTAATGCTAATGCCACGGAAATTTTTGCATTGCTGTTGTGACCCCTTGCCTTTATAAAGTGGCACAATAACGGCCTTACATCAGTCATCTGGAACACGGCCAGAACGTCAACACTTATTAAATAGCTGGTACAACTGGTTTGCAAAACATCACTCGCGTTTTGCTCAAATAAATTCTTGAAATATTTCTTCCACTGGTTCATTATATCATCATGCTCACTAACATAGACAGATACTTGTGATAGTACCACTTAGATTTATTTGATCTTACGGAAGTTGTCCGATTGGGATGAGTCTAATTTGATCAAATTCAACGGGTCCAAACCAAAGGCGTATTTATTCTCCGCAAAAAAGAGCACCTTCAAAGTAACGCCCACTTTCCGGAATGTACCTAGTACGTAGGTACCTGGTACCTAGATATACCACCTTAGTGTTCATGTCACTTACCATCAGGTACCATGGAAGACAAACGTGCCATCCTTATTTTATAAAAAAAGCCACTTAATCAACTTCTCAAACAGAATACTCAACTCATACCGTTTCTACGTAGATTCTGAATACATTTTGGAGAACGCTCGCGTTTGAACAAACTGATCCCACCACGCCCTTTTACTACATTGGTTGAAAAGTTCGCGGCCTGGCCATTAAAAAAAAAACTTTTGTTATTTTTTCTGCCGTCATTTTGAACTGTCATTATTCAATTGTCAGCCCGCGAATTTTCAATTTGATATCTTGTTTAAATAAAATTTTACGAACAATATAAATACGTGTGTAGAACAAATTTTCACTAATGGAGAAATTTGAACAACGTGCTGTGATTAAATATTTGTTTAAAAAAAGATTAACACCAAAGGAGATCCATGATGACATGCAAACAACATTAGGGGAATCTGCCCCGTCTTATACCACTGTGAAAAAATGGGTTGCAGAATTTAAACGTGGACGAGAGAACATCGAAGATGACCCTCGCTCCGGCAGGCCAATGACGTCTACGACCGAAGAAAACATCAATAAAGTGTGTGATCTCATATTGAAAGACCGTAGATTGACTATCAGAGAAATTGCAGACACTATAGGCATCTCATATGAACGAACGCAAAACATCATTGTCCATGAACTCGGCTTTTCTAAGGTTTCGGCTAGGTGGGTCCCCAGATTGCTTTCAGTAGAGCAAAAGCGAATTCGACTCACGATTTCTCGCGACTGTTTGGAGATGTTCGAGGCTGATCCACAAGGTTTTCTTGACAGCAGTGCTAGCACGGATCTTTTGTCGATCGTAAGTTTACGAATGCTCGTATAGTATGGAGTCGGTTGCAAGTTTTTAGTAACAATGTAATTTTTTATTTTACAGTTATTTAAGAGTAGAACCTGTTAACAAACATTCAAAATTAACAAGGAACACATTTATTTAAGCTGACCGTGCGGCAATGGATAGATTTCAATTATTGCTTGCAAAACCGTCTCCATACTATACGAACATTCGTAAACTTACGATCGACAAAAGATCCGTGCTAGCACTGCAGATTTGTAACAATGGATGAAACTTGGGTTCACCACTATACCCCAGAATCAAAACAACAATCCAAACAATGGAAAAAATCAGGTGAACCAACTCCGAAAAAAGCAAAGGCAATTCTGTCGGCTGGCAAGGTGATGGCATCGGTTTTTTGGGATGCTAAGGGTGTCATTATGGTGGACTACCTTCCAAAAGGCGAAACAATAAACTCTGCGTACTATAGCACCCTTCTGCGCCGTTTACGTGAAGAAATTAAACAGAAACGCCCAGGATTACTGAGAAAGAAAGTGTTGTTTCACCAGGACAACGCCCGAGTCCACACGTCTGTCGAGTCTATGGCTCAAATTCGTGATTGTGGTTTCGAATTGTTGCCACATCCAGCTTATTCTCCTGATTTGGCACCTTCGGACTTTCATCTGTTTCCAAACCTGAAAAAACACCTCGGTGGGCAGAAATTTTTAACGAATGAAGAGGTCGAAGCCGCTGTTAACCTGTATTTTGAAGACCTTGAGGAATCTTTTTTTAAAACAGGTATGGAAGCTCTGGAAAGCAGATGGAAGAAGTGCATAGAGCTAAATGGAGATTACATCGAAAAATAAAAATATTTTTGTATGTACTTTATTCTGTTTTCTTGACTAGGCCGCGAATTATTTTTGTATGTACTTTATTCTGTTTTCTTGACTAGGCCGCGAACTTTTCAATTCGCCCTCGTACCACCGCACTACTAGACGCAGACAGAACTTCCATTCATATGTGGTCCATCCAAAAAGTTGAACAGAGCGCGGCAGTTCCATTTTGACACGTAAATCGTAACCAAGTGCTAATTTCATTTGCTTGCACCTTTTATCCGGACAATATTGTACCGACTGTATAGGTTTGTCGCTAAAGAACGTGGTATCGTGTAAGGTATAGTGATCTTCATTATTACTTAGGCGCCACCAGCTGTCATCGCAGGCAAAGTCCCAACCTTATTGTGTCGAGAAAAAAATACCTTAATTTAAAAAAAAATACGAAGTAGGCTGAAGCCAAAGATTGTATTAAATAAATAATTCGTTAAGTTGCAGTGCAGACGACATACTATGTGACGTGTGCACTAAAATTCGTTTACCTAATGCTGGCTCACTGCATCACGCGGCGTGATGCAGTGAGCCAGCATTAGGTAAACGAATTTTTTCACGCCAAACCCAAACTTCTTTATTTCTTCTTCGTTTCCTGTACCTACAACCCAATAGTTTTGCCGACTGAATATTCGAAGACGAACATGTATGATGTGTACTTTGATTCACTATCTAATTTCCCAATATCCCATGTTCGACAACGCATTTTGTTGCAAGACTCAGCATAACCCAACAAGGCCACAAAGAATAGCGGGGAGCAACTTTCACCATGCCGTCTTTCTCCATGAGAACTTTCATCATGCTGTCACTTACCGTCAGGAATCACCTTGTCAACAGGCAACGCAAGCACTCCTGTGTTAGCTTTTATTACATTCTTATTTTATTCTAATTGTTAATCTTTCCGTAGCCACCGACATTGCAAAGTAAGATTTAATTGATAATATGATTGAAGTCTACCAAATAACATCTCATTTATTATCTACTGAGATCCAACATAATTATAGTCCTTCGAGCCGGATTTTTATAAGCGGTGATGATTACTCAACATCTTATAAGTTACCCAACCACTTAATCGTTTTTACCTTTTGTAGGGTTATTAAAAACTTACCTATTGGTAAATCCCTACTCTCGGACTGAAGTGGTGGCCATTGATACAGTATTTTGAACATAATAATTAAAACACGTCACTGGAATACAAAAAAGAAATAACAAAACCACAAATTACATATTTATTTCTTCATTTTACAACGAAATACTTATCAACATTAATATATTTTAATAAATAATTTATTTGAACATCTATAAAGTAATAAATGGAATATAGGTTGCTCTTAGCAATTATTTATTAAGTGTTTTAGCATTAAAGCATCATTCTCCATATAATACTAGGTTATTTATTTCTTTCTAAGAAGAGATTGACTCATTTAAGGAAATTTTATGCCAAAATTATTGCACATAGTCATGTGTGGATATGCAAATTATATTGCTTTTGTTAATAACATTTCTAAAGATACATTTGGAATTACAAATTACATTACCTAAGAAGGCGAACGAGTGAAGATTAAAATGCAAACATTTGATATTGATATAAAAGGACAACAATAGTTTGCGCACTTCCGTGATAGTATTTATTCACTTGTTTTTATCTCCACTCGCTGGTCTTTTTAAGGTATACACAAATAGGTTAAGTCAGTTAGGTCTAGATGAAATATAATTGTCTATGTTTTATTTATTTCCATATAATACAATATAAAATAGTATTTAAATAACTCATGTGAATGATGTGAATTAACGATTTCGGGTCTATTTGTAATGATTTAAGTACAGAACGCAGCAAATCAACCTTTCCATTTCTTTTAAATAATTGTAATTGAATCTGAACTTTATGCCCCAGACATAAAGTTTAAAAGGTTGCGGAATTTTAACAGTTTTGTTACGCTTGATCGGCGGCCTTTTGTACCAATTTAAATATTGGGAAATATTTATGAGGGTTATAAGGTACTAGCAGCTTCGCGCGGTTTAACCCGCGTAGCTTTCAATCCCGTGGGCACTCCGGATAAAATATAGAAAATATAAAAAAAATTGGGCATCACAATTTGCAAAAAATATTATTTAAACAAAAATATTAGTGATATTAAACATTAAACCTTATTCATTATCAATTAACTTTATTTCTTTGCTTCTACAGTTAATGCAATAAAGTGCTATTGAAACAAAAAAATCTGTCTACTATGTTTCACCAAATATATTTCTGGCCATACCTTCAAGGCTAGCATGCAACCATTGAAAAAGACTCGAATCGACAAGATAAATATTATTTTATGCTATCATGTTAGCTAACACGCGCACCATAATAGATAGAATTACTCAATTCGATACCAAGATTAAGCCCACAGAACAAAAGATGCCACTATCCATATTCTAAAAAAAAAAAAAATATTTCTGACACTAACATTTTCTAGCCCAAATTAAGTTTCTTAAAGAACTTGTGTTATGGAAACTAGTTAACTGATATAGGTACTTAAGAAATATATAAACATACATATTGAATAAATACATATTTTTTATTAGGTAATAAACTTAAATATACATATAAACGTCCATGACTTGACGACTAATATCTGTGTTCATCACACAAATATCCGTCGTCGCCGGGATTCGAAGCCAGGACCTTTGGTATAGAAGGCAATGTACCTTACTACATCCTCTAAGTGCCATATTCTAAGAAAATGTCGATATAAAGGCCCGCTTTATCGCCGTCGATGATCGCATGCTAGCCCCGTTAATAACAGCACATTTATTTAATAACACCTGAAAACATATACATACTATGATTTGTAAATATTTATCTTTAAATTAACACCAATAGAGTTCAAAATCAACATACAAGTATATTTTGTCTAATATATGCACCACACTGGGTTTTCGGGAACCTGATTTTACAAAATACTCGATAACACGTGCTACTTACACAAAACATTACTGTTTCGATAGACTCTTTTCAATCAATTACAATAAAATCTCAATAATAGATAAAAAAGGCTCTACACGACATGAAATTGCTTAATTTTAAGTCCTATAATGTCAAACTGAGGCTTCAAAATCAGTTTGAAGTACTTTAAATTTTTTAAAGGGAGACCTGAGATTAGAGAATTGTAATGTCAATTTAAGTTCAATGTCTACTCTTACGATATGTGATGGAAGAAAAATATTGACTTCAATAATAGAATAATAGAACTTAAATATAATTTGAACTGCGCTGGTTTTACAAAAGGCGATAGGACTGTTATCATTTTTGCGGAATGTAAAGTACGTGCTACTTTAAACAGTCTATATATTTTTTTTCAGAATATTTATTTAAACATTTTGCCGAGGACAAATCAAATAAAATTGTATCGTTCTTTACACGTAATATTTTAGCAACACTTTATTATTATACATTTGTTAACATCGTCCAATTGACTAAGAATAAAAACGTTTGTAGTCATTGTTTGTATGTTTACACAAAAAAGAAAAGAGAAGAAAGGTAATCATTAATATGAAAAAGGTTAATAAAATTTGAACTACACTTACTTTGAATAAATTATTACTAAAACATTATCTATTTGTTTTTGAGTCGTCTTCTAAAGTGCTTAACTAGCTATGGTAACATAATCATACAAACAAACGTATGCTTATCCTTTTTATAATAATAAATAAACTATATTTAATATATTCTAAGTCTAAATGAGCAAAAATATTTTCAACTTTAAGTACACTCGGTATCTATACATATAATAAAATGGTAGGAAAGTCAAAACTGTACATTGAATATTTTTTTAAAAGAATACTTGGGGTATGATCTACAATCGAAACAGAAACAAAAAATATAGTTTTTAGAATTTTTGTCTGTTTGTCTGTTTGTCTTTCCGGGATAAACTCAAAAAGTACTGCATGGATTTACTTCAAATTTGGCATGAAGATAGTTGAGAAGTCGGGTCAACATATAGGCTACATATTATCACGCTAGCAGTGTTATAATCGTAGGTGCGTTTGGTGCTGCATAGCGTTCACGCAGACGACGTCGCGGGCAGCAGCTAGTAAGACATAAAAAAATCTATTTTCAATGCAATAAATGCTTATCGTATTATTTAAAGTAAATAACTCTGCATGCAAAGAAAAGCAGTTGCCGTCGCTGTTAAATTTATGTATTTAAAACTTGGAAATAGTATTAACAGGAAAAAAAATAACACAAGTAAAAATTAATACTTTGAGTTTACTTTTGAGTTTTCCTAAATTATAAATCAATTTTAAAATTGATACTACTGCCTTGGTCTTGTAATTATAATAAAATTAATATGAATAATAATAAAACTCAATTGCTTTTACATTGCCAAATAAACAGATTTTCAAGCCAGCGGGAAAGAGATACGATTTTCGATATATAATTCGAATTTAATGTTGACGCGTCATAAATCAATTTGATATACATTAAAATAAGGTATTTATTGTTAAAATTTGTTTACATTTGAAACAGTAGACATGGATTTCTCATAATTTTAGCTTCTGTCGACAAAACGATATAAAAAATACCAACATCGATATAATTTCCGATTTTTTTATCGACACAGCAATTTTAGCTAATAAACTAAACCGTTTGAAATGATTATTTCTAGATATAATCCTCTTTGCTTTGTCAAGTACCTACAACATAAATGAAAACCAACATTACTTTATAGTACAAAAAATACAAAAGCTATTGATCATGTAAAAACAAAATAAAACATAACAGCTTACGTAAAACACAATATTTAAATATTACTAGCTGACGCGGCAAACGTTGTTTTGCCATATAAATAAAAAAAAAATAGATGTTGGCCGATTCTCATAGATACCGGATAAGCACAAAAAATTTCATCAAAATCGGTCAAGCCGTTTCGGAGGAGTATGGCAACGAAAACTGTGACACGAGAATTTTATATATTAGATTATCTCTTCGCCCCTTGTCTACTACAGATACAATTTTATTTGTAATAATTTGGTTGTTCTAACCCAATTTTTTTTATAAGAAAGGAAAACTTATAAAAAAAAGATAAACGTTAATCACGATGTTTTTTTTTATATTTTAATGAACATTGTACAGAAGGCCGCAGATCAAGCTTCCCAAATCTGTCAAAAAATGTAGTTAAATCTTAATTCTATTCCCCTGATATTAAGTAAAAAATCGGTTGGATAAATTTTACTTGTTTGTAAGGCTTGATCTGCTGCCTTCTATACCTGTACTTGATGCTCTGGTCGATTCTACTAATACATAATTAAACGTAAAATGCGCAGAACGGACGGAGTTTTTTGATACCATTTTAAATATAACTGCGCAAAACAGATAACTCCTGATTCCTTCTTCTTTTTGTAGTTTAATGGCAACCAGCCGTCGTTCCTAGGTTTGATTCCTTAAATTATAACCTTTCTAAAATAATGGGCAGTCAAATTCAAAATATCATTGATAAATTCCCACGGGACCAAAAGTTACGTGGGCATAATTAAAATGAAAAAAAGAAACATATTCTTATTATGAATAATTAAATAGGAATGTGGAATCGGAATATTTATTACAAAAAAGATAAATTCTAAAGGTAAGGTTACTTGACTCGTTACTTACAAACGTAATGATATAAAATTTGAGTGTACAATGCAAAATGCGTTGGGAGAGGCCTACGTCCAGCAGTGGACTAGCGCGGGCTGAGATGATGATGATGATGATGAATGCAAAATGCAAGTTATGCATCGGGCTATGTTTATTTTTGTAACTGTAAGGAACCTGTCCGATTGCAAAAAAATACCCGAAGATTTCTAATAAATGGAAGCCAATATTAATAATATGGTTTTAAAAATACAAGACTAGTTTTATTTATTGTTTAAAATGAAATAAAATCATTCGTTGTATGGTAGAAAAATAAGTTAGTTAATTATTCGTGCCTAAGTTTTAATAGAGAAACTAAATAACTGTTATTTTGTGAGTGTATCTTTGAATATTATGTCAAAGTTTAAAGCAGCGCAAAGCTTCGTTGCCATGGCAACCAGAACTCTTTGTTTAAAAGACGCAAATAGATGGGGCTTCGTACGCTTGACACGTACGCTGTTAAATGAAAAAGTTCAATAATCCAAAGGGAGGAGGATCTCAATTCGTGTGTATGTTTTTTTTTTGTGTCTTTGTTACACGATGTTTTGGACAATTGTTAATCGATTTTAAATATTCTTGTTTCATATGTTAGAGGATACTTTAGAGGGTGGCCCAAATAAATTTCATCGAAATCAACTGAGTGCTTCTTGAAAAATTATAAACTTTCGAAAAAAAATATGACCTAATACTTCAACCAAAGCTTTGACTAGGCTTTAAAAATTTTAGTGAAGTCGGTTTTTTAATGCTCTGCATTCGTTGATTATTAAGTATTATTTTTGCGGTGAATCTTTTTTATAATTTGTTTTTGTGTATAAAAATGTGTACTTAACGTGAAACAAACTACATACATCTCCACAAAAGTTCAAATCAAGTGGACTACTTTCGCAAGGATATACGCTCAAAGGAACTATGGTGTCCATTTGAGATGACACGATGTATTGCAATGATGCATTTCCAGTTTTTTATTTATTAACATAGAATGTACCAGTTGCTTCTTTTCCCGGGCATACTGTAAAAGTCAGTTACAGAGTCAGGACAGAGGTTTTATTAGCATTTTTGTGGGGGTAAGGCTGACCTGCTATAACTGCAATAAACTCTCTCCAATTTATACCTCCAAATTTGTCATACGTCACATCAGATGGTCTTATAACCTCTGGTGTTCTGCCAACCTCATAAGGGATACAGGCGTGAAGTTATGTATGTGTATTTATTAAAATTATTTTAAAAAGCATTTGACAGTTTTTGTGGGTCTAGCATATTTAGCGCTTCTGGTGAAATCAACAGGCAGTTTTGTACCATTAAAAGAAAAACACAATCTTTTCATTACATTCATCTAAATAAACTCTTTTCAATATATATCTCGATTGATCAATCAGATTATTACAATGGCATAACATACTAATATTCAACTATTTCTTCACTAAATTTAAATCTTGAAAATTTAACTACTTAAGAACTTCAGTAAATAACAATGGCACCTTATATCGATTTAACAGAGGTACATGAGTAATAAATAACAAAAATATAATTTAATAAAGGAATTTTAGGAATTATAGAAAACTATATATAACTAAGTATACATGGAATGATTTGTCACTTAACAACAAGATTTTAAATTTCGATTTAGAAATATTATTTTTGTTTGTAACAAAATAACAATATATATTTCTTATTATTCTAAAATTTGACACAATAAATAGCAACAGTAGGGATTATAAATTTAAAACAAATACGTAAAAGGAACATGAAAATATTTTAAGATATTTTTAGTTGACAATTTTTTTTTTAATCCATATATTATTATGCATTCTCCGTTTCGTACGCCTTTCAAAGTATTCGTACGTATCGTCATGATAAATATATCGTAGTGTTCATATTATAATGCAGATTTATCTAATATGTTTCATTTCGATAAGTACAGAAGGCAGCCGATCAAGAGTTCCAAACCTGTCAAAAAATGGTAATCGAATCTGAACTCTATGCCCCTAGACATAAAGTTTAAAATTGGTTGGGGAAATTTGACAGGATTGTAACGCTTGATATGCTGCCTTCTAAACATTGGAACGTAGATAAAACACGTTAGCAACTTTTCGTATGCGAATTTTAATCTTCGCACGATCGTAATAAAGATCAAAATTGGAATGTATATTTCAATATTTGGTTAATTGTATAAAATATCTATATATTGTTTCGTAGATATACAAAATCCTAAATAAATGCAAGTGAGTAGCAATACTTTTGATTTCTTTGCACTGAAGGCTGTCTAGAGCGTGTTAATTTTCTTATAATTTAAGTTTAACTTAATTATTATTGGCTATATAGTATTTATAACAAAAATTATGGCGTACTTATTAATTTTCTTAAATAAAATTTAAATATATTCTTTTGATGATTAAATACTGGAAAAAATTATAACAAGGATTATTTAACAACATAATTTAACTTAATCATAACAATTTTACTAGTAATAATAGACTTTTTATACACAAATAACTACATATACATATAAATTTAATTTCTATCTCTTTCTGACGATTGTCTTATCAAAAGGAATGGTCAAACACGACATAATATGACAACAAATAATTTTTAACACCGTTAGTGCTCTGTTTGAACAAATTGAACCCTCACCCTTTTACCATCGGACTACTAGACGCAGACAGGACTTCCATCCGTATGTGGTAGATATTCCGAAAAGTCGAACTAAGCGCTTTGACAGTTCCTTTTTGATACGGATCGCCAAGGTTTGGAATGAACTGCCTGCGTCTATTTTCCCTGACCAGTGTAGTCCTAGTACTTTTAAGCGTCGAGTGAATAGGTTTCTCGTGGATGGACGTGTCATGTCTTCATGTTCACTTAACATCAGGTGTCATGGAAGACAAACATCCCATCCATATTTTATATATAAAAAAAAAGTTAGTAAATAATTTGAAAAGATTATAATTTACGAATTATTTAAGTTCGTAAAAACCAAACATAAGCGAAAGTCTATATTAACTAACGGTATTGATAATTACTTGGCGACATAAAAAATGTACAAGGTGTATAGGGAATTTAATTTGATTGTTAACTACTTTCGAACATAAATATACGATTAAATAAGTCTCTTCGCAGCACTATTTCTAGTTCAGCTGTTTTGAATAAAACCTTCAAAATGAGAATTGCTGGCCATTGTATTCTTGATTTAGATTTAAAAAAAACACACACATTTTCTGTTCATCAGTTATGAATTTCGATTGGTATATGCATTGTATAAATAGCTTCGTTATATTTCAGATTTAAAATATAACGCCAGTCTATGTAGTTACCGTTTCTTTTTTCTTTTCGGTTTAAAATAAAAATATAATAACACCTCGTATATTTTTTACCATTAAGTTGTCATTTCATATCATAAAAAGCTTTCTACATCTATTAACTAACTTCTCTAATTTTCTGTTGGTCATTTTAAATAAAAAAAAAACACTTTCAATAACACATGAATTACAAGTCATCAATAAAACGCAAAAACAAGTCACTCTGTCATTTCTAATACATCAGAAAGAGACAGAAACATGTACATTCAACAAGTAAATATATAATATTTCAAAAACTTAGTGAGCAATACATCCATCTCTTTCTAAATTAAACACTAAAGCGAGACGGAATGCTAACTTTACTTTAAGTACTGTTATTTGGAATGTTTGTTTTTAGCAGTCCATTCAAGCTACTACTAAGAGTATTATGTGTTTACGACTGTCTTTATTGTATTTTTTTTGTTTATATTTTAGTTAAAAGGCCATCTAAACCAAGTACTGCTGGTAGTTCGATATCTTCAAGTCGTATTGGCGATGGGTTGAATGGAAACTGGACTGAGAATATCATCTTCGAATCCATTAGTAGATTTTGCTGTGGAAAGAATTTAGTAATATTAATATTGTCCTTGGTTTCACGATTCAATAAATTAAGAAGAGATAGTTTAACTCAGTTAAGCGCACGGCGCTATGTGTGTGTGTGGGCGCTTTTAAATACAGGGTTAATTTTAATTAGCTCTCCACATCAATTTCAACATCATTTGTTCTACGACTTTTTACAAATCTTGATAAAGTACTAAAGAAACACAAGAACACTAAAGAAAAGCGTTTTCTCCTAACTCTACATCTTTTAAGAAGTGCCTACTATTATTTTGAAGCGATATTTTACTGCGATCGTAAAGTAGCCTCCGAGGCTATATTTTTTGTATGGGAAAACTAAAATTTTAAAAACTATTTATTTTAATAAGTCGTAGAACAAATGCTGTTGGGATTGATGTGGAGAGGCTGCCTGCAAGATGAGATGCGCTGAATAACTAATATTTACTAATATTTTTTTTAAATCAATTTTAGTGCTTATTTTTTTTTTTTATAAGTGACTAAACCCGCGTTTAACCTCAATCTCACCTGATGGTAAGTGACGATGAGGTCGAAGATGAAAGCACACGGGTTTAGGAAGGAACTGGCTCGTTATACAATATTGCCGGAACACATTACCGCCGGAGCGGTAACATTGGCGGCAGACTTTATATAAAGGGTGGTCGCTAGCCAGGCGGACCCAGAAGGGATCCTACCACCAAGCTAAAATTTTAATTTTATTTTATTTCTATTTTCTTTTAGTTTAAATTGTAATTATATATAATCAAAAGATATTGTAAAATGTTTTATTTTTATGTTTTAATCTATTTTATTTTAATTCTAATTCTAATGACTTGTTATTGAAATTGCTACATTTAAAAATTTTTATTCTGTTTTTAATTTTTATGGAATATTTTTATTAGCATACATTTAATACTATTTAACTCATTTTTTTGCTTATAAATATTTCGTGATCTATGTTTGAATGATGTGGCTACCTTAATCAGAGGTTGCATTTTGCATTTTTTTCTGTGTCAATCAATTAGATTTAAGATATAATGTAACTTTAACTGGTGGTCCTAATAAAAAAATAAAATTAATCCTGTATATAACTTCTATTTGTGTGGCAGTGACGCAGCAGTCGTCGTCACTGTACGCACACAAAATCACTGTATACGAACAAGGTTTACCCACACATAGGGCCGCGCACACAACTGAGTTTAACTATTTATAAAAAAAATATTAACCGATTTATATTGCCTATAATTAGGGGTCTATAGTTCAATGTAAAAGAAAATTATATTTAACTAGCTTTATCCCGCAACTTCGTATGCGCTTAACTGCCCTTCTCGTGGAAATTTCAGAAACTATACACCCACTGAAAGAACCTTTATACCAAGTATCACACCCATACACTCAAGGAATAAGTTTTTTTCATACAAACTAAAAATCATATATTTCCCGTGCCCGTGAGAATTTTGGGAATTTCCTTCGTAGCACAATCAGTCACTCTTTGAAGAACCTTCATGCCAAGTATCACATCCGTACACTCAAAGAATAAGATTTTTCTAACAAACTAAAAAGTCCAAGCCCTTCCCGTGGGAATTTCGGGAATTCCTTCCATAATACAAACAGACACTTATTGAGGAACCTTTATATCAAGTATCACATCCGTGCACTCAAGGGATGGGATTTTTTCATACAAACTAAAACATCATATATTTCCCGTTCCCGTGGGAATTTCGGGAATTCCTTTCATAACACAAACACACACACACATTGAAAAACCTTAACACCAAGTTTCACATCGGTGCACTCAAGGAATAAGATTTTTCATACAAACTAAAAAGTCCTATATTTCCCGTTCCCGTGGGAATTTCGGGAATTCCTTCCTTAGTGCACCCCTACATCCCCTAAAGAATGTATGTTCCAAATTTCAGCTCTCTACGCCCAGTAGTTACGGCTGTACGTTGTCTGTCAATCACTCAGTCACTCAGTAACTCAGTCAGTAACGGAACAGTTTTATATATATTGATAAAGTTAGTTTAAAAGTTCTTTTATTTGACAAAAAAAGTTATATTGAAAGTGGTGTTTTTCATCCATCAAATTTAAACATTTTTGTTTTACAGTATCTAAAATAATACGATACTGGTTTTTTTCTTAAATATAAGCAATCGAAATTGTCAGATGAGAATGTCATAAAAGACAACTAATCAGTGCGACCCCAGAGCTAGGACCTCTTTAGATTGGGGGAAATGGTCTCGTGTACTGGACCATTTCCTACGCGGGGGACGCTCGGCTCAGTCTGAGCGCAACCCGCCAGGGCTCACGGGTAATGCCAATGGCGGTACCGCGAGCTCCATCTATGGCGGATGAGGTACACCTGGAGGTTTTTAGTGGGTGTGTCCGGCCGCTCCCCCTTGGGCGTTCGGGGACGTGATTGCCCGTATTTCTCCAGTAAAAAAAGAACCTCTTGGAAAAAAAAAGGTTCCTACTGACCAGCGACCACCCTTCATATTAACCATCAAATATCAACGCTTCGGCGGCGATTTTTTTCGACAGTGGGGTAATTTCGGCATTTCAGCATTAAGCTGATTTAATCATAGATACATTTTTATATCTAAGTAGTACCTACATACGAATGAATATACAGGGTGTCCCGAAAATAGTGGACCAACGAAAAACTGGAGATACAAGGGGTTGTTTGGAATCCACAACACCAATTTTTTTTTCCTATGCTAAATAAATTTTGAAATATACCGATTTTGAATATTTATAGGATTTTCCCTTACTGCGTGCAGATAATTTTTTACTTTTTATTTTTGCGGATAGATTAATCACTCTAACTAATTTGTTAGAAGTTTGATCACGTGGCCAAAAAAATTCTGTGGCTTGAATTAAAATTTCTCATTTAAAACTATCATATCATTCGGGTTGCCTGGAATAAATCGCTTATAGCGATAAGGCCGCCTAATTTTTTTTTATTTTTAATATTTTGTACATAATTATTTTAAGGTCAATGGTAATAGAGAGTTTTTATTATAACAATATTATAGCTTACCGGTTCCTTCTCGGCGTTAGGGCCAGCTCGCTCTAACATCTTCTTCTGAATTTCGTGGATAAACTCCCTGGTAACTCGCACTTCGTACTCTTCTGCTGGCGTGTAGATGTTTAGTATCTGTGGTAGAGGAGATAGATAGGTGAAACGTTAGTGGATATTACGAGAACATATTTAGGAACAAGTCTATGTTTTATTGATTAACTAGTATGCCTTAACCCCAATCTACTTTTTACGATTATCCTATGTCCATGGTTGTCTGGTAGAAATCGCTGCCCAGCGATAACACCGCCAATTGTGTAATCTCAGTCACTTTGAATGTATTTAAAATGTTTATAATAGTTATAAGGTTAACAATAAAGTGTAAATAAATAAACAAGGTGTTCGTTCTCAATCTCTCCAGAAAAGGGATGACAGATCGCGGCCCTAGGCCCGACGGTTGTTGTCGGGTAGCTATCATATACAGGGTTGTTATATAGTCGCGGCTAAATTGTATTTTTTAACAATTAAATTAATATATTCGCTCACATATTAAGCCTGTGAACTCGCGACCATCGTCGTAGTTACTATGAAGTGCCGCTAGAGGTCGCTACACATGCTTTTGAAGTAAAGTCGCCGTTAGATTGATGACAAGTGCTGTCACAGCTGAACTACATTTTTGAGGCACGATTGGAAAACGACGAAATTTTCAATTTTTCAAGAAGCGAAAGTTTTCAAGTTCTAATCACAATTGCATAGATAGCGACTATCGACTAAGCGTGACAATAGAGCCTATACAGTGTGTTTTCTTAAGACTGAGCATCATTTCAATGTTGATAGGTGGCAAAAAAGATATTAGTTTAACTAACTCAAATTTAATTTATAGGACATTATATGTCTCGTTGTATTTTAGAAATAGAAAAAAAAAACAATTTCAACAAGTACTTTTATGCACAGAAATATTTAAGTAACCAAAATAAATCAAATAGTTGAAAAGCTCATAACTTTTTTATATAATGAATTGGGCTATAAAATAAACATTGCTTTTCATCTGTTTGTGCCACCTATCGACCTTGAAATGATGCTCAGTCTTAACAAAAACACCCTGTATAGTGCCTAATCATAACTTCGTGATGTTTATGAGAAAAACCGACTATCTGTCGAAAGAAAACAAACGTCGCAGACAGGTTTTCAAAGTGATTTTGTTTTGTAGTTACAATTCCATATTTTCCATCTCTACGGCACTATAACGGCACGCCATATAACTTTATGGACTCGGCCGTGGATCCATCTCTACGGCACTGATCCGTGCCACGGCAACGGCACCATGCCGTTACACAGTACAGATGTACCCACGCCCTTACGCTGTTAAAAAATTGTAGGGAAAATTACATAAAAGCTTGGGCAACTCTCGTTGCCCACACATTTATGTAATATTAAATGTTGATGTAGTTTTACATGAGAGATGTAATTTTACATTATATAATTGTGTATTTTTTCTATAATTTATGGAAATTCACGTATATTCCGTCAATTTTATACCTTTTTAAAGTATATTTACACATTTTTTATGTATTGCTTCTGTAATAACTAACTGTGTTAGTTATGTAACTGGGCACTGTCCGTGTAACTAACAATAAATAAATAAATAAAATAAAATAAAACAAATAATCCCAGCCCATGTGTAAAAATACAATTTTTTCTGTCATTATACACGTTTTAGGTATAATTACATAAAAATAATTAAAAATCTGTAAAATTACCGAAAATTATTTTCTTTTCCACAATTTACTGAAATTTACAGCTGTTTTCGGTACATTCTACAGGTTTATGTACTATTTTGCATGTCAAATCACATAATTTTCAACAGTGTAGTAAGCCCTCCAATCGCCACATACCTTACAAACTTGCATGGCGTTGAGATCGGCACACATGTCCACTGTACTCTGAACGTCCTCCATTGATTTCCGCGCTTGTAGTAAATGGACGGCTTGAGTTATCGGCTTTAGTACACTGAGGATTTCTTCCACCTGAGAATGAAAATAATTTTTTTAATTTTTGAGATTCTCTTGAAAATGGACTTAAGTCACATTGGAGGTAAAATACGACGAAAAAATCTCTGATTTCATCATCGAAATAAATAACCAAATTGTACAAACTGTGGTAAGTGGTTTTAACTACAGCAATTACTGAAAGCATGCGTAATTAAGCTATAATCATTTATGGAGTTCATTAAAAGAACTGGGACTGGGAGCAAACTCCCATGCGGGAGCCAAAGAAAGACATAGAATGTGCTAGCTGCTTCTCTTACTGGGTATACTATAAAAGTCAGTTAAGGGACAGAGGTTTTATTGGAGGTTTTTTAGTGGGCGATAGGCTGATCTCCTGTCATTGCAATAGTCTCCCTCCATCATGGTTTTATAACCTCTGATGTTCTGCCTACCCCATAATAAGAGATACAGACGTGTAGGTATGTACACACATCAAAAAAAGTTTAAGATCACTTTGATAATACGACCTCGTTTTTGTCACGTAAGCATAAAACGTTTTTTCTTTATTTTCTAAGATTCTTCATTTAAAAATCAAAAGAAAATAATTTAAAATATCAATTGTTTTTCTGTATGAAAAGAGATTAAATCCTTGTTTACACTCATTCAGAAATCTGACCAACTTGATTCAAGCGTTTTTTCTGACTTTTCGAAGGAGTTCATTGAAAAAGATGCTGAGGGGATTATCAGAAGTTTTACGAGCAAGAATTGTTACATTGGGGAAAGGACATTCTACGCAAGTAATAGCACGCAGAGTGTCCTGTGTCGCCTGACTTAAACCTCATTGAGCACGCGTGGGATGCTGTCAAGCGAGCTGTTTGGAACCGTCAGCCACCTCCCCAGACTGTGCCAGAGATCAGAGATGCCGTTATTCAAGAATGAGACAGGTTATCGCAAGAAAGGCTGGATAACTTAATTCTCAGCATGCTAAGAAGGATTGCCGCATGTGTTCGAGCCAGGGGAGAAGTTATATTGTACTAAATAAAAACAATTTCTCAAAAAATGATGACAATATTTAGTTAAACCCTCTTTTTCTTTCAATAATTTACTATCCGAAATTGCATAAGACTTTTAAATTCAATTTTGGTTACTAAAAACTAAAATATATTTTTTTGTTTATTTCAAAAAGTATATATTTCTTATTCAAAAAATGTTACGTAAGCAAAAGTCCTTTAAAAATTAAAATTTAAAAAATACTCCATTTTTTGCTAGTGATCTCAAACTTTTTTTTATGTGTGTATGTATTTGGTAAGTGTTTTAACCTACAGCTCCGTATATGAGTAATAAAACTATAAGATATGAAAATAATTTATAAGGTTAATGAATATCACTTACAGACTTACAAAAAAAAAAAATAACTGCATAAACGACAAATTTCAGAATTTTAAAGAAATTTTCGTTTCCTTACCTTTCTATTAATGTTCGATATCGTTCAAGTGATACCTCAATACGATTTTGGGATAAGGCTGTAATCGAACAACTGCATAATGGCCATCTATACCATAGGTTCTGGGTTCAAATCCTGATTGGCGTGGATATTTGTAGGATGTGCACTTTAAACATGGCATTCGAAATCAGTGTCTCTGACAAAGAACTGTACTTTTGGGTGCTGATTAGCACTGTTTTGTTTTCAATAGTCATTATTACACACATTCTACGTGCATTGTACGTTTATTATTAAAGACTAGCTTTATCCCGCAACTTCGTATGCGCTTAACTACCCTTCTCTTGGAAATTTCAGAAACTGTACAACCAGACACCCACTGAAAGAACCTTTATACCAAGTATCACAACCATGCACTTAAGGAATAAGTTTTTTTCATAAAAACTAAAAATCATATACTTCCCGTGCCCGTGGGAATTTTGGGAATTTTTTTCATAGCACAACCAGTCACTCTTTGAAGAACCTTCATGCCAAGTATCACATCCGTACACTCAAGGAATAAGATTTTTCATACAAACTAAAAAGTCCAACCACTTGCCTTTGGAATTTCGGGAATTCCTTCCATAATACAAACAGACACTTATTGAGGAACCTTTATATCAAGTATCACATCCGTGCACTCAAGGGATGGGATTTTTTCATACAAACTAAAACATCATATATTTCCCGTTTCCGAGGGAATTTCGGGAATTCCTTTAATGACACAACCAGACACACATTGAAAAACCTTTACGCAAAGTTTCACATCGGTGCACTCAAGGAATAAGATTTTTCATACAAACTAAAAAGTCCTATATTTCCCGTTCCCGTGGGAATTTCGAGAAGTCCTTCCTTAGTGCACTCCTACATTCCCTAAAGAATGTATGTTCCAAATTTCAGCTCTCTACGCCCAGTAGTTACGGCTGTACGTTGTCTGTCAGTCACTCAGTACCTCAGTCACTCAGTCAGTAACGGAACAGTTTTATATATATTGATTGCATCCTGACAAACATTGTAGAATCAGGTGCCTCTATGTATTGTGACAGCCTTTGTTCTATGCTACAAAGCAATAAACAAATAACACGTTTCATTTTAGTATGGACGTCTGGCCAGCACCTGTGCCAAATAAAATAGTTGTGGAATACCATTATGAAAACACTTAAACTAACTGTTAAATAAATTGTTGTTAAATTGTTAGTTACTTACATTAAGAAAAACTGCTTGAATCTACAATGACCACAAGTGACTGACGATGCCATATTGAATCCATATTTTTACTGGCATTCCTATATTTTTGATTTCTGCCTGGACGTAAAATATGATTTCAATAAAAAAAAACTAGAAAAGCAAACTAAATTCATAAAATATTGTGTATTTTTGATAGATACTCGAAGTAGTGGTGGTGAAATGTCACTTCCGTACATTATGTTGGCCTTTCAGAATCATCTCTCATTAACCGTTTATAACTTTTTGTTTAATGGCGGGTTTCAATATTCAACTGACTGGTATAAGTGTACCCGATACAGGTACAAAACTGGTAGAAAAAAAATAGCGTTTCACAATATCTATTAGCTACGGGCTGTAAGTTCTCAAATTTGGCATGGGCCCTCCTTACATGACGTTCTTCCAAGAAAATAGGTGATATGTGATTTATAGAATATCACGCATTTGCAAATTATTTGTATGATATTTGAACTAAAGAAATATATAAACTTATTCCATTTATTCTTGCTAAGTTTTGGTATTCGATAAATATATTATAGTATGTTTTTAGAGCTTTTTATTAATAATTGCGTTTAATTGCTTACGTAAAACGAAACGCCAATCCTTTGATTAATTTTGCCATTGGTTAAATCACATTTTTGTAATCATTTTTTTGTCCTAGCAGTCAAACAGTTCGTAAGCAGTGGTTTAGATGTCAAGATTTTGAATATAGAAAGGCATTTTGGTAGTGATTTCTATTGTTCGTAGGCAAAACGAACAGTTTTCATGATATTGAAACCCGCCATAAAACTCGTATGCTTCGAAGTATTTATATATTTTTTTAAGTTTTTGTTATTTTTTATAAATTCTAAGAACAAAAGACATATTTCTATAGGTTTGGAACACATTTTATTGATAGATTGAGTACGTACATACAGTAAATACTTCCGGCCATTTTGTATAACTGTAGAGATTTATGGCAATACCGTCATTTTGTTTTTTCATTTGTACACCTAAATTACTGATTAAACATTAAATGTTGTAGTTTTGTTTGATTTGTGAATAATTTCCACGATCCTAAAATTTGGCACAGGTTGCGGCAAGGAATGCAACAGAACCTTTAGTTTTTTTTAAAAAGCAATTTCTTTTAAGGCTACTAAGGCAAGCCGGCAAATAATACTTACATTCTTCTGGCCATACTCAGCGAAATGCTCCTTCAACCAGGTCTCAAGGTGTGATATATTGTATCTGATCTGAAGACCCTTCGCCCAGCAACAGAGGTCCCTTCGTAGGAGGAGTTGGTTGAGGCTGAACGCGCATATATAGTAGAATAGCTGTTGGAAGAAATTAATACGATGTTAGTGATAATAGTGTAACTTTTAAAGGATTCAGATTAGCGTTGATGATCGTGTCAATCGAATTAACTACTAATACTAACTTGAATATTAGTAACGCACTAACTTCCTAAGCCGAATGGTACTACCAAAGATGAATATAAGTACTAAAGTATAGATGACCGTCTCGCGGTTTTTGCACTTTAGCGCCATACAGTATCCACTCTAGGAACCTTTTTGGAAAAAGCAACCCTAAACTGCAGGCCGGCCCTACCGCGCCACTTTCAAATTTTCAGAAGTTCGTTGTACAAGTTATTACTATTGCGCAATTAAAATTTTCGTTTTATTACAATCGTTTTAGTCAACCGTTTTATTACATAGGTAACGACTCAAATTTAAATTGCACAATAGTAATAAGTTGAAATAAACTGCACAAAGCATGGGAGTTGGGAGTAATAAAAAAATATGCATCCTAGACAATTATTTATTTTTTCTTATCTCATTTTTTATTTTTATATTTGTGTTTGATATAATACTCGTAATTATAGGTCATAGATTTGTTCGGGTCGTCTTCAAAAAGTTCCAGTACAAAACATACAAAAAGTTCCAGTAATGCCCGGCGCGTAAAAATGAGCTTATGGTGGGGTCATGATTCAGTTGGTTTGATAGTACTTAGGAGATAATATTTATTAAAAGAAAAATGGAGATGACACGGTACAGCCGTGTAACTGCCATGAAAACTGGATCCGCAACTATAACTCCTATAACCGTGCATTAAAACAACAAAATAGACACAAAATAAGGAGAAGTGCTGTGGTCCTAGAGCTGGGTCATGATCTCCTGGTTTCTTGCCAATTCTTCTTTTGATTTATTCTCAGTCGACCTACATATCATTTTTTCGATATTCAACTTTACAACCACTAGAAAACCCACCTGTTTAAACAGCATAACAACAAGACTCGCGTCCACGGCCGCGGCTGTCAACTGCTGATGTATACTGCTTAGCTCCTGCTTGAGGCGCGCCGGTGCCCCACTAGTGGGGCTGGCTGCGGGCTGCGTGGGACCGGATAACCCACTGATTTCTTCGTTGTCTAGTATAGCAGGGGCTATGAGGCGTTCCACTTGACGTTCTACTAGGTTGATTAGACCTGGTGGTGGAAAAGAAACGGATTTAGAGGAAGAAATTATACTAGTTGTTTAACGCAGTTTTAACCGTGTATTTTCTGATCCCGTGGCATATTGCGGTATAAAAGTAATCTATACTAATATTATAAAGAGGAAACCTTTGTATTTTTGTATGTTTGTATTGAATAGGCTCAAAAACTACTGGGCCGATTTCAAAATTTCTTTTACCATTACTTAGAGGGATTCTTCCGAATCCGTATAGGCTACTATTTATCCCGAAAATCCCGCGGGAAACGAAATTCCGCGCGCAACAGCTAGTATAAAAAATAATTTTATGTGTTATTCGAGACTATAATAGATGATTAAACGAACTTCTAAGTGAAGTTCTATCGCTATTATATGAGTCGCTTCATTCGAAGATATTATATAACAGGTAGTCCTTTTTAGGTACTAGGTAACTTCGCACAATTTAAAATTATCATAAAAAAAAACACTGTGGTGGGGCGCCGCGTAGCATGATCCACCCGGTTCGCGCCAAGCCCTCATTCTTTAGAGACCCTAAACGAAACTTTTAAATGGGTTCTGGGGTGGGTGGGTACGTCATATCTTCGAATGAAGCGACTCATATAATAGCGATAGAACTTCACTTAGAAGTTCGTTTAATCATCTATTATATTTCGTCG
Organism: Stenoptilia bipunctidactyla; assembly: GCA_944452665.1. Classification (NCBI taxonomy): domain Eukaryota; kingdom Metazoa; phylum Arthropoda; class Insecta; order Lepidoptera; family Pterophoridae; genus Stenoptilia; species Stenoptilia bipunctidactyla. The sequence goes on along the minus strand of OX101749.1, from coordinate 12,465,244 downwards.
CTTCATTCTTCAGATATTATATAACAGGTAGATTTTCAGAGATAGAAAGTTTTGTTTAGATATATACTTGAAATTAAAATAAGTACTTAATGATATAAATATGTTATTACATATTTTATTATTATAGTACTTAATAATTAGTATTATTACATAATGAGCTTCAAATAATCTTACTTTATTTGAGTTGCTAGAAATTATAATCAGCTTAAATTAATGAAACTTAGTGATAGTCTATTTATAGACACATAATTCTTAATGTAGTAATTTACTTAATATCAAAATACGTAATATTCAATAACTATTTTTAATATTAGGTTGAGTATTGTTCATGTCTCGATTAAGTATCGACAAAGCAAAGTTATTTTGTTGATCATCTAAAGGCCGATGGTAAAACTTTGCGAACACCTGTGAGTTTTGTGTCCACCCGGCCGTTTTTCGAATGACATCGACACTGAGACCGGCCGCGCGCGCGGCTGAGTTTGACGCGTGTCGTGTGCTGTGCGCATCAAAAACGCTCATGTCAATGCCGCTCGTGGCAAGCGTTTGCTTAATCCATCGACTTAGCGTCTGACTTGATGCAGTTCTGTGGGGAGCTTTGAATGTTACGAAGAGATTCCCGGAGTTTGAACCTCAGATATTTTTTGTAATAAAAATATATTCTTTTAAAGTTGATACTGGGCATATGTTGATATTGCTTTGAAAGTTTGGGAGAGATAATAAGGGCTGTTCACGATTTGGAGCGGAAGTCTTGATTATATCTGTTATAATAATATTTACTTTATCAGATTGAAAAACAATATTTTCTAATTTAATTAAAGACAATGTCTGTACTCTTTGACCGGTACATAAAGCTAATAATGTAACGAGTTTTTTTTTTTTTTTTTGTAATATTTTCTAATGATAAATTTATATTTGGATAAGAAGAAGACAGTTGTTTTAGTACTAAATTTGGATCCCAAGTAAATGAATATTTAGGCTAAATATGTTTAGTTTTACTTTTAAGAGGCGTTTAACACAACTATTATCACTTATCTCTTCTCCTAATAAAAGAGATAATGCAGATCGATGTGTATTTAATGAACCGTAAGAACATCCTTTATTAAATTGCTCGTTTAAGAATCAAAGAACTAATGGAATGGATTTTTCGAAACTATTAATGCATAACCACACTTCTTGAAACCATAACTTCAATGAGACGTTGTACTGGCGAACAGTAGTGTCTGCGAGCGAGGCGAGCATCAACGTGAGAGCCTCTGGTGGGCAGCCGCGCCGGCTGAACGACGCCTGGAGAGCCTCGCAGCACCCAGGGTAAGGCTGGAGTGCAGTGGGTGCTGACTCTATTGCTGGGAAGGCCAGAAGGGGAATACAAGTACCCCTTCGGCTTTATCATCAATGATTTTTCGTATACATTTTAATACAAGAGAAAAAGGAGGAAATGCATAAAAATCCAAGTCAGCCCAGCTTATTGTAAATGCATCAACTGCGACTTCATCAGGTTCAGGCTTCCAGGTGACAAATAATTAACATTTGGCATTGGCTCGACTTGAGAACAAGTCGATCTTAATGGGCCCGAAACTATTTACAATAAGTTGGAAAGCGCTATCCGAGAGGGCCCATTTCTGGACTCGAAATCTGCTCGATTTTCTTTGGTGTTAACATAAGAAGCAAATATCTATAAATTGCGTTTTTCACACCATTGCCAAATTTCTCTACTTAAAATATTCAAATGTGGGAACTGAATACCCCCCATCCTGTTAATGTAGCTAATGGCGGTAGTACTGTCAATATGTAATAATATTGCACAATCTTTTCCTTCACTAGCTATACTTTTGAGACCTAACAAAACCGCGAGTAATTCTAAAAAGTTCATGTGATTTTCTTTTTCACTGTTCGTCCATGAACCACTATATTTATTATTTTTGCATACTGCTCCCCAGCCTGTCCTAGATGCGTCGGTGTAAATTTCTAACTTATAATTTTGAGGAATGATTGGACAAGAAATAATATTAATATTATTTTTCCACCACCATAAATCTTTTAGTAATATCTTATTAAGATTCATTTTCGCCTCATAGTTAGTTTCCTCCGAACTTATTTAAGGCTGAAAACTTTTGTCTCTCTAATATTTTTGTATATAAGAATCTATATTTTGTGGCTGGACAGGCTGCGATCAATACACCTATAAGTTTAGCGAAATTTCGTAATGAACAAGTTTTAAGATTAATGTACCTATTTATTAATTGTGCAATGTTATGCCGCTTATCGCCAGGTAACGTAATAGACATATGTTCTGTGTTGAACATAAAACCTAAGAATTTGATTGACTTTTTTGGTACAATGTGACTTTTATCGAAATTTACAATAAAACCTAGACAATGTAATAACTTCAAAGTTTCTCTCACATTAATCATGCATTCTTCATATGTATCTCCTAAGTAGGTAGTAGACTTAAAAACCTTGTTTTCTCAAATGACTCATTACTTCACGCATAATTTTTGTAAATACCCACGGAGCTACCGATAATCCATACGGCATTGCTGTGAACTCGTAAGTGATCGGCTCAGACGAATCATTTTCTTGGAATTCGAATCGTAGGTACTTTCTGTCACTAACAAAAAACGGTATAAGTAGATATGATTCTTTCATATCTATGTTGGCTAAGTATCCATTACGAGGAATTAATTTCGAGGCCGTTTTATAAGATTCCATTTTAAAATGTAAGTACTTTTGTTACGAACTTGTTTAAAGATTTTAAATTTAGTATAAACCTTTTTTCTTCGTTACGTTTCGGAGCTAAAAATATATTTGAAATAAATTGATCATTTGAAGGAGAACAAGGTTTTATAGCCCCTAAGTCTAATAATTTATTTATAGCTATTTTCATGTCTCTTTTTTCACATGATGACAAATTATTTTTAGGAATAGAATACTGACAAATTTGAGTATCAAATGGTATTCTAAATCCATAATTTATCCACTTCAATATGACTTCGTTTTTAGTTACTTTTGTCCAACAATCATAAAATAAATTAATTTGACCTGCATGTACCTTGATTAATGTTGGGTCGGAGCACGCGTCCTGGACGAAGTCTGCGGCTGGAACTTGGCGTTGAACGCAGAGTTCGATTGAGGGCGCCGCTGTGTTTGAGCTGCTATCGGTTTCCTCTGACCTCCCCGCGCCCCCCTGAACGACGGGTAACGAGGAGGTCCTGTCCAGTTTCCCTGCTGAGACGACCGGTTGACCGTTGATATTTGAGAGGAGACTGTTTTGGCTGGGCCTTTTTTAATTAGGGCTCCCTGCTTTTCAATGGCTTTACTTGCCTTTATTTTTTCCGGCAACGAACTTCCGAATAAAGTTTCGTCTCTTTCGGAGTCTTGTATAACATGTTTAAAGTTTGTATCAAAATTAGGTAAAATCAGTTTTACCCTATCTTTGATGAACATAAAGTGGAGGTCTGATAATAGGCAGCATCCATCACTTACGTGACGCAGGGCCTTCATTTTGTTTTCTTCCTTCTCAAGGAGGACGTCCATCCCTCGATTTATGGCGGTAATACCGTACCCCAGCTGTTGCTGAAAGTTTTGGATTTTTTTTTTTTTGTCACGTGCTCGTGCTAGGTCTGTTATGGCTGCTGAGATTTCAGCATTTGATTTTGGGGCTTGCAAGTTTTTGCAGTTTTCGGGTACCGTATTTTCTATGGTTAATTTATCTTTGTCTTCTTTGGACAGTCCTTTTCTTAGTAAAGGTGTCCATAAATTTGAGAGCGCATCGTGTATTTTAGCGCCAAATTAGGGTGTATCGGAATTTGCAGCTCCAAGTGCAGTAAGCAGCTCTGGATCCAGATCGGGATTAGGTTCTCCCGATATGCCTGGTGCGTCTTGTGATATTGACGGCTCCGGATTAGGGAGCGTCTCTGCAGATAGCTCTTGGGCCACAGTGAATGACGCGGCAGTCTTCTGGCTATCCAGGTTTACATCATCCAGTGGTAGCGGTAACTCATACCTTGGAGGCGACATGTTTATGTTTTAACAAACATATAATTCATATTAATATAACGCCCATAACGTATTACAGACAACGAGATAGATCTCTTTGAGATTACCCGCATTTTCTGTAATCGTATTGAAAACAAAAGGTGATCGATAAGATCAGATAAAATTTATTAAAGTTTACATCATTACGATATTGAGCAGTTAACGTGATATATCTATTATAGATTACACGCATTTTCTGCTCTGATTTTTTAAATAACATTTTTAAACCGAATAAGTAGGTCGTACCTTGGAAGATTTCTTCTTTGGAAGAAATAATTCGCTGTTTCCGTTTTTTATTTATTTTTTCTTCCAACTTTTTTATCTTTTTATTATAATGTTGAAGCTGTTCTTCTGCTGTACGTTTAGGCATTTTGTAAAAACTTAAGTAAATGATTAAAGTAAATGACGTATGCTTGTTACCACGCACGAAAAAAGAATGAGGGCTTGGCGCGAACCGGGTGGATCATGCAGCGCGGCGCCCCACCACAGTGTTTTTTTTTATGATAATTTTAAATTGTGCGAAGTTACCTAGTACCTAAAAAGGACTACCTGTTATATAATATCTGAAGAATGAAGCGACGAAATATAATCTATATCTGAACCAAATTTTATCAGAATCAGAATAAATTTATTGACAACTACAACAAACACATACACAAAGCAAATACAAGAAACATAAAATAGAACAATAATAACAGATTGAGTATGTTTGCTGTAGCAGTGCAAAGGGCTCAGCGACATTATTGTTGATGGGTTAGGGGGTTAGGTATCCACTGCAGATTATATTAACATAAAATTATAAATTAACCTTAATTTTAATTAAAAATAAAAACTTAACTTGAAATTGAGTTGAATAAAACCTTAAATAAAATAGAATAAAATAAAATAGAATTTGAATATGTAACAATTAAATTAAATTAAATAATTAGACCCTAAATAAATAAAATAAGAAATAAATTATAATTTATGTTAGGCTAAATTAAAAATCTAACAAATTATAGTTTAATTAAATTCAAATAGAAATTAAATTTAAATTTAAATTTAATCACATCCAAATTAAAAATAGAAATAATAATTTAATAAAGATTTGACTTACCTAAATTAAGTAAATAATAAATAAAAATGTCAAATGTAAATCCATATCCGTCAACCAGTTTTTACGTGAAAGAGGAACAAACATCCATTCATCCTCAGAAATGATGAGTAAAAATTTTACTTTTTTTACCATTTTTTTTTTTTTGAGAAATTAATTTTTATCAATTATATTAAATTACCTTGATAAATCCAAACGGCGGTATCACTAAGCACCTGTCGGTACTCGGACAAGTCGAACACTCGAAGACATTGTTGATTTTGTCGCGGCGTGTTGTGAGTTTGGTAGACCGCATCGCCGCTGTATTGTCGAAGGTTGTTAAGCAGTCTGTAATGGGATAAATAATTATATTAAACAACATTACACTTTCTAATTTAAAATCTCTCTAATGTCAAACTCAAAGAAGCTTAAAAATCAGATTTTGTACACAACTGTTGAGTTCGAAGAACACTAATTTGACATTTAAGGTCTCTCATACAAATTCGAAGTGAGCTCAGTACCTTATCAAACTACATAAAATGAAAAATGTGATAAATAAAAATTACCCGACCAGGATTCGTACCTGGTACCTGTCGTTTGCCGGACGAGTGCTCTTCCACTGAGCTACCGGGGCCTGGCGGTACGCCTCGAAATTACTTACCACATTTTTGATTTTATGTTATATTGCTAACGTAGCGCCACCTTATGGTATAGCTTATGGTATAAATTTGCAAAAATGTGGTAAGTAATTTCGAGGCGTACCGCCAGGCCCCGGTAACTCAGTGGAAGAGCACTCGTCCGGAAAACGAGAGGTCCCAGGTTCGAATCCTGGTCGGGTAATTTTTATTTATCACATTTTTCATTTGTTTAAAACTTTCGTAGTCTAAATTAGTTTATGAAGCCGTTTTCTACATTACACTATCTAATTTGAAATCTCTCTAATGTCAAACTCAAAGAAGCTTAAAAATCAGCTTTTGTAAACAACTGTTGAGTTCGAAGTCTACTTATTTGACATTTAAGGTCTCCCATACAAATTCGAATTGAGCTCAGTACCTTATAATAATAATAATAAATTCTTTATTGTAAACCAACATTATAAAAAAGAAAGTAAAAAAAAGTTACATTTTAATTCAGTATTGGCACAAAGGCGGCCTTATCGCTGTAGAGCGATTTCTTCCAGACAACCGAGTCTTGACAGGATTAGGTAGTGGGAATAGAATGGGCGTTGGGACACAAGCTTTAAAAATAGACTTCATACAAATAATTACATAGACATTACTAAAAATACATATAAATTTTAATAATCCATACAAATACATTCAAATAATACATATACATACATTCTAATTATACATACACATTACATATATACATATTGATAATCACAATGAGATCGTTATGATGAACAATGTTTCATAAGGTAATACTGTTAAAGCAGTCTTTTGAAGGTGCAAGGATTGTGAGCTAAGCGGATCTCAATCGGCAGCACGTTCCATAGTGACACCGATCGGACAAAAAACGACTTGCCCAAAAATGTGGAAGTATGTTACTTATTAAACTATACTAAACCGTAATACGTTACCACGAGTTATTAAATGAAATAAATTTTATCGTTTACGAGCGTTTGCCCGCGACTTCGTACACGCATAAACACAAACACAAAAGTCCTATATTTTCCGTTCTCGAGGGAATGTCGGGAATTCCTTCCATAATACAAACAGACACTTATTAAGGAACCTTTATACTAAGTATCACATTCGTGCACTCGAGAAATAAGGTTTTTTCATACAAACTAAAACATCATATATTTCCCGTTCCCGTAGGAATTTCGGGACTTCCTTTCATAACACAACCAGTCTTTTTTTGAAGAACTTTTATGCCAAGTATCATATCCGTGCACTCAAGGAATAAGATTTTTCATACAAACTAAAAAGTCTTATATTTCACGTTCCCGTGGGAATTTCGGGTATTCCTTCCTTAGTGCACCCTTACATACCCTAAAGAATGTATGTTCCAAATTTCAGCTCTCTACGTCCAGTAGTTGCGGCTGTACGTTGTCTGTCAGTCACTCAGTCACTCAGTACCTCAGTCACTCAGTCAGTAACGGAACAGTTTTATATATATTGATAATTCTCTTGGTTACAGTCATTCGCATACATGACAAAAACCGTTCACCATTTAAAAGCTACAAAATCCCGTAAAAACAGTCTATATCAAGAAATTCAAATTAAATCTTTTATAATCTTCCGTAACGTTTTGAAATTATCTAACCACCCCTAACCGGGATAATTTCAAAAGGTTTTCGACCACTGAAACAATACGTCAGGCACATTAGTACACTCTAGTTACTAAATAAAACCTTACCTTATTTTTATTGTATTTTGCCAGTATAAATATTCAATAAAATAGTGTATACGTTCTTACAAATATTTAATCATATCACATTTTCTAACATTTTCTTACTTTTCCAAGCATTCACACATTCATGATCATGCACGCATATACATACACTCACAGACGTACACACACACAATACACAACTAATACTGCAGATTGTACTATGCATCTCTTTATCGAATATCTAATCTGTTCTCACAAAATTGGTGTAATTTTAATACATTTCATTCTCATTATGTCAATTTAATCATTCAATAATTAGGTGTCACTTAATCAATATTTTTTTCAACACACTTGCTCGTAAAGTGAGCGTTATTCTATTGAATTTAGAACTATAAACTGGGCTATAAGTCACGCGTGCATAATATATTATACCCTAGTACATAATATAATGAATCCTACAAAGTTGAATTGTACCTTTGTGCAAATAACATGCGAGAAAACAGAGCATATTTTATTGGTCCGGGTTATACATTAAATATTTTCAGAAACAACAAAGAGGTTTTATACCACTTCAAATCCATATACATTTTTAAACGTTTGCGCCTTATATTAGTAAAATAAATTTGTATATTAAACAAATTATTCACAATTTACAATCATTTGTCATAAAATATTAAAATATTTGCATTTACCACTCCAAATTAAACATTTTCACTTAAAATAGGCTGTATATGCTATACAGACATTGACACATTTGACGGAAAAAAAACTACGCGCATGCGCGAGGTTCGGCGCCATTTTTCAATCTTAATTCACAGCTTTGTTATCAAGTGTGTTTGTTATTTTATGACCACGTATGTCTGTCTTTTACTCACAAGTGTGTTGAAAAAAGTCGTATGTAACTCGTGAGCGTTGCTAATTACAGTCGAGGCTCATTATTAAGCCTCGACTGTCATTAGCAACTTAGCTCACTTGTTATATAATATACTATAACAATGTACTGTAGTCAACTTCAAGCATTATTCTATTATGTAATTTATCTGAAAGTTGTGAACCTGTAATTGGCAGTAAGAATAGTAATTTTAAGATTATTTTATGATGTTTAAGTGCTTGTTGGTTCTGTATGAATAAAAAAATTACCTTAGCATATTAGCAAGCCAAAGCGCGGAATAATCCACATTGTTATGTCGTTTCTTCAGCGATTTCTTCACGGCAACCCTCAGAGATTTCATCAGTTGATGCATATTAGGTTCATCGTCGACGTGGTCAGTATGACGAAGCATCATAAAGAGGATGTAGGCAGGCAAACCAGGGAGCAAAGATACTGCTACTTGGGGAGTCAGTTCTGTAATAGAAGAGGGAAGTGTTATAAAAAAGTTCGAAGTAAAGGTATATAATTGTAGAGTTGTAAAATTAATAAACAATAATAGTAAAATCCCGATACAATCACGAAGTCGTCGTGGCGCCATGGTTAATGTGTGCATCATACGATATCACATGTTAAGCAACGTTCGGCGCGGTCAGTACTTGGATGGTTGACCGCGACCATTAATTTCTCGCGACGACTTCCGTGCTTCGGAGGGCACGTTAAGCAGTCGGTCCCGGGTGCTGTATACTTGTATACAGTAGTCGTTAGGGTTTGTCAGAAGCCCACCATCCACCACCCAGCACTGGGCCAGCTTGGTGGATTATGGCCTATACCTCCTTGTCACCCAGGGGAGAGACTCATGCCCTGCAGTGGGCTCAGTACAAAGAGTTGTAATGATGATGATGATACAATCACACCAACTACAAAGTAACGTATAAAGTGTAAAGTGTAAAAGTATAAAGTGCTGCTTAGACGACCACTTTGGCGCTGGGGTAAACCTATCTGCCTCAGATGCCGGTGGTTGCGGGTTCGATTCCCGCAAGGAACAAGAAAAAAAAATGTTCCGTGTCTGGTCTGGGTGTTTATCTATTTATGTATATATATTCTAGGTTCCCCCCTAGTTCGCTACATGGTATCCCATAACACAAGATATGCTTACTTTGGGGCCATGTAGTTGGTGTGATTGTCTGGGGATTTTATTTTATTTATTTTAAAGTAAGCGTAGATACCATGTAGTGAACTACCAAGATTATACTCTTTAGTACCATAATTGCATCTAAAAAGAGGCAATTATCAAATACCTTTTTTAACATATGTATATTGGCCAACATAATTATGTCTTTTCCACAAAATGTTTATAATAATAAAGTATATTACTAACATAGTGATAGAAATCAAGTGTTGTTTTAGAATTAAGACTAAAATCTTTTGTCCTGTATAACTTAAGGTTCAATATTATTTTTTTGTATGCTTAATTGTGTTTTCTGCTTGTACAGACTTGTTAATGGTTATCGCATAACTAATTCGTGTTCTATTGTATTGTAATGAACTGATAGTCTTCCTAAAATAAATAAATATAAATACACGTATCGATAAACAACCAGACACGGAGCATTTATTTTGTTCTGTGGGGGAATCGAACCCGCAATCTCATGATTGGCGGAGTCACGCCTAGGCCACTGCGCGGCGGAGGCCGAATATCATTGTGTAGTCGACAATTTGTACGTACATACATAACTTCACACCCGTATCCCCTACGGGGTAGGCAGAACACCAGGAGCCCAATTCTCGCGCCACTCGACATTTCAGTGAGATGATAAATGTCACATCACCTCAACATCGTAGGCGACTTTGATCATGTCTATCAAAAATATCGGGCGCTTAGCAAAACTCGTATTCTCGCCGGTAGTAGACATGATATACTACTCGACACGGTATTATCATTAGGTTCATTCCATTCGTTCATTGCAAGATGTGTTAAGGATACGTTCTGCTTTCAATGAAGACCAATAGCAAATTTGATGAAATATATTTTTTTAAGCTTGTTGATCATCTTAACTGAAACCGGTGTTTTTACTGCTTAATTTAAATAATAAACCATTAAATCTTAAATATCTTATGCTATATTTCCTAAATCTTTAAAATATTACACACGCAAAATGTTTCATGTTGAACGCAGTAGTATTGATGACATGACAGTGCCATTGATGACTTTTGTGTCTAACTAATTATTTATTTATTTATTTATTTATTCTTCATTGTATGTACACAAAAATAAGGAATATTTATACAGAACAATTTTTAAGATACAGAGCACAATAGGCGGCCTTATCATCGAAAGATGATCTCTTACAGGCAACCCTAATTAATGGTCTTCTTGGTATTTGATTGAATCAAAAGGTAAAAAACCTACGGAAAATCAGCCATTATTACGGGAAATCATGGACATGTCATGGTCGCACCGCCTCTAAATACCATTCTCCAAATAATATGGGATTATTTAGGGCCACAACCACCTCTTCAACACATCTCGATACCGATGGTTGAGACATGCTTACTAAATAATTATTTCCCACCGGGGTTTGGTAAGATCCTGTGCCAAAAAAGTTTAAGGCACATTAAAACCTGAAAAGAAATGCGTAGAAATAAGAAATAGAGTTATGTAGTAGTATTCAAAATATCTAATACAGAGAAAATGACGGCACATTTTCATACTAAAAAACTTTAGTTTTAACCGAAATATCTTTTTTGGGAAGAAGAGGCTCCAACATATTCATCAATTCTATCGCCATGTGTTAGGGGAGACGAAATTTTTTTTCTAAATTCGTCGTCCCGCATCTCCATCGGGTTCACCCTACATAGGCTTCTACGGTGACGACTTGGTGCAGAAATATCGACTTCGGCATCCCGAATAATATTTACAAAAAAAGAAGCAATGAACTGTTCCATATTTTCAACAAAAAGCTATTATTATTGATTTGAAAACATAAATCTACAAGATCAAAACAATTATATACATGAATATCATTGTCTTTCTTGATACAATGGCGGCCGTCACTTTTGTCTGTAGGTACATATCACCCAGTGAGATTACATGTCGAGTGCTCTAGTCCACTCGTTGCATGTCGAGTGGTTTTCGTTCGACATATATCACCCATGAGATCACGAGAATAGCACTAACCGCATTCACGTGATATTTACGTCATTTTTTCGATATATATCGGGGAGTGACAAATGTCACTCGCGCGAGAATTGGGCTCCAGAGGCTATCAAACCATCTGATTTCACGTTTGACGGATTTTTAGGAATTATAATGATGGATTGAGACTATTGCAGTGACAGGGGGTCAGCTTATCGCCCGCAAAACCGCCAATAAAACCTCCGTCCTTTAACTGACTTTTACAGTACCTATGCCCGGGAAGAGAAGCAGCTGGCACATTGTATGCTTGGAAGAATTCTGTGTAGATTTTTATTAACAAAATACCCAAACTTTCAAAAACTTGACAGACTTGAGAGGTCCTGGATTCAAGAAACTCTACCGAGATAGTTTCAAACGAACTTTTCTAGACTGGGTCGGGTTTATACTAGGATACCCCCTAATTCTGTTCATCATAAAATATTTTTTTAATAATATAATAATAAATCAATTTATTTGCTCACAAAAAAGGACTGAAAACTAATACAAGATAAAAAATAAATTTAATGATAGTGTGAGCAAAAAGGATTTGGCTCAGCTTGATGTTGATGCTGGAACAAGTTCAGCAACAACGCTGTTTATTCTGCCAAATCCTATGCGTTGAATAGCTACGCTTCGCTTCTATTTATTATAAATATATATATATATATATATACAGACCCATTTTTAAATTGAGGAATACATTAATAATAAAATAATGAAAAACAAAAAATCTTAAACATAACTAAGTACATAACCTCTTTCTCCTACCCATCATTTTCCAAACTGTATCCCATCCTTATTAGATCTTATGATCGTTTCATCCCCTAGCAAGGTCGCAACGCATGGACAACTTGCATCGTCTTTTTCCTACCATGACCTTGTCTTCCTATCCTATCATATCCGAGTACCTAAACGTAGACCTCGCACTCTACTCCTACGTAACTACAGAACCATGGATTTAGCGGCTTTGCAGCGTGATGCTGAGACGATTGATTGGTCAGCTGTAACTACTGATCTATCAATAGACGACAAAGTCAACTGTTTTAACGAACTGCTTCTTGAGCTATATAACCGGCATGCTCCTCTCAAGCGTGTTAAACTCAAACACAACCCAGCACCTTGGCTCACCACTCAAATCAAAGACGTCATGGCATTGAGAGACAAAGCAATTCGCAAATATAAGCGTTGTTCCTCGGACCAAAATCTTGCAACCTATAAAAGCTTACGCAATCAATGCAGTCGAATGTGTCGTGATGCTAAAAGAAGCTATTTCTATGATTCTCTAGTTAATCGTGGTTCTGCGGAAGTCTGGAGATTCCTTAAATCCGTTGGCATTGGCAAGTCCCCTAATTCCTCCCTTAAAGACTTTGATTTGAGTGCTCTAAACAGTAACTTTTCCCAACCTCCTTCACTTTTACAGCCTCAAATTAAAGCTTCCACCTTGAATCATCTGTCGAAACTTCCGATAACACATCCACCTTTCTCTTTTTCCGCTGTTTCGTCAGATGAAGTCAAAAAATCCATCCTATCCATCTCCTCTGCAGCAGTAGGTGAAGATAACCTATCCTCGAGAATGATTACTCCCATTTTACCTTTCCTGTTACCCGCTCTTACTCATATTTTTAACTATTCTTTAACGTCCTCTACTTTCCCTACATCCTGGAAACGAGCACATATCATCCCTTTACCCAAAATTTCCAATCCCACTTCCATAACCCATGTCCGGCCTATATCTATCCTTCCATTCCTTTCAAAAGCTCTTGAGCAAATCGTGCATAAACAGCTATCCGCATTCCTGTCTTCCAATAACGTCATATCCCAATTCCAATCAGGTTTTCGTCCAGGCCACAGCACCGTATCAGCACTCTTGCAAGTTACTGATGACATTCGCTGTGCAATGGAAAATAAGTCCCTGACCTTACTCATCCTGTTAGATTTCAGCAGTGCTTTTAATGCTGTTGATTTCGATATCCTTATTGGCATACTTAAATCCATTAACATCTCACCTCCTGCTATATCCTGGTTTGACTCCTACCTCCGAGGCCGCTCGCAGCGGGTTCGCCTTGATGAGTCTTACTCTGATTGGTGTGATCTTGTTGCTGGTGTACCCCAAGGCGGTGTCCTTTCCCCTCTACTATTCTCCATTATCATCAATTCCGTAACCAAAGTCATTTCCTCCAAGTTCCACCTTTACGCAGACGACTTGCAATTATACCGCCACTTCACCGTTCCTGACATAGAATCAGCTATAGCTTCTATGAATTTAGATCTGGGTCGAATCAGTGACTGGGCTAAATCCTTTGGGTTCCTAGTTAATCCCAAAAAGTCACAAGCCATGATTATAGGCAGTCGCTTTACTCGTGGCAAACTCGACTTCTCCATTCTACCTCCTGTCTCCATGGACAATGTTCCGATCGCCTTTACTGATACAGCTAAGAACTTGGGAGTCATGATGGATTCTTTCCTTTCTTGGAACGCGTACGTCAGTGAAGTCAGTCGGAAAGTCCACTTCTCATTCCATTCCCTAAAATCCCTTCAAAACTTTTTACCTCTAAAGACCAAAATTTCCCTTACTCAGACACTGATTCAACCCATTCTGGATTATGGAGATGCTTGCTACTTGGATGCCACGGAGGAACTTTTAGATAAACTCGAGCGTTTGCAAAATCTATCTATACGCTACATCTTCGGCCTTAAAAAGTTCGATCATGTTTCCGAATATCGTAAGCAACTCCGATGGCTTCCGATTCGGCAACGCCGTAATGCTAGAATTCTATGTCTCCTATATAATACCCTCTATAGTCCATCAGCTCCTATCTATCTGCGTGAAAGGTTTTCTTTTACTCATTCTCCGAATACTTTATGCAGAGCACATAAACGTACGTTTCTGAAAATGCCAACCCATAAAACTAACTACTTTTCCTACTCTTTTACTGTCCATGCAGTCAGATTGTGGAATGCGCTGCCTTACGATATCCGTGAGTCAAAATCCTTATCTATTTTCAAGAAAAAAGTACGAGAGCACTTTTTTTCTCAACTATAATTAGACATCGATTACCCACACAAGATTCATTTTCATGTGGTTATATATTATATATTGTCTATATATAAGTATATATTATCTGTTATATATTCATCTATGTTTATGTATAGTATTTTATTGTGTTTAAATATATATATTAAGTTATGTATATAATATAATATTATTTATGTTTGTTATATTTAGTGTACATACTGAAATTGTATTTTTTATCAAATTCTCCATTCTACAGGTCTGCTGGAAGATATTTCTATAGAAATAAGCTGTACCTTTGTACAAATATTTTTTGCTAAGTTTGTTAAATGTATTTTTTTTTTTTTTATAAGTGTGTACATAAATTGTGAAATAAATAAATAAATAAATAAATAAATAAAGTTTTTTTTTTTAATTAATAAATTGGTTCTTATGTGGATTACATTCTTCATTTGGTATTAGTTGGCTATTATCTTGTTCTTAGATTATTATTTTTGTATTTTGAATAGCGTATTTAAAATTTTGTATATTATATATTTTTTTGCTTCGTGGCTTTGTCTGATTTAAAATTATAGTAATAATTAATTTATAATTTTAATGTATACAAATAATATTATTTTTTTGATTTTAATAGTCTCTCTCCATCATTATAATACCTCTAAATTTGTCAAACGAGACCTCAGATGGCTTCGTAGCCTCTGGTGTTCTGCCTACCCCGTAAGGGATACAGGAGTGAAGTTGTGTATGTATGTATTTTAAATGATAGTAAAAATTTACTTGAATATTTTTATGTATACTTTTATTTTAAATCAATTAAATTAATTTTGAATAGTAATCTTTATATATTTGATTTGCTTTTAAATAATAGTAAAAAAAATTGCTTCTATGCTGGACTGGGAGCGAAAGAAAAACATAGAATGTGCCAGCTGCTTCTCTTCCCGGGCATTCTGTAAAAGTCAGTTAAGGGACCAAGGTGTTATGGGAGGCTTTTTTGTGGACGATAGGCTGACCCCCTGTCACTGCAATAGTCTCTCTCCACTATTTTAATGCCTCCAAATTTGTCAAACGTGACATCAGATGGTTTTATTACCTCTGGTGTTCTGCCTACCCCATACGGGATACAGGCGTGAAGTTATGTATGTATGTATGTAATAGTAATAATAATTTGTTATTTGTAAGTGTATAATTTCTTTTTTTGTTTATGTACAGTTCGCCGCTCAGTAAAGAGGGTGCTTTGAAAAACAGTGTTGTCTTCTAAAGACAACATTGCTGAAAGCATCTCTTTTGCAGAGAAATATTGTATTGATTTATTGCATGTAAATTTTTAATTTTTGAGTGTCCATAAATTGATTTATTATTATTTATTAGTTTGCTTTAAAATTGCTGTAACTTCATTCCCAATAATAAGGTTTAACTGTACACAAAACTGCATAAATACTTTTTACTGACCACTGATCAACTTTTTAATAATCTTCGGTTCATCCTGTGGTTTGTACTCGAACATTCCGAGGTATTCGCGTTCCTTTTTACGCACGACCGGAGCCTTTTCTAGAGCCATTGATGCGTTTTGCGGTAGTGTTGTATCTGAAAGTAAAAAACATTTGGCATTAACAATTTAAAATTTATATTAAAATAATGTACGGAAGAGCGGGACCCTCTAACACAGTCATTTTGAGCTAAACAGAGGGCCCCAGATGATAACCCTGTAAAACATGTTTTAATAAAAATAAAAGTTATTATTATTATTTATTTGTGTTTTGAACATACACTCTCGAGTGTTTTTCGTTCTCGGTTTTCATGAGTTTTTTTTTTATTATAATTTTTTTATGATTTCTCATCTCGGCTTGCGCCGGTTTTTTTTAAGGCATACACGGGCCTAAGCAAAGTGCATGTATTATTATTATTTTTCAACATTTTTTATTTATTCTCGGCACTAGCCGGTTATAACTGTGTTTACGGGCTGACGCCAAGTAAATCACAGTAAGGTAGTTGATGAGGATGGGATGGTTTCATTTTCTTCAAGTTGTAAGAATTTTCGAACTATTTTGCAAGTATTTAATATTGACGCTTTCTGAAGACTGATGTATATATTTTTGTTTAGGTCTAGTAATTTCAGGTATTGGTGAAGTTGTTTTGAGATGACTCCGGTGGTTGAAAGGACTATTGGTATAATATATACTTTATTTTGTTTCCAGATTCTTATTATCTCCTCTTTCAATTCTGCATATTTATTTATTTTATCAGCTGTTGACTTTTGAATGTTATGGGTATTAGGGACTGTAATATCAATTAAATACGTAACTTTATTTATTTTATCTTGTAAAGTTATGTCGGGTCTATTATAATGGATCAGTAAGAATGGCGCGATCGTAATAAATTTTGTGCGATTGATTTTCTAATACCATTTGCGGTGTATTATTATTATTATTATTAATTTTTTAGCAGAAAATAATGGCATTTACTATACAGTCACGTGTTACGAACATAGGAAATTATATACGAAAAAAAGAAAAATTTAAGACCAGCAAACATTTAAATTCGAGCAAAATAGCAGCACATAGTCAGTATAGTCTCCGCAATCATAAATAAAGCGACTTATAGTACATTACTGAAGCGGCCGGCAAGAGAGACATTGATGGACGAACGTGTGAATGTGGGCCGAGCCACACATACGTAAGTCCATCAATGCCTAGTTGCAGCCAAGACTTGTATAGTAATTTTCTCAAATAATGCGCGGAAATCTTTTTTTTTTTTTTATAAGTGACTAAACCCACGTTTGACCTCAATCTCACCTGATGGTAAGTGACGATGAGGTCGAAGATGAAAGCACACGGGTTTAGGAAGGAACTGGCTCTTTATACAATATTGCCGGAACACATTACCGCCGGAGCGGTAACATTTGGCGGCAGACTTTATATAAAGGGTGGTCGCTAGCCAGGCGGACCCAGAAGGGATCCTACCACCAAGCAAACTAAGTAGTACAATTCAGAACTTTCATTTGGACATACAATTATTGAATGTACAATTCTTCGGGAATTTTACGCGGCAATTTATTTTTTTCTATTTCTTTTTCTATTTGCAAGCCAGTTCGAAATTTAAGTCTTTGGTCGCCATGTTGCGGAGTAGAAGATCGTTCCATTTTTACATTACACGACAAATATGATTTTACATAGGAATTTATTTGGTCGCTAAACACGACAGATATGAGTTTACATACAACTATTGCCGGCCGCTGCTCGACCAGTACAGCAAATTTGATTTATCTCTAAGAAGGTTGTCAAGAAAATGCTCAAATTTCAAAGCATGTTTGAGAAAAAGTAGATTCCTTTATCGAATCAAGATGTTCAATGCAATATTTTTTCATAGAAAACAGAAATCTGCATTTTTTTGCTATGGTAACAATGAGCGGTGTAGTGTTTTAAATCTAAGATCAAGAATTTATTTGAATATTTAAATCTATAGAAGCAATAGCTTTTTTTTAATATTTTTAGTGGATGTAAAATCAGTCACCTTTAAGATGTTATTTTGTATACGCTATCATTGTTTTAGTGACAGAATCTCAACTAATGTTGAAGCTAAGTATTTCGTTTATACGTTTGATTTTAGCAGCTTTATCTTTACTACTTATTTATTTATATATATAGTTCACCAACGCAGTGGTCACCAAAACAAGGTTTAACAAAGAACATATGGCATTGTGATACAATTCTAGCGCCACCACACTTATAGGTGAAGACACCATGCAGTATAGATTTGCGAATAGTAACAATTAAATAATAGAACAGAAATTTAAAAAAAATTACTAATTGATTTAAAAACATAAGCACATATTATTTAAAACATTAATCATCAAAAATAATCAATAATAAAAAACCGAATAGGTAAAATTAATAATAAAAGTAAAATTAACAATGTCAACGTTGTAAAAATACAGGGGAAGAATAATTACTTCGTGATAAAAGCTTATTTTTGAATTAACTACTTCAAAAATAAGCTTCACGTTTTCATCCTACAACACCAAAAACGCTTCGAAAATATAACTTGCAGCGAGTTTTTACATAATGAAATTATATGGTACATAAATTTGTAATTGCACCCATCTGGTTGACTATTTTGTTCCTATCCCTAACTTGTTCATGGTAATATGTTATGTATCTATCTTTATTCTAAAGAAATGTTATATTGATCAGAATATAATTATACGTATATTTATTTATTTTATATATTTAATAATACTTATTCATTTACACTTGTACCTGCCATTAATTAATTTTCTTTATCATTATTGCATGCATACAAGCGTAGGTCCTTAATTTTCAAACTAGTGTAAATTTAATGTTTTTGTTTCTTAACTTGACTTGTTTTTGTATAAATTCCCCTATTCTTCGGGACTAACAGAATACCAGCGCCTCGAGCCCTACCGGACTCCTGGCATATGCGGAGTTAGTCCTTTTCACATGATTATATACCTACAAATTGCGTAATGAGTGATTGTATTGTCTTTCATGTGAATAAATATTTTTCTATTTCTATTCTATTTCTACTTATTGAGGGTATTTTTTTCTTATTTAGACGTATTCAACTTCTAGCACCTCTCGTATGTGTAGCTTATTAAAACATAGATAGTTCTTCCTCCAGCCTACTCTCAATAGGGTCTATAAATAAGGACGGATCAATTTCAAAATGGAATAAAAGAGGCCTTGTGTGTGACATTAAAGAAATTATTATTTTATTTGAAAGACCCATTCGCGGCATATTGTATTGAATATGACATGATTCAACTATCCAGCACGTATTTGAATATGGTTGTTGATGACATGTGTTTCCAGCAAGACGGCGCAAATCAATTCATATTTTGCATGAACGATTTGAAGGTAGGGTTATTTCATGCAGAGGTGATGTGAATAGGACCCCAACATCGGGCGATTTGATGGATTTGATATTTTCTTGTGGGGTTTTTGAAGTTACAGGGGTATACCATTGAGCCGCAATCAACTGATACCCTAAAAGTCAACATAACCTAGGCCACTACTCAGGTTCAGTAGGATTTATGCAGCAGAGTTATTGAAAATTGGACTTCTCGGATCCGTGCCACCGTGCGAAGCTGCGGCGGACATTTGAATAATGACACATTCAAACAAAATGGCATGATTGGGTTTTTCAACTAAAATTAAAAAATCGATAATCCTACACACAGCCTGTTTTCTTCTATTTTGTAATCGACCCGTCCTTATTGAAAGACCCTGTATACTAATATTGTCTTAAGTTTTCGCGATTCATACTATCAAATAAAACACTTTTTAACCGGATTTATCGCGTTTAATTTATGTTTTACATTTTAACTTGACGTTTCGGTATCTTTGCAGACCCCGTGGGCACAAGCGACTTAGGTGTCAGGTTTGACTCTGTCCAAATTTTATCTAGAGAGAATTCCTAGAATGATCAGAGAAGCCATTGAAATTATAAACACCCTTCAATCGAGAAGATGGTTGGAAACTATCACCGATATGGGACCCTATCCTGAAAAACATTAAATCTAACATCCACCAAGCTGCACGACCTGAAACTCAAGATACGGTCAGCTCGTTTTGTGTCAATCCAGAACGCTACGCTCGAAGACGGAGAAACAGATAGAGGTGATGATGTATTACTTTTTCCACTGTCAAGACGCCTGACACCTCAGTCGCTCGTGACCACCGGGTCTTCAAAGAAACCGAAACGTCGAGTAAAAATGTAAAACATAAATTAAACGCGATAAATCCAGTTAAAAAGTGTTTTATTTTATTTACCCTGTATACTACTAACTTACCACTGTTCTCCAGGATATCATTAACATCTTCAATACCGGCTTCCTTCAACCGGTTGACAAGCAGACGAATCTGGTTCTTGTACCGACGGCAGCTTTCAGACAGTTTGTCGACGCGCTCCTGTTGACAAATGTTAGAATAATTATCATAGAATAAAAGCTGTCTTAAGGTATCACGATTAATCATCTCACTAATATAACAAATCGTAAAGTCCACTACCACCTTTCTTCCAAGATGGCGGCCGCAGTACAAGTTTGGCAACCCCACAACGTCAGTTTAAAGAAGTTAAGCTTCTTCTGCCCAAACGCCCATAGGGAAATGTAATTGAATTGAATTAAATGAAATATAATTGTAAAATTTCAATGGACTACTTCTAAAAGCCTGATTTTTGACGATAATTTAACCAGAAATTTCCACAGGATAAAAAGTTACGCGGGCAAAACCGCTAGAAACTACTAGTATGAAAATATACTTGCCCCCCCCCCACTTTTTGCAAATATTATTACAAGCTCTGATAGTCTTATAAGCTTGTTTTGTGCTTTTTGGTACTTCTAAATTTAAATGTAAAAATAACAGAGTAATAATCTTTTCAGAGAATAATCTTTTATTAATAAACGGAAAGTAATATCTTGTATACCCACGTATAGTAAATAAGTTATAAGTTATCGCTGATCATTACTTCCGCTGATTAAATTAAGTAAATGTTTATTCATTTATTGCATGATTACAAAATTATACACACATCAAAAAAAGTTTGAGATCACTTTGATAACACGACCTCGTTTTTGTTACGTTAGAATAAAACGTTTTTTATTTTTTTTCTAAGATCCTTCATTAAATAATCAAATCTTTTAATAAGAAAAGAATTTCAAATATCAATTGTTTTACTATGTAAAAAGAGATTAAATTATTTTTAACAATCATTCAGAACTCTGACCAACTTGATTCAAGGGTTTTTCCTGACTTTTCGAAGAAGGAGTTCATTCAAAAAGATGCCGAGTGGATTATCAGAAGTTTTACGAGCAAGAATTGTTATATTGAGGGCAGAAGGACATTCTACGCGAGAAATAGCACGCAGAGTGTCTGTATCCCAATCTTGTGTCGTGAACACGATACAGAAGTATCGCGGCGTGTATTTTGCTAATCGACCTCGCAGTGGTCGGCCAACTGTTCTTACTGCTGCTCAGAAGCGTTACATCAGATTGCTGACTGACCGAAACCCAACAACCAATGCCACTAAAATAAAAGCTGAGTTGCGGGCTGCTACTGGACTTCAAATTAGCACTCAGACCATCACGAATTGCTTACACCAGGATTGATTACGAGCGAGGAGATCCTTGTGAGCACCCCTGAACTCACAGCAACGACAGTGACGCAGATTGCAGTGGGCTAGTCTCCGCCAAAATGAAGAAAACGACGAAGAAAACATTTGGCGGAATTGTCTCTTCGTTGACGAGTCCAGAATTAGTACTCATCCAGACAACCGACGTTTTCGTGTCTGGAGACGTGGGGACGCTGAAAAACAAAGAACTGCTACCGGAACCGTTCAACAAGGCGGGAAATCGGTATCCTTTTGGGGCGGTATAATGATTGGTGCTAGAACGCCGATGATCCCGTATCGTGACTCCCGCTCGATGACTGCAGCTTTGTACCAAACTATTGCTATTAATGGAATTGACAGGTTATTTAGAGTAAACCACGGCCCTCGATTCGTAATGGTTGACGATAATGCACTCTGATACGACATTGCCAGGTTATACTGGCCTGCCGGCTCGCCTGACTTAAACCCGATTGAGCACGCATGGGATGCTGTCAAGCGAGCTGTTTGGAACCGTCAGCCACCTCCCCAGACAGTGCCAGAGATCAGAGAAGCCATTATTCAAGAATGGGACAGGTTACCGCAAGAAATGCTGGATAACTTAATTCAGAGAACGCAACCCCGACATGCGGCCAGACTAACAAAAATATCAAAATTAAAGAACATTTCAAAATAAGTTGGGATAAACTAAAATAGTATATACAAATTTTGTTTTACATAATTTACTGTATAGTGCCCCTATTGTATTTACGTTGTAGAAAAAAATGGGGTGACAAATTTTGGTGCACAATTACTAATTTAAGGTAAATTATTTTAGTTCCTTCTGGACGCATCTGTTTACTACATTTGTCAAGTGATTAAACATTAATTGTCAGTCCGCGATCATGTGTTTTGTATGGCAATTCGCGTATTTAATAAATTACCGAATTCTTTAAAAAACCTACCAATGGTGAAATTTAAAAAAACTTCACATAATTTTTACACAACGATTTCTTAAATGAGTAATAATAATGTGTAATTCAAATATGATTGCAATGTAACTTTTAATGACATAATTATTTAAAATTTTCAATTTTGACTAAGTTAATATTATGACATATAAAGTGTAATTCAATAATTAGCGATAGTTACATACAACTTTTGATTATTAAAATTGACCAAAATATTCGCACACCGATATTGACGGTAGAATATGCTGTACATAATTTATATTTAAGAACTGTAATACTTACCATATTCTGCGAATAAACTATTCTATTCTATTCTATGGTGCTTGTAACAGCATCAAAATATCGGACGTGCGCAAATAAAATCGAAAATCGTGGTAAGAATCCCGTAAATACATTAAATCATAGTGATTAAACATTAGTCTTAATATTACCTGCATAGCAAGACTTTCAGCTGCCAATCGGATAATTTCATTCTGCGCAAACTCTTGTCCCTTATTCTTCGGTTCTTGACTAAGATCTGCACTGAGCAACCTAGAGGTAACAAAAAAAATTAAGTTCCATACATAAGCATGATACATTCATTAGTAATATAGAAAAAAAGTAGTTCCTTAATTTACAACAACGCCATCTAACCCGTCAAGTATGTACATAGCTTGTAAATAAGATAGACAATAGATATACATACTAATTTTCTTTTCTAATATAAATACATATCTTAAATAATCCCTTCAGACTAATGCAATCAAACATTCGCTAACTCGCTAACACTGACTGAATTTTTTCTTTACATCTTTTTATTAATAAATATTGCTATGAAAATAAAATAAAATAAAATAATAAAAAAGCATTGCGCGGATTGAGTGGGCTGTCGTTGAAAAATAAAATCAAAAAATGATAAATGATGTTTAACTGCGATACAACAGTTCTGAATATTTCTAATATCAACACAGTTTTGACAGTTGGATGTTGACTGATCAATGAAGATGCTAAATTCTACTTTTTCATTATCCAAAACAAAATTATAACTATTGTTCTTAATTTTTCAATAAATAATAATCAAAGAAGGCGATCTCTGCAAAGAACTCTTTGTGCTTCGTTGTATATTAACCCTTAAACCTCAACCTACATTAATCTTTAATGATGATGATGTCGATGATGAAATTGGTTTATCATGAATCTATTTTATTTTTTCATTTTTGACTAAACACGTGTTTGACCTCAAGCTCACCTGATGGTAATTGATGAGTTCGATTTATCCATCACACGCATTTAGGTTCGAACTGGCCCTTCATAAAACATTACCGGAACACATCACCACTGGAGCGGTGATATTTAGCGACTGATTTTAAATGAAGAGTGATCTCTAATCAGGCGATCCCTGAAGGGGTCCTAGACTTACCACCAAGTGAGAGCTTGGATCAATTAAGATTAATGCTTGAGGATTAGGATAACTCGTTGTCATTTTGGTCTCCTAAAGTAACTGACAAACATAGTTCGTCTGTTGCTTTAATTAGGAGCTTACACTCTGAAGATGTTGTCATTTTGCGCTCCGAAAGGAACTTTCACACATAAGTCTATTCGTTGTTGTACACTACACTTTTTCTGTTGTCATTCATGTAAAAGTTGTCGTTTTGAGCTCTGAAAAGAACTCATACACTCAATTTGTTGTCATTTTGCGCTCCGAAAGGAACTTTCACACATTAGTCTATTCATTGTTGTACACTACACTTTTTCTGTTGTCATTCATGTAAAAGTTGTCGTTTTGAGCTCTGAAAAGAACTCATACACTCAATTTGTTGTCATTTTGCGCTCCGAAAGGAACTTTCACACATTAGTCTATTCGTTGTTGTACACTACACTTTTTCTGTTGTCATTAATGTGAAAGTAGTCATTTTGAGCTCTGAAAAGAACTTATACACTCAATTTGTTGTCATTTTGCGCTCCGAAAGGAACTATTACACTCAATTGTTGTCATTTTGCGCTCCGAAAGGAACTTTTACACTATACTTTATTTGTTTTCACATTGCGCTCCGAAAGGATCTTTTACACTACACTTTTTCTATTGTAGCTACTTTTGTTGTCATTTTGCAAAGGTTGTCATTTTGCGCCCTGAAATGAGTTTACACACTACACTTTGTTTGTTGTTATTTTGCGCTCCGAAAGGAACTTGTACACTACACTTTTTTATTGTCGCTACTGCAAAGGTTGTCATTTTGCGCCCTGAAAGGAGCTTACACACTACACTTTTTTTGTTGTCATTTTGCGCTCCGAAAGGAACTTTCACACTTTATTCGTTGTCATATTGCACTCCGAAAGGATCTTGTACAATACACTTTTCTGTTGTCAAATGTATTAATTTTGCACCCCCGAAAGGAACAATCACACTTTAATTGATTCGTTGTCATTTTGCGTTCCAAAAGGAGCTTGCACACTAAAGAGGAGTTCGCACGCTTAGTGTTGTTGTTTTCATGTCTTTTTAAAGTTGATCGAAGTCTCAGCAGATTCACGTTATTAGGTCAGGTAAAGGATCATTGAAGATTGTAGTTTAGATACCAGAAAGTAGTTTAGTAAGCTAGGGTTTGTTTAGCTTCTTAAAAGAATTGAAAACCCTGAGCTAAGCTCTCGCGTTGTTCTTGCGTTACAGAATTGACACAAATATACTGTCTGAATTAAATTGAATATTGCAACTATAAACCGTTAAAATAAAATCAACGTTTATTAAATCAAATCAACAAATCATAATATAACAATAATAAAAATAATCAACACTACAACGAGAAATCGATTGGTTTTAAAATAAATAAAAAAAACGTATTATACCTGAGATTGCTTTTACAATATGTTTTTACTCTTAAATATTAACTATGCTAAAATAAATAAATACTGGATTATCCTTAGACAGCCTTAAACCTTAAAAACATATAAAATAAGGCTCATATTTTATAATTATTATTATTTTCTCAAAATTGGAAATTATTAGACGATGCTTTGTACACTTAAATCGAAATATTTTGCAACACAACTGTTAATCTCAAAAGAAGCATATTTATAGATATGCATGTCTTATAATCAAGTACAAATATGCTAAAACAATCTTATTACCTAGCAAAAACTAATATTTACAAATTTTACTTATTATTTTTCTATAGATGGTATAATAAGTTGGTATATGATAAGTGCTGTTACTGTTAGTATTTTGGCATGTTTCATCATGTTCACACCTTTTTTCTTGTTATTTAGGACAGATTACAATTATGAACATGAAAGCACCTGTTTTAAAAAGCTCTTCTTAATAAGAATGCCTAAAGATAAACCAGATTATAAGCATGATGTTATTTCCTAAACTACACGTAAAATGGAGAATGTAAGTTGTATGAATATATTTCCTTTCAATACAGTGTTCATTAACAGTCGAATAACATCCCAAAATCCATGCAACTCTTCTTTTTTTCTCTCACTGTAAGAAAGAAAACTTAAAATGTGTTCTTCTACTAAGAAGAAACTACTTTTTATATTAACACAATATAATATAAATAATAATAAAAATGTGTAATGATTTGCGAGATGGAAATTTAAATAAATTTAAAATGCAAGGTTGGAGTTGAAACCAGGGACCGGAACTGCTTACCCTTAAAGAGGTTTTTGATTGGGTTTTTCATAGACTTGTTTTAAAAAACCCTATCAATTTGGTAACCGTATCGAAGACTTACCCTAATTTAAGGCTTACCATATCAATAGAGTTAGCTTCATGTAAGCAGTAAGCCTATCGAAAACCCTATTGAAGGTTACCGATTCAATAGGGTTTTAAAACCTGCAGGCAAATTTAATCTCTAAGAATATCAAATTATCAAAAATATCACCATCTATTCAATCTCGCACTTCGAATTATACTTCCGAATTCAACAGCATGCGCGGAAAGGAGATAGAAATAGGCAACCCTATCACAGGGTAAGCGCATCCGAAAGTAGTTAACTTTATTCAAAGTGTTACCACGTCGATAGGCTTACCAAATCAATAGGGTTACACTTTCATATGGTAAGATTTTGATAGGGTTACCCTATCAATAGGCTTAATCAAATAAAGGGGTTTTCCGGTCCCTGGTTGAAACTACTCGAGTATTGCTTGCAATTAATTAAGTACTCAAATATTACTTTTAATTACTTACTCAAGTAATACTATTAGTAACAAACTCAACTATTACTATTAAAGAAATACTTAAATATTACTATAACAAACTCAAGCATTACTAGTAATTATAATAAATTAATAAAGAAATATATGACTGATAAAGCAAAGGGAGATTTTCATTACATTTATTTACAGCAAAACCATTTGCAGTAATAAATTCTTGCACGTACAGCGCTACCCTAAAAACTTACCGAATATTATCCTTTTTTTTTATAAAAATAAATAACTATGCCAAACCTTTTACAAAAAATCTCATAGAACGGGAATCGAACCCGCAGCTCTCATATCAGCCACTGCGCCACTGGGTCATGAAAAAGACTTACTTCTGATACTTCTCATGCTCTTCTCTGAGCCGATCTATTTCGGCCTTTGCCTTCGCTATGTGCTCTGAATAGAACTTCTTTTCGGCGACCAATTCCTCTTGTAGTTGTCTAGAAAATGAAAATAAGTATCTTTTAACATAATGTTTGCTTTAAAGTAATAATTATAGAACTTTATTAAATCGACATAGTAATTTATAAAACGAAAGAAAATTAGGAAAAATTACAAATAGTTCACATTTTGTCGACAATGCCTCCAATTTTAGAAGGTCTTCTTTTGAACTTAATGTATTTAGTTCACCAGATTTTTTTTTTGTTGTATTTTGTATTCCTGTGATTTAGATTTTTCCTTTTGACATATGTAAACTTTGACATTTTTTATAACCATTTATTTTATCTTACTTAATGTTTGCTTTTTTTTCTATTTTAATTTTAATTGTTAGTTATACAGACATAACAAGTTCGTAACACATACCTCATTTGACATATGTATCAGAATATTTATTTTTTTAATGAATGTTATTTAGTGAGAGTTTCAATGTGTATGTTATTGGTGTGTTTTATATGATAAATAAATAATAGTAAAAAATTATAAGGTCCCATATAATCCAGTCCCATGCCTGTCATCTTCGACCTCATTTTCAATGACCATCAACCCAGGTGGAGGTACAAAGTGAGATAAGCCAAAGATTTAAAAAAACGTAATCTCGAGTCACGTCGTCTTCCCGAAGTGGCGGTAGATTTAGTTATATTTGTGAACTATTTTAGTCATTTCAAATGTCCTACGAAGTCACGTACGAAGTAAAGAAAATTTTGGCCTAGGCTTGACTTCGACTTTTGAATTTTATTCACTACAACGCGAAAAAATCCGGTTTAATGTCTTTTGTACATACAAACATAACGTCACGCCTGTATCCCTTATGGGGTAGGCAGAACATCAGAGGTTACAAGACCATCTGATGTCACGTTTGACAAATTTGGAGGTATTATGAAGATGGAAAGAGACTATTGTAGTGACAGGAGGTCAGCCTATCGCCCACAAAAACGCCTTTAAAACCTCTGTCCCTTAACTGACTTTTACAGTATGCCCGGGAAGAGAAGCAGCTGGCACGTTCTATGTTTTTCTTTCGCTCCCAGTCCAGCATGGAAGCAATGTCTTTTGTTTAATCTCATAATTCATTAAAACTTAAACAAATCCTCTTTTTTAATTATAGTTACTATGCCTTACCTATTAATGCCTTTCTGTGTTGCATAAGCCGTTGCTAGCTCGCCATCCTCATTGATGATGTCCACGTCAGATCCATAGTTGGACGAAGCAAGCGACTTTAGATTCACGGTCTGATACAAATAAGGATTAGATTAGCATTATTTAATATATTATGGTAGGGTTATCAAATAAACGAAATTGATAGCAAATCAAAATATTACTTGTGCTTTATTTCGGCAATTGAAACATATATCGAATACCTTAAAAATAGAGGTACCTTTATAGTATTTATTACTGGGTGTAATAACACCAACTATGTGACTACATAATGAACTAATAGTTAAGATAAAACTAACGGCTAGGAATCGAACACAACCTCGTCGCATAGGTGTGCAAGCAACCACTACGTCACAAAAGTCACTAATTTAATAATTTTATGAGGTAAGAATAAAAACAAGCTTGTTTTGCCACTTTCTGTTGATCTTAAACATATCAAAATCTACAATGTTTATTTCTCTAAGCAGAAAATAGTAAAACAAATAAATTGAAAAACCGCACACAAAATAAATAAAAATAGTACCCATGCAGTGTCAACAAAAGATTGCGTGTAAAAATTAAGAAATATATGCAATTAATACAATCAATACAGCATGTCTTGTTAGATTATAAAAATGTAAAAAAAGCTGATGTTTTTATTATACTTATTTTAGTTAATAAACAGATTTATACCAGTTTATTATATTTGTACATTCGATTTATTTACTGACCGTTTACAGACACTTGACATCACGATAAAAATCTGAATTAATTAATCAAACGGGATAAATCTTTTATTTAATATTAATATAATTATCTATTTGTTTGCATCTTTGCTATAAAAAAAAGGACAGAACATTACAAAAAAGTTGCACATATAATGTGTGATCAAACGATCTTCCCAGTGAAGTTCGATCAATATTATACAGGGTTGATTTGTAGTCACAGACCAATTTTTTTTACAATGAAATTAATATATCCGCTAACATGTTAAGCAAACAATGGTCACTCTAAATTGCCATTAAAATAAAGACAACTACGCGCTACTACAAAACATCTTGTAGTACTACGTCGTAGTATCATCAAAGAAATGCCGCGTCGTAGTAGCTATGTTCATCAACAGCGACTATTTGCATAAAAGTTTGTGGTGCCATATCTTTATATTTTTGTACTGAGCTATACTAAAATAAATATGCAAGTACGTTTATATCGTATCAAAGAAACTAACATTTAAATTTGTATGGTGACTACAAGTCAACCCTGTATAAGTAGCTTCATTAGAATTTATAAATCCCTCCCTCCCAGGCCATAGGCTGATCCCAAGTTTTGACTACATGATTTATTTCGACAGTAAAAAAATTGAAAATTCTATTATAACGACTGCAACTACCTGCTGGGTTGGGGATGGGACTTAAGATTTTAAAATTGGAAGAATTCTTTAAAAAACTTGCGGTGTTACCAAGTGGATAATGAAACTACGGTGTAATTATTATACATTCTAATGAAGCAACGCTTTATAATTATTGACTTGGTTGTTAGTTATTTTATTACCAAACTAAAATATGAAAGATGACTACCTAATCTAGAGCACTTCTTTGTTTTATGATAACTCAAAACTTGATCTTGACCAACCGCTAACATTTTTGATAGTTAAATAAGATATCTATGTCACCTGTCTGACAGTCTGTCAAAACCGTATTTTTATGTACTATGCAATTTTTATTCCTGGTAAAATTACAATCTTACTTTTCAGGGTTAGAGAGTTAGACAGGCCATTTTAAAACAATGCATATTTGATCTTATAGACAAGGTTTCGTTTATTTTTGTCGTGCTCTCTGTAAAAACTATGTAAATAAAATTGTTTATACTGAAATTCGAAATAAAAATATTAATCAAATGTAATTTTTATTATTAACTGTAAATAAATTAAGTAAATGTCATTAAAATATTCATCTCAAATTGACATATTCAAAGAAACGGAACGTTCAGTTGCTAGGGGTTGACACTACTGAATCGCTGAATAATGAGCGGTCATCTTTTAATCGTAAGTCTCAATACATTTTTTTCACCAACTGATTCGATATGTAAAAGCAATCGAATGGAACATCGAACAAATTCGTTGCAGCAACGTCACTGAGGTTGTCAATTTTGAACTGTCACGAAAATCATTTGAAATAAATTTAACTATAGTTTACATTTTACATAGATGACTATTTTTAATGACCAAATAAAACAGGTATTGTTATTGTCTCTCAGCCCAAGAAACAACTGTATCATGATAACTTCCCTATTTGGTCATTAAGAACAGTGGAAGTAATACAGAGTTGTTTTTAATCACCAGCCAAATATATATATTTTTCTGATACGATATAAACGTACCTGCATATTTATTTTAGTGTCGCACAGTCAAAAAAAGAAAAATATGGCACCACAAACTTTTTTACAAATAGCCGCTGTTGATGAGCATAGCTACTACGACGCGGCATTTCATTGATAATACTACGAAGTAGTACTACAAGATGTTTTGTGGTAGCGCGTAGTCATGTTTATTTTAATGGTATTTATTCATAATTTAGACTGACATTGCTTTGCTTAATATGTTAGCGAATGTTTTAATTTCCCTGTAAAAAATACATACCTTTTTTTGCGAAAATCGCTTCTATTAATGACAATTATTATTATTTTTTTAAAAAAAGGGCCGGTGACTAAAAATCAACCCTGTATAGGTGGTAAAGCATAAACATAGAGATATAATATAAGAAACAGGCTTAGTAAACAAGGAAAAGTAACTTTGCTTTTCATGCATGCAGACATTTAACTTACTACAGTCTTAATAGCTTGTTGGAACCACGGCTTTTCAGTCTTTGGAGTGGAATAAGAAATATGTAGTTAAATAATTTATTAATTGGTAATTTTGATAAAGAGAGGCATTTTAGAATTAACTAGAGTATCTTAATGTTACACGGAGTTATTATAATCTTTGAGGAGGCAAATGAGCAACGTATCTACCTGAAATCAGATTTAATCCTTTTTTTATAGACTAACTTAATTTAGATACTTTATTTTTGTGAAAGCGGGTGCCCGCTTTAAATGTTTTACGTGTGATACCTTTGCACTAATTTTTCTTTATTCTTGTCTTCTTTTTTTTTCTGTTGTGTAAAACTAACTGTGTTAGTTATGTAACTGGGCAATGTCCGTGTAACTAACAATAAATAAATAAATAATTAATATTACGTATCTGAGCTTAGGTTTGAGTTTGTAATAACCTTATTTTCTTTTGTTTTCTTTTTGTTTTGTTTTGTTTTCAGCCGATGTGTGGATAGTTTAATCTTACTTATTTATATAACACATTACATCAATATCCTAATAGACTCTAAACAAGTTTATTAATGTTTTCCACGCGACCCTATTTAGCCGAAAGTTAAATGAAGAACTTTTAATATAGAAACTTGACTGTAGATAGCTTTGAGGGAACTGAGGGAGGGCGGTGAACCAACGCCCGAAAATCCTGTATCACTAGTGCAAGTACGAGTCGTGGAAGTAGCAATGTAATTTAGTTATAGTAGTTGTAATTTAGCACAAACAATAGTTAGCTACTGCCGCTTAAGGTCGTCGTAGAATACCTCTATCTCCTATAGATTAGCGCGCCGTAAGAGGCAATGTATCAGGGTTGAAAAAAAATATGGGCAACGCGGGAAGCGATGAACAGAAGGCAGCACATCAAGTGTTACAAATAAGCAATTACAAAATTGCGACGTCATTAAATGTCCATTCGATAGTCTGACGATGAGTAAAACTTTTTGAAATTTAAATTTAGTATTAAAATATAATAGACCAACATAAAAATTACTTATTTTCTCCTATACCTCTGTCTTCAAGGCTTACTTTTAACCGCTACAGCATAAGGCTTATTTTTGCTATACTCTCTCACAAACCTCAAATTTTCTTTTCAACCAAGGATTCTTCAAGCCACTTTTAAACGCAGGCAGGTCCACGTAAAATATCTTGTTGATTTTAGTATCTCTCACTTCGTAATTCGGTATTTTATATTTCATTTTGACTGTCCACTGAGGAATGTATACAGTACTCTGATTGTATTTTGAAGGAAGCCCGTCAGTCTGTTGTGTAAATATTGGTAATGTCAGATTTCAGGATGGACACTTGCGATTTGTGTAAATATTGGGTAGGGTTGGCAAAATAATGTTTATTTTTAATTTTGTTTTTTTGATGCCTGTAATTTTTATATGAAAGGCCGTAAACGACATAATAGACATAATATTAGATATAATAGTCAGTTTATGTAGATAAATCCTATTTTTTTTATGTAATTATTTTACAAGGTTGTGAGCAAATGTGTATCTGTGATTGATTGGATATTACGAGGAGATATTTTTGACTATAAGATGCATTTCACTACAAAAATACACCAATATTTGGAAAAAGTAAAAGAAATGAGAGAAGTACTTTCTGCTATGCCCTAAAGTTAGACATCGTGTATTTTACACGATACACTCATCATCTTCTGGTTAAAGTTTTGTAAGAATGTTGTTTTTCTTGTACAGATAAGCAGTATTTTTTATGTTTTCACTCAAATTTAAACAAACAAAATAAAACACGTCCAAAATGAGTTTTATCGAAATTAATATTTCGGTGCCATTAGGAAAGTCAAGGTCACTCTCATGTATATCTGAAAAACATACATAACTTCACGCCTGTCTCCCCTTGGGGTAGGCAGAGACAAGGGAAAGCCAATAGCTACGATCCAGACATACCTCTTTCGCTTTCTCCACGTTCATTAATCTTTTAATACATGATCGCCGGTTACGGCTGCTTTTAACTAGACCCAATATAATACATAAATACTTCATAAATAAAGATCTTAGATCTTTAAGAATAACTGAGCAGAAACTTTATATGCAGAAACTATAAAAAGTCACTTAAAGAGTGTTAAATAAATAATATTTTTTGTGTGTAGGCAATGTATACTGAATTTGCTGACCCTACTGAACTGTAGTTTGTCATGATTATATAACAATGGCCTTCTTGCTTACAACATTAAAGCATTGAATCATATTTATCTTGGACGTGTAAAATCCCCGAATCATTTATTTAATTTAACTAAATGTTTCTAATTCCATGCTGGACTGGGAGCGAAAGAAAAACATAGAATGTGCCAGCTGCTTCTCTTCCCGGGCATACTGTAAAAGTCAATTAAGGGAAAGAGGTTTTATTGACGTTGTGTCGGGCGATAGGCTGTCTCCCTGTCACTGCAATAGTCTCTCGCCATCATTATAATACCTCCAAATTTGTCAAAGATGGTTTTGCAGCCTTTGGTGTTCTGCCTACCCCATACGGAATAGGCGTGAAGTTATTTATGAAGTTAACTAATTAGAATACGTTAATAATTTAACTAACCTAACAGGGGACATCTGCAATAAAACGCATAAATTTTTTCCATATCAAATTTGAATCTAGTTCGTCAAAATGTGACCCGATGGCGCTCTCTTTTGACAGTGGTATGTATGATAGTATGTATGAGTATGTCTTTGATGACTCATTATAATTAAATATGGCGAAAATACTGATCGTGCGTTCAAATTTCAGTTCAGTTTTTTACATTTCATGAAATACGTCATTGAGTTTGCAACTAGGAAGGAATAATGAGTCATTGCAATTATAGGCGGAATTGATAAGCGGCAATTCTGAGAAACAGATTAACTACCGAATGGAAATTCAGTTATTCAGAAATTACTATTTCATTATATTTGACTTTAAATGATCACTCAGAATACATTATTGGAAGTCTATTTAAAAAGTGTGGCGGTGGGGGCGTAGCAGGATCTCGGGATCCTTCTACTTTCAGAGGCAAAACAATTCTCTAGAATGAAAAAAGTATCTGACAGTCCGTCACGTCATTTTTTATTATTTTACTTTTAATCTTTCAAATGTAATTCTTACATCTGCCGTAAGGTTGGTTTGCGCTTATAAACTCTTTATTTACAAAAGTCGCACACAAGCCTTACGGTACCCTCTATCATATGAAACATATATCATCAATATCAGTTCACCCAGTCAAAAGCTATGAGGTAACAAACATAAAAAAACATACAGACGAATTGAGAACCTCCTTCTTTAACGTTTCTTAACAATGTCAAAGTTCCTTAGCTTGCCGCTTCACCCGTGTTTTGTACCCCTTCTAAAATCACAATGCAGATTGCTATTTTCTATAATTTTTTTAACATTCGTACTCAGTATCACTCTTTTAGCCATTTATTCTTTGAAAATAAAAAGTGAATCTCCGCAACGCAATATTGTCTTTAGACGAAGAAAAATTGTGAATTATAAACATTATTGTTTGAACAAAAAATACGAAAATCGGTATCACCATTTCTTTGTTTATGCGAAGTAGATACGTTGCCCATTTGCCACGGTAAAATTGAAATACGAATTTGTAAACAAGATATTACAAAAGTACAGTATTTTCTCATTTAGTTGACATAAACTACTAGAAATGAGGTCTTGTTAAATAAAAGTCACAGCTGTTAATTTTGTAGAACTAAAAAATTTATTCAAATCAATTTCAACAGTCATCAATCAATAATTGATTGACGACGGTTGAAATTGATGTATATCCTGCTTAAATCAACTTCAATCTCCAACTTTAGCCTATCATAACTTAGCATAACTTTTCCATCAGGTGATACTTATGTTAATTAAACATCGCGTCATCGTTGACAATTTACAGACAAGGGACATTAAAAGCAAACCCATAGCAAAAACCCAGACCCTCTTAAGAAACCATTCCCTGCGTGATAATATTAAATGATTGAATGATAAATGAATGATCCACCAAAATAGCATAATGCATTCGAAGTTTATATTTTCACAATACAAGGAGTAACTGAAATATAAAGCTTTTTAGCATTTAATTCAACTGTTTATTGACATATTTTAAAATTCAATCATTCAATCATTTGATTGTTTATGGCAGTGTGTCAATCGAATAAAGCATCTTAATCAGTCGTCGTTTTAGTACATCGGACGCCATATAATATACTTTATTTATAGCATTTGGATCATTAGTTTCTAACAACTTCCGTGCTTCAGAGGGCACGTTAAGCAGTCGGTCTCGGGTGCTGTATATCTGTATACAGTAGTAATAAGGCTTTGTCAGTATGATTCTGGTATCCACCAACCAGCACTGGGCCAGCTTGGTGGCCTAAACCTCCTTGTCACCCAGGGGAGAGACTCATTATAAAGGTATGTGATGAATGATGATGAATATATCTGTAAACATACCTGGTTGGCCAGCACGCTCTTTAGTTGCATGCACTCATCCCTGCGTCTATCTAGCTCTTTCTGCATTACTCCTAATTGTTCTGAAACAAAAATAAACATATAAGTATTCTGTGAGCGCCATCTACACCCTCATGCGGAACTACGGCGTCGGCAGAAGTTCCGCGAATCACCACCGAGGGCACAGCGGCCTCTATATAAGGATTGGCGCGACGGCGGCGGACACCCATTCGCAAACTCGCAACGTACCTACGCTTTAAAAATTATACTGTATTATAATTCCAATAAATAAACGTTGTAATTACATTTGAAAAATAAAAGTCTTCATTGAAGAGTACCCAGCCAGCAGGAGATCCCTATTCGGCGCCATCAGCGCAAACATATACATAACGTCGAAACTTAAATAAATTACCCCAACTGATGCATTAACTGGATGAATCGCGCGAACTCTCAATCATCAGGTAGTCGCACTCGCCTTCTATTAGGACGACGCCTTAGGACTTCTCATTCCGCAGACACTGTCGCCATGACAGCCGTCAAATTGACAGTTAACTGACAAACGAACTGACAGTGTTTCGATTAATATTCGTGCCGATTAATATTTTGAATTGAGAAAATTGTTGTTTCTTATGATAGAGGATACTTCATATTTGGTCCCATTTAAATTTCATCGAAATCGATTGAGTATATCATTAAAAATTTTAAACTTTTGAAAAAATATGTATGATTTCGGAGAATGTTTATGTTGATGACACTCTCAGCTCAGCCAAAGTTTTGACGTGAAGTCGGTTTTTTTAATGCTCTGCATTCGTTGATTATTATTTGAAATTAAATACGTGTTTATTATTATTTTACTATACATAAGTAATTAATAGCATTCCTACTCACCAATAACTTCCTTAGACAGTAATATACTGTCGCCCGTGGCTCTAAGTCTGTCCAGATGTTCTCGAAGCTTCTTATTCTCAATTTCCAACTCTTCGACCTTGAAACGATCTAGATTCGCGTTGGACGGTGAGGACGAGAGCCGGTCTGAAAGAAAATATTTAATTATACATTGCCTTCAATTCCTCTATGTGCACCTGGGTGATATCACCCAGGTGATTTATTTCCGAGGTTATTAAAGTAGACTAATCCATTCCTCTTTGTGCACCCAGGTGATTCACCCAGGTGAACAAAGTGGAATAAACCTTTAAAAGGTATAAATTCGTTAAAATACTAATTAAGTAGGCCAATTTTGAAGCAATGTTCGGCATAAATAATTACACTAATACAAAAAAAAAATACAATTTTACAGGAGGCCATAAACATAGTTAAAATATTCTTGTTTGTCTACGAAACGAACTAGGTTAAACTCAACAGCATATTCTTGTGTAGAGAAAAACATCATCTTTCGCTTCAGATTCAGTTTTTTGCCAAATTTTAGTTGAACGATTTATTTACAAAAATCCAGCGAGTTGTACCTTCTTATGTTTACTTTGTGTTAAAAAGAAAATCCAATATAATTTTCAACTAAGACTAACTTCCAAAAAAGAGGAGGTTCTCAATTCGTCTGTATGTTTTTTTTTGTGTCTTTGTTACACGATATGTCGGACAATTATGTATTGATTTTAAAAATTGTTTCATATGATAGAGGATACTTCATAGTTGGTCCCATTTAAATTTCATCGAAATCAGTTTAGTACTTCAGTGAAAATTTCAAACTTTTGAAAGAATATGTATGATTTCGGAGAATGTTTACGTTGATGGCATTCTCAACTCAGTCAAAGTTTTGACGTGACGTCGGTTTTTTTAATGCTCTGCTTTCGTTGATTATAGTTTATTATATCAGAACAAATATAAATATTTTTTAATTGGTAAAATACAATGGCATCTTAAAACCTTGTGAAATGAACATTGTAAAGATCTTTACTTCTAATTCAGTGCCTATTCTATCACGCCATACTGCTAATAATAGCTAGTTGTAACAGCTTAGCATGCAGAGTTGCTTGCCAATTTGTCAAAAAAAATATTGAATTGAAGTTAACACTATGAGGCTGCAAACTGGACGGCAGCGACAGCGGCGCGGGGAATCTGGGCCGTTCTCGCCGCCAGAGGGCGCTCGAGCGATTTGTCTCGGTTTCATACAAACTCAATACTTTCTATCGTGTCGCGGAAATCGCTGCCGTCCAATTTGCAGCCTAACAGCCCGTTCACACATGATCCGTTTTACTGGATACCTTTTTATGAATACTGTGTCATATGTGAAGTCATTCATACAACTCCATGCGCCATCGATGAAAATAAAAGGTATCCGGTAAAACGTATCCAGTAAAACGGATCATGTGTGAACAGGCTGTTACACTCGTTTCAAACAATGTACTTACTGATAAGCCTATCTTCTAAATCGGCGGCTCGTTTGGAAGTCCTGGCGAGTTCTCCTTGCAACATGGATATACGGTTCTGCATTCTTAGCACTAGACCGGCATCCGCTATCTGTATTAACATATAAATCAATCAATAATTCAAACTCTTTATCAGGTAGAAAGTAAGTTTCCATTTTGTCAAATTACAAGAAGATATGATTCATATTCAAATTCAAATTCTTTATTTAAACTATAAATTGTTACATTTAGACGTAACGACTAAAAAGTTGAGAATATTACTTTGTTTCATAAATTATTGTAACAATACAGAATGCATGAACTGTGGATTCCACACTAGGAAGAACCTGTATCGTGGGCATCGATATTTTTATGGAAAGAATAAAGCTAGAACAGTTTAAACATTAACATTGAGTTTTAGGTGTTTTTTTATAATAATTGTACATTCATTAACATAGCACAATCTCGTCCTACAGTCAGCTTATATGCCTATGTCATAAGTACAGTAAGTACACAACGGATATACATTGGTACTTATACTTTTTTTTATTCATACTTAATAAACCTAGACCAATACAAAAAACATGTTCTTGCACACAAAATTTGCACTATGCGGGGATTGAACTCGCGACGTTTGGAGTTTTGAGGCAGACAGTATAAGGGTGTTACCAGACAAATAGAGCGTCGATCGATAGTATAATGGATTAATCGACGTCGATCGAGCTGATGGAAAATAGTCGAGGTAACTCGATCAACGTCAACTAACTTTAACTAACGTCGATCAATTGAAAGAAAAAAGTATTTATTTCACAAACACAGAAACTGTTTACAAAGTTGAAATAGATAAAAAAACTTAAATTTAAACAAAATATTGAACGTATAATAATAAATAAAAGTAAAAAAGACTTAATAATAAAACAGTGAATGTGAAAACGGCAAACCGCCTCAGCATTATGTCGCAGCTAGGCTACGACGCTGATTGTCAGGCAGCGCCTCCGTCCCACTGAGGTGGAAGGGGACATATTATTGGCCGAGGGATCTGCTTTAGTGTTACTGTTCAAGATCACTAAAATTTAATAACAATAACAATTAAAATCTAAAATAAAAAAGATATCAAAACCAATTTATCCAACCAACGAAACTTATTATAATAATATATAAAATAGTAAATAAAAATGTATATTAATATTAAAAACTCATCTGCATATACCTACAAAATCAAACATAAATCAAATTATAGTAATAAACTTAAATATACTCGTAAATTGCAATAATCAATCGTTCAAATTAAATGACTCTTAAAATTTGCCACGGCAAGCTTCTCTTTTTTGTACGGCAAGCAAATGATTTCTTAGTTTCCGTTTAAAACTTTTAAAACTAATTGGTTAGTCGAACGGTATCTGCAGCTACAGTCGCTCGACTTAGAACGACGTTGATCGAGGTCATCGATTGGTCTGGTAGCAACCTTACCACATGGCCACAGCAGTCGTCATTTTCGTTGCACTGCTATTTTTGTCGTAAGTTATCTGGGTACCGATAAACTTATTCGTTTATTGATTGCACAGAATGTGTGTGAAAATATATAAAATAAACTTACCGGCATAGGTCCATTGTGTGTGCCGGCCGACCAGTTGACTGCCTCCAGCGCTGGACGAGTGGTCTCCACGGATCGAACTGAGCCGTAGCCAAAATCCTGACACGAAAAGAAAGAAATGCTATAGGTATCTCGTGGATGGACGTGTACAACCATAGTCTTCATGCGCACTTTTCACCAGGTGGCATGGAAGACAAACAACCTAGCCTTACTGTATATAAAAATATCTTATTTAATTTACCCTTTCGTCCTTCCTTACAACTTTTTCAAAATATATCATTGTGATAACTCACAGTTTTCAATGTCCTCAGTAATTTATTATTTGATGTGAACTAGTTATATTATAAGGAAGAAAGTTTTTAGTATGGCAGATTTTTGAAGTACCTACATAAGATTTAAATAAAATCAGAAGTTAACAGGTAATACGATAAGTATTATTTTCAAAGTATCAATACCCCAATTGCTTTTTAATTTCCGTAGGTAGATTTGTATATTTGCCTATAATTTGTTAGTATATATTTTGCTTGCTATTTATTAGTTTCAGATGTGTCAGTTAAAATAACTCTATTGTTTGCTTTATACATTCTCGAGAAACCTTTCGGTGGTTGTGGGTCCCACGACTTAGTGAAAACATTAATCGTTACATACATACATAACGTCAAGCCTGTATCCCTAATGGAGTAGGCAGAACATCAGAGGCTATAAAAACCATCTGAAGTAACGATTGACACATTTGGAGGTATTAATTATGATAGAAAAGAGTCTGCCTATCGCCCGCAAAAACGCCAATAAAACCTACGTCCCTTACTGACTTTTATAGTTTACCCGAGAAGAGAAGCAGCTGGAACATTCTGTAGGAACGGATGTTTGTTCCTACTCCCAAGAAAAGGGATGGCAGGCCGCGGCCCACGGCCCGACGGTTGATGTCGGGATGTTGTATATATTGCTAGTCGCAATATAAACTTTGATAGCGCGATGTAGGAATTCGTCGTGTCGTCGTCGTTCTATGGCGCGTCGCTATATGTCGCTACAATTCCATTTTTTTTTCGCTCCCAGGCTAGCTCGGAAGAAGATCGTTACATTAATCTATTAATTTATCAATACGTACGTCTTCCAAGGTGTGCTCCTGTTGGGAATTGGTGCTGGCATCAGATAACGATCTCCTGTGCTCCTTCGGGGCTGAAGTTCTGTAACGA
Organism: Stenoptilia bipunctidactyla; assembly: GCA_944452665.1. Taxonomy (NCBI): domain Eukaryota; kingdom Metazoa; phylum Arthropoda; class Insecta; order Lepidoptera; family Pterophoridae; genus Stenoptilia; species Stenoptilia bipunctidactyla. The sequence continues at coordinate 12,424,463 of OX101749.1, read as the reverse complement.
CAATTAATTATAATAAGCGTACAGTCGACATAGAATAACACTAACGATTCGATACTTCATTGGCAAGCATAGTGGGATCCGATTATTTGCGTCCGTCCTTCTTTTTACTATGTGAACACTTTTGTACGATGAATTCAATCACAGCACGTATTCATTTGTTAAACTAAAAATTACATCAATTGAAAACCGACGACGAAATCGAAAAGTCTGTTCATAATTGATTTTACTTGTTGTTAAGTTTAGAATTTATAATATAATAATTAAAACGTATAAATACTACAAATTCTATTAACATATTCTAGATCGCTGCACAAAAGCTATATAAAATCCAAAACAACCTAAGCCATGTAGGTATCTCATATAGAATTCTCACCTCTGCAATGAGTCAACTCTCTCTTGCAACTCATACTGAGCAGAGAGTAGCTTCTGCCGACTCTGTCTTTCTGCCTCCAACTCCGCACTGAGGGCTTTTTTCTCTTCTTCGTTTCTTTTGTCCCTGTCTGCAAAGAACATATTTTTACATTAGTACTAAATATTAAGAGCAGGTTAACAAGGGTGTGTGGGTTACATTTACGAAGAAAAGCACATTTGTTTAATTTTTTTACAAATTGAAATTTTTAAATTTCTCTGCGTATACAAAATTTAAGTTTAATGTTTTAAGTTTAATAGACTACATTAACACTAATTTAGCAGGAGCCTATATTTTATCCTTTTTCGATATACCAAAGCAAAGTCTGCCTCCCGGTCAAAATCAAATTTTAACCTCCGAAATCCTGGTGGCACAGTAGAAGATCGATCTTATATTTAAGTAAATATAACTCATATATGGTAATTTTCAGAAAAAATCGGGCCTGTTTTTATGATATTTCTAATTCTATGCCCTAAATTTTGCCTCATTTGTAGAATCAACATAGCTTTGATTAAATCTTAACTTAAAAAAAAATATAAAGATCTTATTGAAAAAAAACATTCTTACATCACGGATGGGTCCCAATTCTCTAACGCAGGCTGTATCTCATTTTATCTTCCATAATACAAGTTCTTAGTGAAATATATTTAGGGTTTTTTTTTTATAAAATATGGATAGGACGTTTGTCTTCCATGACACCTGATGTTAAGAGAACATGAAAACTATGATACACATAGTGGTACACGTCCATCCACGAGAAAGCTATTCACTCGACGTTTAAAAGTACTAGGACTATACTGGTAGTAAAATAGACGCAGGTAGTTCATTCCAAACCTTGGCGACTCGTATCAAAAAGGAACTAAGCGTTTCAAAGCGTTTTATCGACTTTTCGGAATATCTAGCACATACGGATGGAAGTTTTGTCTGCGTCTAGTAGTCCGATGGTAAAAGGGTGAGGGTTCAATTTGTTCAAACAGAGCACTCGCACACTCATTAAAATGTATCCTGTAGTACACGTTTAAACAAGAAACCTTACGACGAAATTATTCTATTATCGAAGGTAGAGTATATTTTATGGAAAAAGTGGGATGTATTCATTTATCTATGTATTTTAGGGATTGAACTGGATCAAAGAATGACTTATCCTTCTACTACCAGAAGTAACAGAACTCAAGAATCGATCGTCATTCAACACAATATGATACGTCTAATCATACAAATAAATATAACAAGTACATTTATTTTTTGTTTCTGATGTCGACATACCTTTCCAAAACTTGGCACGTTGCTCAAACTCACTGGACCACTGCACGAATGCCTCATTTTCGACCACTGTCGTATCTTTTTCACTATTCTCTACCACTTCTTCTTCTTGTGTCATTTTATTGTTTATGTACTTATAATAAACCAAAAACGTTATCCGATTCAGGTGTTATGACTAAACATAATTTCATTTTAATATTTTATCACTGGATTGATTTCTTTACTTGGTTTTTGATCACTTATTAAAAAGCAATAGTATATTAAGGTCCTCATATTTTCTCACAGCACTTGTTTTAGTAATGGTATGATTCAATTATTGCCTTAATATCTTTTTTATAAGCTTGTCTGGTTTCACTCTTCGAAGTGCAAAATATTTGGTTTCCACTTATCTAACTAATAAAACCGATTAGATAAAACCGATTATAATAACTCGAAAGGGAATGAAAAAGCAGCAGTTGATTTGATAGGCAAGAACTGACACCGCAAACTAAGCTATATCCTGGTAAATTATTCAATGCAGTAAACTGACAGTTCGAATTGTCAAATAAGAAAATAGTGATACCAGTTAAAAACTTCGTAGTGTAAGTACTGAATGAAAATGCTTGAAAATGAACGAGTCTTTCATTCGTTTTGCATAAAATTTTAAAGACATGTATAAATAATTGAATTTGAGGTGTGTAATTTATCTTCGAAGTAACTTTAATGGAAATAATTAATTACCAAACATGCTAGGCTTTAAAACGGTTACAGTAGAAGTCAAGTCGACTTGATAATTTCTTTTTTTTTAATCTCCTTTAGTCGATAATCATTTATCAAGAAAAGTTGCCCGTTGCTAACAGAATCATAAGAAAAAAGATTTTTTGTGAGCCAAAATATTTTTTTCCATACATAAAAAAAATAATTACATTAATTAACTTAAACCACATCACAATTTGTTTTCTTCCCTAAAGTGGGCACATTGGAACTGCCAGTTTACTGCATTGAATTATTTGGCAGGGTATAATGATGTTGAAAATGGAACTGACTTTTTCATTTCAAACAGCTATTTAATGGAACAATAAAAGTGAAGAAAAATATAAAATATCGCAAATATCCCGTTTCTAAAGTTATTTAAAATGGTTGTAATATTATGATAATATAAGCAGCAAGTTTTATTTATTTATTTATTTTTCGGAAGATTTACAGACACATAATAATATTATACAAATATATGAGTATTCCATAGCCATTTAAAAATCTCCACCTTTGAAAGTTTACTTATTAGAACTATCATTTGATATGTATAGGTTTAAAGTATCCTCTTCTGTTAACATTACAACAAATGAAATTCTTTATACTTAGGGTGGTGGTGAGTATACAATCAGAAAGACCCGTGATCCATCTCCAAGCTAAGTGTCACTTAACATCAGATTAGGTTATATACGTTTAAGCCACCAATAAACAACTCAAAACAGGCGTACGAGTATGATTTTCAATAACAACAGAACTATTTCAACCCAAAAACGCCGTATCATTACTATTTTCAACAACAACATGTCCGCTTCTTTCCTATAAAAATATTTTCACGAAAATTTGTTTAGTTACGACTATTTCCATAATGTAGGCAAAACATTGTAATTTTTACTCAACATAACTTCACCTCTAGTCCATACTAAACATTTTTACGCTTCACAACTACTTTTCTATTAAAATATTGTCACATTTTATTATTTGTTTGTTTGCGAGTATTTCTCACAATATATTTCAATAACTAACACTTATTAAGGACGCGTTTCCGCAAATCTTCAAAATAGGGTATTTTCTGGTACACATTGTGATAAAATGGCGCAAAGTTTAGTATAATTACAAGTACTAATAGATAGATAAGACTTTCATCTCCATTTATAATATAAAAATAATATAAATAAATTTGTTTTTGTGGCTTAAAAACTAATTTTGCGATGCCTCGTCGCACGAAAATGACGATTTTAAGCCAATTTACGGTACCACTTTTGGTATGAAAACACAAGTATTTATGAATAAAAAAAATACTATTCGATGGTTGACATGTTCATTTTTGATAATACGCATTTTTTTCTTTGAAATTACTACTAAAAACCCTTTAAAAAAAAATAAAACCAAACACGTAATTTTCTTCATGTTTGTATAAATGCGTAAATCTTAACACACTGTGGTAAGGGTTATTATACTTTAGCAAATAATGTCAATATTATTCCAAACAAAAACTAGATATCTTCAGTCTGCGCTCAGCCGCTGTCGAGAGTGGACCTGTATCGCTTTTGAGTTATTTTTCGTGCTAAGAAACATCGCTGTACATACACAATTTATTACATCAAACAAGTCTCGATACTTGACGCTCTCTGAACTGAGTTGAAAAGGTAATAATATAATTTTATTGAAAAAAAAAAAATACAAAACCTTTTATGATTAGGATTGAATTTGGAAACTTGGAATCATTATGTTTGTTAGGACTAAACCTTATCTCCAGTTCTGGTAGTGGGGTCTGAAGGTATACCTCGAGGTGCTACTGGTACTCCTAGACGGGTAAAGCTAGGTATATCGAGTTTGGGCTCATTTTGATTCGAAGGAAGAGACCTTACCACCAGTTTTGGTAGTGGGAGCTGAAGGTATACCTCAAGGTGCTACTGGTACTCGTAGACCGATAGAGCTAGGCATGTCGAGTTTGGGTTCATTTTGATTCGCAGGACGAGACCTTACCACCAGTTCTGGTAGTAGGAGCTGAAGGTATACCTCAAGGTGCTACTGGTACTCGTAGACCGATAGAGCTAGGCATGTCGAGTTTGGGTTCATTTTGATTCGCAGGACCAGACCTTACCACCAATTCTGGTAGTGGGAGCTGAAGGTATACCTCGAGGTGCTACTGGTACTCCTACACGGGTAAAGCTAGATATATCGAGTTTGGGTTCATTTTGATTCGTAGGACGAGACCTTACCACCAGTTCTGGTAGTGGGAGCTGAAGGTATACCTCAAAGTGCCATTGGTACTCCTAGACGGGTAAAGCTAGTTATATCGAGTTTGGGTTCATTTTGATGCGTAGGACGAGACCTTACCACCAGTTCTGGTAGTGGGAGCTGAAGGTATACCTCGAGGTGCCATTGGTACTCCTAGACGGGTAAAGCTAGTTATATCGACTTTGGGTTCATTTTGATGCGTAGGACGAGGCCTTACCACCAGTTCTGGTAGTGGGAGCTGAAGGTACCATATTTTAAAAGAACTGAACAGGACACAAGGAACTGAAATCTATAGGCGGTCAGATTTGGTGGAATCGGGTTTTCATATTTTAAAAGAAATAATAAAATTTATGGACAAAGGATAATGCAAGTGATTGGGCTCCAAAAAAAAAGTCATTGTGCAGAGATGAGATGAGAGTCAGATTATAGGTTAGATTAGGACGCCAAAAAAATTAGCCCTGGGAAAAAAAAGATATGACCAAAAATACATTTTGCGTTTAATAGAATAAAAATCGTTTTCTTTTATGATACAGAAACTGAACGCCCGTAGATTTCTACGAGTGTATTCGTATAACCTTTACAGCCATTGACTACGAAACGAGTGAATATTGTAAATAAATACGATTATTGGTAAAAAAAAGTGCTTGTGTGATCCTTATAAGTACCTAATGGGTTGGCTACACAGTAGTAAACCGCGATTAGGTCGTCTCTTTTCTTAGTATAGCGACTTCCCTTCTTATTATCGTCGAGCGAGACAGCAGTGCGCTGTCACAAAAGAGATGTTATTAATCTTTCTCTTTTCTTACTATAGCGAACTTTTTGCGGCACTGGTTCGGCGACATTGGAAGCACGGTTTACAACTGTGTAGCCACCCCTTTTGATTTGATTTGTCTTTTTTCTTACTTTAGCGATGTCTCTTATACGGCACTGGTTCGGCGACATTGGAAAAGCAGTTTACAAATGTGTAACTACCCCTTATTAACTAATGGTATGTATGGTTTATCTAATACTGCCATTTAGAATAAGCTAATGTGTTGGTATACGTGGTTATCGTTAATGAAAAAAGTAAGACTTTTAAACACATGATTTATTATTTCATTCATTACCATTGGTAAGAGTTCTTAAACATAAAATAAGTACTATTTTTGAAGACGTTATTCATTATTTCAGTACAATTAAACAGACATCATAAATTATAAAAGGAATAGTACTTTTAAACACATGATTCATATTAACAATACAATTAAATATCATAATCATAAAAGAAGTTCGACTTTCGACTCGAACCCCGAAATGTTTCGAATAAAATGGACAATGCGCGCTAAAAATGTGCTCCGAGAAAGAGATAGAGAGCGTTAATGAAATCTAGTTGTAATAATTATATAACCACTATTAGACTTTATTAACCACTTATAGCAACATACTAGCTTATTCTAAACGGCAGTATTAGATGAACCATACATACCATTATTTCATAAGGGGTGGTTACACATTTGTAAACTGCTTTTCCAATGTCGCCGAACCAGTGCCGTATAAGAGACATCGCTAAAGTAAGAAAAAAGACAAATCAAATCAAAAGGGGTGGCTACACAGTTGTAAACCGTGCTTCCAATGTCGCCAAACCAGTGCCGCAAAAAGTTCGCTATAGTAAGAAAAGAGACAGATTAATAATAACATCTCTTTTGTGTGTCGACGATAATAAGAAGGGAAGTCACTATACTAAGAAAAGAGACGAACTAATCGCGGTTTACAACTGTGTAGCCTACCCATTAGGTACTTATAAGGATCACACAAGCACTTTTTTTTACCAATAATCGTATTTATTTACAATATTCACTAGTTTCGTAGTCAATGGCTGTAAAGGTTATACGAATACACTCGTAGAAATCTACGGGCGTTCAGTTTCTGTATCATAAAAGAAAACGATTTTTATTCTATTAAATGCAAAATGTATTTCTGGTCATATCTTTTTTTTCCCAGGGCTAATTTTTTTAGCGTCCTAACAAATATGAATGACATGTGTCTAATCTATAATCTGACTTTCATCTCATCCCTGCACAATGACATTTTTTTTGGAGCCCAATCACTTGCATTATCCTTTGTCCATAAATTTTATTATTTTTTTAAAATATGAAAACCCGATTCCACCAAATCTGACCGCCTATAGATTTCAGTTCCTTGTGTCCTGTTCAGCTCTTTTAAAATATGGTACCTTCAGCTCCCACTACCAGAACTGGTAGTAAGGTCTCGTCCTACGCATCAAAATAAACCCAAACTCGATTTACCTAGCTTTAGCCGTCTAGGAGTACCAGTGGCACCTCGAGGTATACCTTCAGCTCCCACTACCAGAACTGGTGGTAAGGTCTCGTCCTACGAATCAAAATGAACCCAAACTCGATATACCTAGCTTTACCCGTCTAGGAGTACCAGTAGCACCTCGAGGTATACCTTCAGCTCCCACTATCAGAACTGGTGGTAAGGTCTCGTCCTAAGAATCAAAATGAACCCAAACTCGACATGCCTAGCTCTATCCGTCTAGGTGTATGTACCAGTAGCACCTCGAGGTATACCTTCAGCTTCCACTACCAGAACGGGTGGTAAGGTCTCGTCCTAAGAATCAAAATGAACCCAAACTCGACATGCCAAGCTCTACTCGTCTAGGAGTTCCAGTAGTACCTCAAGGCATACCTTCAGCTCCCACTACCAGGACTGATGGTAATGTCTCGTCTTATGAACTCGAACTTGACATGCCTAGGAATAGGAATTCCAGTAGAAAGAAGCCCTCGAGTGTACCACCAGCTCATCAGGTTCGATGGTGAGGTTTTATCGTTACGAATAAAACGAGCTCAAACTTTCCGAGCACTTTAATTAATCTTACCCAATTTAATCGTTTTAATAAAAGAATTTGCAAATATTTAAAACTAAAGTATCAAAACTGTTCAAAACCTTTCGTATTTTTCACGGCACGCTTGTGTGCGTGAATCTTATACATGTAGTAGTAGAATTCGATACCTAGCCTTTTCGGAAACGCATCCTTAAGCCGGCCACATACAGGAATCCAAGATAGATAATTAAAAATTGAGTCACAACATTCACAAGGACCAGTTTCATTGTTCATTAAATATGTTTTTAAAACGGAGTTAAAAAACGGATTTGCTTTTAAATGAAGCGATTACTGAGTCAGTTCCTTTTAAAGATTCGGGGAGATTTACTCCGATATTTTCCTTATTTTTTATTTTCTTCTCTGTACAATATTGTTATTTTCTTTTCCGTGGCTAATATGTCCCTATGACTACGTTAAAGTAGTGAAAAACTATAGATCTTTAGACAATATTAGTTTATTAATTTCAGCGTTTTAACCAAGTTGCAACGGTCGTGATCTTTACTATCATACATAACGTCATGCCTGTATCCCTAATGGGGTAGGCAGAACAACAGAGGCTATAAAACCATGTGATGTCACGTTTGACAAATTTGGGGGCATTATAATGATGGAGAGAGACTTGCAGTGACAGGGGGTCAGCCTATCGCCCACAAAAACATCAAAAAAACCTCCGTCCCTTAACTGACTTTTACAGTATACCCGGGAAGAGAAGCAGCTGGCATACTTTGTTTTTCTTTCGCTCCCAGTCCAGCATGGAAGGTACTTTAGGTCTTTACTATCACTATATGTCAAAATCGCGCAAGTCAAGAAAAACGTTTCATTAACTTTGAGTCGCATCGAAATACTTCCCACTGTTCCTTTTAAACATCGTCAGATTTGGTGAAAACAAAAAAGATCGCCTTACCTAACAAAATCGAAAATATATTCAACCGTTACTTAACCCGACTTAAACTCTGTTAATAAAGCCGGCCCTAATTTAGTAGCTAATGTGCCGTACAAGATAGCATATCTTATCGATGATATAACGTTCTAAATGTTAATATCGATTTATATTAAATGTAATTTCTTTGCTATTATATAGGTTAACAATGTGCAGTGATGCGAATGTAATTTGCAAAGTTGCTAAATTATTTTAAATTAATAAAAATACATTGTTTTCTTTTTATTTGTTCTTTGTTCTGTATTTTTTTGTTATGTATTGTGTATAATAAAGGGTAAATAAATAAATAAAAATAAATAAATAAAATAAAATCCCCAGACAATCACAACAACTTCATGGCCCCAAAGTAAGCATAGATTGTGTTATGGGATACCATGTAGCGAACTAGGGGGGAACCTAGATTATAAATACATAAATAGATAAACACCCAGACACGGAACATTTTTTTTTCTTGTTCCTTGCGGGAATCGAACCGCAACTACTGGCGTCTGAGGCAGACGGGTTTACCAAACACAAAATGATATGATCCAAATTAAGTTTTTACAATACTTGGTTACATAGCTGTGTTATGGGATGGGGGGTTTTGACGACCACTTTGGCGATGGGGTAAACCTGTCTGCCTCAGACGCCAGTGGTTGCGGGTTCAATTCCCGCACGAAACATGAAAAAGAAAAAAAGTTCCGTGTCTGGGTGTTTATCTATTTATGTATTTATATTCTAGGTTCCCCCCTAGTTCGCTACATGGTATCCCATAACACAAGCTATGCTTACTTTGGGGCCATGTATTTGGTGTGATTGTCTGGGGATTTTATTTATTTTATTTTATTTATTATAGCTTAAGTACTGTTAGATATCCAGTCTTAATTCGTGAGCTCAGATAGCGCAAAGTGCAAAAGTTACTGGGCAACATTAAGTAAGTAAGTAAAACGTTTAATTGGTACAAAAATCTAAATTAGACATTTAGGTTGTTATTCTGAGAAATATTTAAGTCCCTTCCATGCTGGAATGGGAGTGAAAGAAAAACTTAGAATGTGCCAGCTGCTTTTCTTCCCGGGCATACTGTAAAAGTCAGTTAAGGGACTGAGGTTTTATTGAAGGCTTTGTGTGGGCGATAGACCCTGTCACTGCAATAGCCTGTATCTATCATTATAATACCTCAAAATTTGTCAAACGTGGCATCAGATGGTTTTATAACCTCTGTTGTTCTGCCTACCCCATAAGGCATACAGGTATTATGTATTTAAGTCTAAAAAATATTTATTTGAGTTAGTTTTTCAAAACATATTTTACGGGTGTAACTAAGTCAGCAAAGGATCATTAATCTGAAGCTTGGCGCTTCTTACCATCACGTGGATCATATTCATGTAGGATCTTTCGTAAAGTTAAAATACTGCGATATATATTTAAAAGTATGGAAGATCCTTACATAGGTCAGAACGCAAAATATTTTAAAAGCTTTTGGAACTACTACTGGATATTGTACTCATATTCTTTCTTTACTGTACCGGGTGCTATTTAATCCTGTGGTTCCGAAACATCTCGGAGACCAATTCTGTTTTCGACATGAGACTCACAACAGACAATTACGTTCTACTGACAATTTGATGCTAAGTACTCCCCTGCACAAATCACACACTTTTCACCAATCATTTACAGTACGAGCAGTGTGCTTCTGGAATAAGCTTCCCTACAATGTAAAGTCAGCTCCTTCATTGAACTCATTTGAATTTAATATTGTCTTAAGTTTTCCCGATTCATAATTTCGCGATTATCGCGTATAATTTATATTTTATAAACTAAAAGAAGTGTATCGACCCGCGTTAAAGAACACATAGCTGACATTAAAAACCGAAGAGTAACCAAGTCTGCAGTTTGTGAGCATTCCATAGACAAGCCCAACCACTATTTAAGGTTTGACTCTGTGAAAGTTCTATCTAGGGAGAAACACTACATACATACCTAGAATGATCAGAGAAGCCATTGAAATTAAAAAACGCCCTAACTTCAACAGAGAATATGGTTGGAAACTATCACCAGCATGGGACCCTATTCTTAATATAATAATAATATTAAATCAAACATCCAACAAACAGCACGACCTGAAACTCAAGACACTGACAGCTCATTTTGTGTTAACCCTGATCGCTACGCTCGAAGACTGAGAAATAGATGGAGATGATGTATAACTTTTTCAATCTGACGCCTGACACCTCAGTCGCTCGTGACCACGGGGTTTGCAAAGACACCGAAACGTCGAGTTAAAATGTAAAATATAAATTGTACGCGATTAATCCGGTTAAAAAGTAGTTTCATTTGAATTTAGACTAAAAAAACATTATCTTTCATTGATTGATCATTAGATGAAGTATTCTTATATGAATTTTATTATCATGTACCTATCCATACTTATTTATATAGATATTTAATGTGTTAATTTAATGTACATGTATTTATATATAGCGATAAGGTCGCCTGTTGTATTGTACCTTTAAAAACTGTTTTGTTCTTATGTATTCTTTTCCTTTTATTATTTTGTAAGTGAGCAATGAAGTATAAGTAAATAAAATAAATAAACTAGTTTTCGTACCATCAATGCACTCGAAGGCTACGTTAGCATTATCTCACAAAACCTGCTAGTTTTCTAAGGCTAATTTGTGTAATAATAATTAAAGTTATGTTGTATCACATAATTTAAGAAATGTATTTTATCAATCAAAAACTGACCTTCAATCAATAGCTCATAATGCTCCTTAGTACTCCTCAACTCCTCAGCCAGTTTCTCGCTCTCTCCCTCCCACGACAGTCTATCCTTCTTGTACAGTTCTTCTATCTCTTTCTTCTCCTGTAACAGACGTTTGTTGCTGTCTCGCTCACTCGCTAGTTCCGCTTGTAAAGAGTTGATGAGGTATTCTTTCTGAGAAGCGTCGGAACGGAGGGATTTTGCCTCGTTTTCTACTTGTCGGAATAGTTCTAGTTTTGTTCTGTGAAAGAAGTATTAGTGTTAAATATTGTAATTAAATTTAATGTGATTGAATGCTAAAAGTCTTTGAATTAATAAATAATAAAAACATCATCATCATCATCATGACTCTTTGTAACTCTCCCACTGCAGGGCTATGAGTCTCTCCTCTGGGTGACGAGGAGGTTTAGGCCGTAATCCACCAAGCTGGCCCAGTGCTGGGTGGTGGATATCAGAATTTTCAGGGCGCCGCAATAGCTTCTGACAAACCCTAACGACTACTGTATACAAGTATACAACACCCGGGACGGACTGCTTAACGTGCCCTCCGAAGCACGGAAGTCGCCGTGAGAAATGAATGGTCGGCGGTCACCCATCCAAGTACCGGCCGCGCCGAACGTTGCTTAACCTATGATATCGTTTGATACACACAGTAAACCACGGCGCCACGACGACTTCTAATAAAAATATGCTATATAACAACAAATTGACATATGATATTTCCTACACCGCGATTTTAATTTTCATAGAACATCAGTTGCGCCCAGCAGGATAGCATGCCATAAAGACTCGAATCGACAACATAAATATTATTTTATCCTAACATGTTAGTTAACATGCACGCCATAATAAATAGAATTACTCGATTCGATTCCATGATAGGACGTTTTTCTTCCATGCCACCTGATGGAAAGTGCGCATGAAGACTATGGTGTTACACGTCCATCCACGAGAAACCTATTCACTCGACACTTAAAAGTACCAGGACTGTAGTGGTCAGGAAAAACAGACGCAGGCAGATTGTTGATACAAAAACGAAAAATAGCTTTTTGAATATTTGTGTACTGTATTTAAGAATTTCATTTTGTGATGTGGTAATCATTAACCTAAATGAACCTGTATCAATCATTTGTGTTTCATTTTTACTTTAGGACGTAAATATTAATAAACTCACTTGAACTCAATAATCTGTAAAGCCATGGAATCAGCTGTTTTAGCCTTCACTAGGGCGTCCCCTAACTTCTGCTGCAGACTTATGATCTTGTTTTCCAGTCCCTTGTTCAGTTGTTTCACGTGGTCGATGCTGCGAGCTTCGATTCGTAGGCGTTTGTATTGACGGCGGGCTAGGAAGCGACGGATCTGGGAGGGAAATTAATTCAATTAAATAAAGTAATTAATATTGGAAAATGTTTGAATATAAAAATGCTTTACTTATATTTTTTTATCTATTATAGACATTAAATATAATTTGAATTAACTTCATCATCATCACAACTCCGTGTAACTCTCTCACTATGAGTCTCTCCTCTGGGTGACGAAGAGGAATCCTCCTAGCTGGCCCAGTGCTGGTTGGTGGATGTCAGAATTTTCAGGGGCCGAAAATTGCTTCTGACAAACCCTAAAGACTAGTGTATACAAGTATACAGCACTAACTGAAGTAACTTGCGAAACGCGTTTTCCATACTCACAGATCGAATTCTAACCGTAAACTCAAAATTAATAAGAAAAATAGATCAAAAAAGAAAGATTCCGTTTTTCAATTGTTCACAAAGTTATATTAATTAATATTATCACTTTCACACCATATTATACGTATGGTAGTATTTTCAGAACTGTATATTTTTTGTTATTTAATCGTGCACAGAAGGTCAAGTGTTGACAAACATGTAAAATTTCCCCAAACAAACAATTTTTAACTTAATGTCGAGGGCATTGAGTTTAGCTTCAATAACAATTTTTTGACAGATTCGGAACGCTTGAAGTGCTGCCTTCTGTACCAGAGGAAACAATTACAAAAATAAATGGCAATGATAATTGTGATCGATACAATTGCGTATTCTATAATACAATTGAAATAAGTCGATTTTCAAATTGAAATGAATCGACCGCCATTTCAGGAGTTCGATCTATTAAACAGAACTGGCAAGAAACTAAGAACAATCATATTTTCAAAACACATAACAACAAACGAGTTTTAACGTCAGGTCCATTTAATAGTATGTAGTGTTCATAAATTCTGTGAAATGAAATAAATAAATAACATGAAACTTACCGAAGCCTGAGCGATGATAATTCTTCGTCTCATCTGTTGCGCTCGTAACCGAGCGAGATAGCCGCGAGCGAAGCGTTGAACTGTGATTGTCTGGAATACAAGTTATATGTTGTTTCAAATTGCATTAATTGCCTTTATTTTGTAAATAAAATTAAGGGGAAAAGTTAGATAGGTAATCAATTTATTGATACCACAAACACACGGAATTTTAGAAAAAAAAAATTAAAAATGTGTGTTATAAAAGGGGTACTAGTTCAACTTTTGGGAGGATTGTACAAAGTTGAACTAACATCAAAGTTGCACTGTTCCACGAGTTGAACTGAGCAGTTGAACTAATGAGTACTAGCCGAATAAAGGGCGCTCATGTTACATAATAGTTGTCAAAAATTATGAAGCTGAGAAAAAATGTACATAAAAGTGACAAAGAATTCGCTCGTCAATTGACTTTGACATAAGCAATGAATACAACAACGCCATCTACAAATTCTTTATTCTATATTTTTAATTCCTGTAAATTCCTCAATTAAATACTTTAAAAAAAAATGTTATTTCGCGTTTAATAATACTCAATTATTCTTATATATCCGATAGAATATACTTAATAAAATAGAGTACCCACCTGGCAAGCTGGAGTCCCAGGTTCGTGTTTTGGTCGGGTTATTTTAGATAGTATATTTTTTCAGGACTTTAGAAAATTTTTTTTTTATTACTTACAGCTTTTATCAACATCTTGTCCTTATACAACTTCCTGGCCATATATCCTCTGGCGTATGCTTGTATGCCAATAACCAACGTACGTAATCTCCTATACTTGACTCTGGCCAGCCATCCACGAACGTGTTTCTGAATTTTAATGGCAGCTCGGTTGCGACGGATTTTCTGGGCTTTTCTGCAAAGAAATTTGAAAACAGCATTTAGTTTAGGCATTGTTACATTTACTTTAACGAAGTCCTCGTGGCGCCATGGTTAATGTGAGTATCATACGATATCACATGTTAAGCAACGTTCGGCGCGGTCGGTACTTGGATGGGTGACCGCCGACCATTCATTTCTCACGACGACTTCCGTGCTTCGGAGGGCACGTTAAGCTGTCGGTCCCGGGTGCTGTATTTTTGCATACAGTAGTCGTTAAGGTTTGTCAGTAGCCATTTCGGCGCCCTGAAATTTCTAGCATCCACCACCCAGCACCGGGCCATCTTGGTGGATTATGGCCTATACCTCCTCGTCACCCAGGGGAGAGACTCATGCCCTGCAGTGGGCTCATTACAAAGAGTTGTGATGATGATGACATTTTCTTTAGAAAATGGATAGTGAAAATTGATTTTATTTATTCCGAGATCTCCATGTTATCGTTAAAAATTACATTGCGTTACTAACGTTGATTTAAATGAAAAATTTAAATTTAAACGATGAGATAGATAGGTAGACTTTGCAATAATGGCGGAAATAAGAACAGTAAGTCCCGCTCGCTATCATACGCAGGAATTAATCATTAATAAACAAAGTAAATTAATTAGATAGATAGATAGATAAAAGATTTATTTGCCAAAAAACAGTAACGCACACAATTTGAAAATAACAAAAGTAAAAGAGTAAACCAAGAAAAAAACAAAAATCAAAAACGAACTATTGAAATAATTAATCGGAAAGGAAAATAAATGGTAAAACTATTTTAAAACAATATCAACAACATAATAATTAAACAATTTCATTTTTGACCATTAACCATACATGTATAAGTACTGGCTTACATTTTACATCTTGAATAAATAATGCATAATTTATACAAATATTTTTATTTTAAGCTGTATGCTATGCTACCGTAGGCAAAAAGGCATAGCTCAGCTACAAATCGCCCGAGGTCGAAGTGGTCGTGATTTATATCAATGATAAATAAATAAATATTTCTGACACTCACACAACATTATCTAGCCCAAATTAAGTTTCTTAAAGAACTTGTGTTATGGATACTAGATAACTGATATACTTAAGAAATATATAAATATACATATTGAATAAATACATATTTTTAATTAAATAAACTTATATAAACATATAAATGACTTGACGACTGATATCTGTGTTCATCACACAAATATCCGCCGCCGCCGGGATTCGAACCCAGGACCTCTGGCATAGAAGGCAATGTATGATACCGCTACACTAGCCGGTTGTCAAATGTGTATATCATTATCAATGATCTGCATATGATTTGGTATAGCAGGCTTTATAACTGTTTTTGGTTTATTATTTTTAAAGTATGGTGTAAGTATTGTAATATTAAAATATTTTATGAAAACAGATATGTTGTTTTGACATATTTAGCTAATTGCTTGCTTGGTGGTAGGATCCCTTCTGGGTCCGCCTGGCCAGCGACCACCCTTTATATAAAGTCTGCCGCCAAATGTTACCGCTCCGGCGGTAATGTGTTCCGGCAATATTGTATAAAGAGCCAGTTCCTTCCTAAACCCGTGTGCTTTCATCTTCCACCTCATCGTCACTTACCATCAGGTGAGATTGAGGTCAAACGCGGGTTTAGTCACATATAAAAAAATAAAAAAAAAAATAATCCAATAAGCTAATTATCATAAAGAATACGTACCTCCTAGCCAAATGCCCTCTCGCTCTTGCCTGTATCCCTTTAATGGCCGCCATGATCCTCAGATATTTCCGGCGGTAGATAAACCTTCGCACACAACTTTGTACCCGCACGCAGTACAACCTTTGTAGATCTGCGCGGACCTTTTCTAAATACGCCACCTTATTGGGAAAAAAACATCAATTAATTTAAAATCATAAATCAGAACACACTGTTTTAAAAGGAGGAGAAAACATACATACATACTTACATACCTGTAAGTATATTTGTATGTATGTTTGTCCGCGATTTTCAACTTCAAAAACTATGTAAATACCTACCCAGATAAATTGTTAATGTTCTTATTACTTTCATTAATAATAATTAATTTTTGGCAGAAATTTACTACACGGGGTAGTAATATGGATAGAATAGAAGAAGGAATAGGATGGCGTTTATTAAAATTATTTAAACATTTTTAGTGGGCTGGTTTTTTGAATTTTTTTTTATTTCTTAAAAAGAAATAATTAGTTTGCTTTCATTTTGGTTTTGGTTTTATGACTTTTTTTATTCATTTTTTATTGAAATAGCAAAATTGTCACATTTGTTAAAATTTGTAAAAAGATGCTGATTCTATAATAGTAGAGGCATTCAAATGTGGTTCCTATGAAATGTATGAACACATCTTAAATTCCGGCAGGAATTTACACAGATATTTAGTCCGATTTTTCCCCGTCACTTGCGCGTTTTAGCACCCACACTGTTAGCGTTATACTTTGCAGTTGTAGTCCGAGAGGTCTCACAAACGAGTTCTGAAGGAATCAGTATCCGATTTCGCACGGAAAGCAATATAAAACCATCTGATGTTTCATCATTGATGGCAAATGTATCATCCTAATTTTTATTTTGTTTATTTTCATATATGTTTAATAGCTTTTATGTATATATTTCATATATATTATAGTATAGAGTATATATGTATATGTATTTATGTAGTTGTGTATTATTAATTATGTATGTATTATAGTTTTTATTATAATCTGCACCACTTATTTAACTTCTCTGCTTTTGTGGTGGTTGACTGGTAGAGAATGTCAAATGGCATTAAGTCCGCCCATTGTACTTTAATTATTTGTGCAATAAGTTTTAAATAAATAAATGTCTCGTTTGACAAATTTTGAGGTATTATAATGATGGAAAGAGACTATTGCAGTGACAGGGGACAGCCTATCGCCCACAAAATCGCCAATAAAACCACTGTCCCTTAACTGACTTTTACAGTATGCCCGGGAAAAAAATAGATAGTACAATCTATATTTTTCTTTTTTTGGGAATAGAAACTAACAAATTAATGAAAGCATAGACGAGATAAAATTACTCATACTTAGTTTTTGTATGATTAAAATTGATAATGATATTAACGGAGTACGTAGCCTTAACAGACTTTCGTGTGTAGACCTTCTATTTCAAAAGGCCAGGGTTCAAATCCCGGATGGGGCACAAATTTCAATAATAAACACAGATAATTGCGCTTTAATAAATAAAAAAATTGTTAAATAAAAAAATAAATTATATATTATAGTCTTATGTGCTTGTTTGTGCTTAATAGTTGAAACTTCTGTATTGCGCAGTCTGGTTTTTAGTTTTTGTAATTCCTTTTTTATTATATCAGTAATCAACTATGTTCATTCTTAGGATAGCCAACCAAACTGTTTTAACGGTATTATACTGTTTTTACTACATTTTTCTGTTTACTGTTGAACAAAAATAAAGTGTTATGGGAGGCTTTTTTGTGGGGCTTTTTTTTAGGCTCCTGTCACTGCAATAGTCTCTCTCCATTATTATAATGCTTCCAAATTTGTCAAAAGGGACATCAGATGGTTTTATTACCTCTGGTGTTCTGCCTACCCATACGGGATGCAAGCGTGAAGTTATGTATGTAAAAATAAAGTATAATGTATAATAGTTTTCAGAATAAATTGCTTAACACTTTATGTGCTCGACTTTAACTAAAACGTTGTGCGAGAAGCTCTAAAAATATGTGTTTAAAACATTAAATAAACTGAATACTGTTTATTTTCCAAAATACTGTTTGATATTCTGTTCAGACTCAAATATACTTTATGTCTAGAAAAAAAGTTGGCAACTCTATTTATACTGCAGATACGTGCAATTACGAAGGTAAATTCATGAAGTGAATCCAGTGCAAATTTACTAGCTCACAACTTCAAAAATGTACGTTATTACCTGTCCAGCCCTAAAGAAGATCTTGCTAGCTCCAAACTGGTATTTATCCGGATCTTTGATGTGCCGCGTCAAAATACGATTGCAGGTCGATCGCACGTCGCTTCTGTCAATGTCTTTGTGACGGCAGAGCAGTCGGTACCTGTTGATGAGAAAGATTTTTGATTGGCGATAAAGTAAGATTAAAATGTAATAAAAGCCGCGTGGTTTTACCGGCGACGTAATGAAAGATCTCATAGATCTCTTATTCAAAACACGACCGCTTTGGCGATGGGGTAAACCTATCTGCCTCAGACGCCAGTGGTTGCGGGTTCGATTCCCGCACGGAACAAGAAAAAAAAATATTCAGGGCCTGGGTATTTATCCTATATATGTATTTATATTCTAGGTTCCCCCCTAGTTCGCTACATGGTATCCCATAACACAAGCTTCGCTTACTTTAAGGCCATGTGATTGTCCGGGGATTTTATTCTATTATTTTATTTATATAAATCTTCCTAATTTAACGTTGTGTGTGTTAGTATCAAAATGTACTTTGCCTAGCACTTTAGCAATTTATACTTGTTAATTTCACTTACCTATTCAAGAAGTCCTGATAGAACCATCGGGATGGGAATCCTGCGGCAGATATTCTGATCGTTTCCAGAACACCACACGCTCTGAAACAATAAATAATGTTAACACCCAACAAGTTTCAGGTTGCCCATCCAATATTTGGTGTCAATTGTCAAATAATAAGTATGATACTAATAGTTCCAGTCATAAAATAAAGTCGTTTTAACTGAAGTTATTTTAACACACAGTATACTTATCCCAATATTCCCACTTAATTAGAAACTTAGTGACTAAAACCGAGCGCAACACCTAGACCATTAAAATATTGTAATTAATATAGAAGAGAAGCTGAGTGAATGTAGATTTACGAAAGAGGTGAAGAATGGATGGTGCTGTCGTAAGGGACCACCCTAGGCGAACGTATGCCGATCAAATTGGCGTTCTTAAAAATGGCCTAGTTAAAAGTACCCATAACCGGCAATCATGTATGAAAAGATTAATGAACGTGGAGGAAGCGAAAGAGGTATGTCTGGATCGAAGCAATTGTTGTTCCCTTGTCTCGGCCTACCCCAAAGGGAGACAGGCGTGAGGTTATGTATGTATGTAAGAGAAGCTATAACATAAAACTACGAAGCTACACCTTACGTCAGTTGATTCACGGCTCTGGCGTGGTCAAACGGGAAAGTCTTCTTTCCGTCGTTGGGCTTAATGGAGCGAACACAATGCGACGTTTTTGCGATGTCGACATTAACGCTTGCAGAGACCAAGGAATTGGCTCTAATGCGATCAAACATTCATACATACATACATGCATCCTTACATTCGTCAAGCTTTAATGCTAGCAGACGCAAGGAATTGTGGACGTCAGCTCTAATGCGGTCATACATCCATCCATCCATGTAACATTAAAGAATTTGAATTTGTAACCACAGAACCATCAAAACTTTCACATCATTAATTCGCATAAAATTACCAGAGGAGCCTTTAAGTTTTCAGGATAAAAAGTAGCATATTCATTATTCACATATTCCAAGGCCCAAACTATTTAAATGCAAAATTTCATTAAATTCGGTACAGCTATTTGAGCATGAATCACAGCCAAACATCCAAACAAACATTTATAAATGTTTTTTTTTTATATCTAAAAAGACACAAAAGGTTTTGGATTTGGATTCGGCACGAAGTAACTGTTTATTATGCAGCTTCTACTCACACGTCATTGTCGGACGTGTCCGACTATAGAACAATTGTTCTCAAACGATTTTCGTGGCAGTTCAAATTGTCAATCTTTGTGACGTTGCTGTAATGAAATTATTCGATCTTCGATTCAAAACTACCAACTGATTTGAAAGTATCGAATTAGTTTAAAAAATAGTGTATTCAGAATTATGATTACAACATGGCAGCTCATATTCATCGATTTTATGTCGATTCAGTAATATCTATCACTATCGAACAAACGTTCCGTTTCTTTTAATCCGTCAATTTAAAATGAATATTTTTTATAACTGTAACTTAATTTATTTACAATTAATAATAATAATGACTGATTAATAGTTTACTGTATTATTTTAGAATAAAAAAATCTATTTACATATTTTTGTATTTTTATATCGTGCTGATTTATATTTTATTAGTATTAAGTAGTTTGCGTTATGAAAAATGAGAGCTGTCACGAAAATCATTTGAAAAAAAATCAACTATAGTTTCGAACGCTAAAAGAGTTCTTCTACAGAGATAAGTACAGTCGCAGCTATGGCACTTATTATGACTTATTCCTTGAAATTACTGCGAATATCTTACCTCAATTGATTCACGGCTCTGGCGTGGTCGAATTGGAAAGGCTTCTTTCCGTCGTTGGGCTTAATGCAGCGAACATAATGCGGCGTCGTCGCCGACAATGTCGACATTAACGCTTGCAGGGACGCGCGGAACTGAGAACCTACGGTATGTTTCTGGCCTGAGGCACGGCGTGGCGGTTGCTGGGAAAGTATTTAAAAATTATATGAAAATCCCCAGACTATTACACCAACTACATGACAACTACATACAGGAATACAGGTTAATTCGGCCTAGATCTTTTAAGGGCGTATAGAACCCGTCTTTTCTAACTGTTTTTACTATAAAACACACTACCCCAAACCTATACATTTTCGAGATAATCGACTTTGCATTTTTTAAATAAAAATCTCCGATTTTTTTGCTTTTCAATTTCATATTCTGAAATTGGTGCACCATTTCATATTATCATTTATTATTTACATGCAGATTAAGATGTTCTATTCACTTAGTAACCAAAATCTTACTTAAGTTTACAAAATACAGAGTTCAGGGCGATCCCAAAAAGTCAGTTTTACAGCTTACTTTTCTTTAGAGAATATCTAAAAAAGTTATTATGGCAGACGTTTAGCAGATGTGCTTAAAAGTGAAGTAGACTTAAAACAACTAGCTAACTAACGTTGTTTGCTCAACTATACAACAAGGTATAAGAATACATACATACATACAAAAATTGCAGACTCTAGAGCATCGTCGTAAGGCTGCCTGTTTGACAGTATTGTATCGGCTACATTTTGGTGAGTGTGCGAGTGCTCTTTTTGACCAAATTGAACCCACTCCTTTTTACCACCGGACTACCAGACACAGACAGAACTTCGTGGATTTACCAAGAAGTCGAACAAAACGCTTCGATAGTTCCTTTTTGGCACGGATTACCACGGTGTGTAAAAATCTGCCTGCGTCTCATTTTTACTGACCACTATAGTCCTGGAACTTTATGGAGACCACATTATGCAGTGCACAGTCTAAGGATAGAACGAATACAAAAAAGATTTGTCTGGCACCTAGCTTATAGTGAGAAAATTGCGAAAGCTACTCCTTCCTACACTGAACGACTTAGGCGATTTAATATGCACTCACTGGAAAATCGTAGGAATCTCTTAGATCTAAAATTCCTCAGTAGACTCCTTAATAATGTTGTTGACTGTCCTCAAGTCTTAGATAAAATAAATTTTAGGGTTCCAATCAGATATCCAAGAAACCAAATTGAACCCCTCGTCCCACCTTATCGTAGAACCTTGTTGGGATTTGAATCGCCTGTACCACGACTGTGTAGACTGTATAATGCGCATAGATCAATGGACCTCATGTTTAGACCTACAATAAAGCTAGATAGTGACGGCAAACTCGTTTAGCCAGGTTTCTGAGAGGTGATTAAAGTGAAATGAAAATTATTTAAATTTAAAATTTATTCACAAACTTTCTTTATGTCTTTCATGTCTTTTAATTATAAACTTTTTTTTTATATTTAATTTAATTTTAAGTTTAGTATTAGTTGTTTTTAAAATTTTTGGCCTTGATAATTGTGTGGTAGGTAGTCATTTAAAATCTTTCATGAATTCCAATAGTAACTTTGAATTTGTAAGATTTGAATTCTAATTTCTATTATTTAATGTAATTTATTTAATTTTTGCTAAAAATTGCTTGTACCTTGTACAAGTATTTTTTAATTTATTTTCGAAATTGTTTTAATATATTCTACAGTTTTATACCGTACTTAATTATAATTTGTTAGAAGAGTAATTATTAAAGAACCACCCAATTGTAATTTATTATGCATGATGTGTTTACCTTAATATGAATGTACATTTAAATTTTATGTTTTTAAGTTTGTTTCGTTTTGTATGTATTGATGTAACATTCTCTGGTAAACCAATAAACCAATAAAAAAAAAAAAAAAAAAAACTTTTAAGTGTCGAGTGAATAGGTTTCTCATGGATGGACGTGTACCGCCATAGTCTTCATGCGCACTTTCCATCAGGTGGCATGGAAGACAAACGTCCTATCCTTGTAATATAAAAAAAGAAATTCACGCCTGTATGTATCCCTTATGGGGTAGGCGGAGCACCAAGAGGTTATATAAACATCTGATGTCACGTTTGACAAATTTGGAGGCACGATAATGGTGGAGAGAGACTATTGCAGTGATAGGGAGTCAGCCTATCGCCTTTAACTGACTTTTACAGTATGCCCCGGAATAGAAGCAACTGGCACATTATATGTTTTTCCTTTGCTCCCAGTCCAGCGTGGTATAAGTATCTACGGTTCCAAATTAAATTTGTAGAAAAAAAAAACTATAGAAGACCCGGCATTCCCAAGAAAAATCTTTATTTATTTATTCCTAAAAAATGAAATAACTTTAAATTGGTCGATTTTTGGAGGAGTAATTCCATAGTGGACAGTCTTTGTTTTGATCTACACTATAACCCCTCAACAGATACGGGTCCAACAAAAAACTCTGTATAATGTGCCTTTCTTTATTAAGTTCGTAAACCTTTTTTAAATAAATAAAAAACTATACTCACCGTCAAACTCCCAATCTTCATCGTACTAGGAGTCCTGCGTTTCGGCGGCGGCAGGGTGCTGCTAGCGACCTCTTCCGTCCCATCCCGAAATATAACATGCACCAGTCGACACGCGCTAGCCGATTTAATGCACTCCAGCTGCTCCTCTGACACCGTATCGCGGTTCTTCTCTAGGAAGCCCCCGCACTG
Organism: Stenoptilia bipunctidactyla; assembly: GCA_944452665.1. Lineage (NCBI taxonomy): Eukaryota > Metazoa > Arthropoda > Insecta > Lepidoptera > Pterophoridae > Stenoptilia > Stenoptilia bipunctidactyla. The sequence continues at coordinate 12,401,052 of OX101749.1, read as the reverse complement.
GTACTCTACGTCGTCCGCGAAGTGCTTTATTATGAAGGCTGCGGGCGAAAATTCTTTCTCACAAACTTTATAAACACCACGGAGGAAATATATAGAGGAGCTGCCCTATCCAGTTTTCTCTAGGGACTCAAGTGAAGCCTACGGGCGGGGTGCGGGAAGGGTAAGCGGTGGGCTATGGCCAATCAAAGCCAAACAGGCGATGGCATTAGTCACCTAGTAGCGAGTAGTAAAAACCAGTTGAAACATAAGGTTAAAATATTCACATGATCATCAAAAAAGTTAAGGTATACTTTACTAGGTGGCTCTAGTTTTTATAACGAAATTTCATACGTTCCAAATCTGTCGCGACATAAAAGTTTTCTACTTGACGCTAAATAGCGCAACATTTATTCGCGCAATTGGATAGTCTATGTAATTCCTTTATAAAAGTATAGAAAACCAAATTTTACATCGAGAAACAATGGAGGATTTTATTTTAATATCGACGCGTGCACATACTTCACAGAAGTCAGCGACGAACTGACGCCAGTGCCTCTAGCGCGGAATAGCTTGAACTAGGCTGTGACGTCAGGACAACCCACATTGAAGCTGTGCATCTTTGCTTACAGCAGCTCTACTATATATCTGATTTGTGATAAACACTAATTTACACAACTTTCGCCTTGACTGCCTTAGATTTTAGATTTGGCGTTTTTGTGACAGAATAATCTTTTGTGGTTTCTGCCAATGTCAAAAATAATATTTCGTGTGTCATATTATTCATAGACTATAAGTCAAACCAATCGCAAAAAAATTACAGAATTAAAAGTGACTACACCCTATCCACCGAAACTAGTTGATAGAGCGTTGTCTCTGTCACAAATCACGTATAAAAGACAAGGACAGAACACGGTCAGTGGCAAAAACCCCGTTTGCGTTCGCTCCCGAACGGTCGTGTCTGCGGCCGCTCCCGAGTGTTCGTATTGCGCTGCCCTTGTTCCCTCCCCCGCACTCGTGCGGGTCAGGTGCCAAGTTAAGCTCTTTCGGAAAGTTTTCTCTTGTGGAGGCTGTGTGGTGTCGGGGCTAATTCATCTGCCCTTTTCAGGGCGGACCCGACTGCTGCCGGCCGAAGCATCGCTGGTCAGGTGGATACGTAACCGTGCCAACGAAGCCTGATCGTCCGCCGTTCATCGGCAATAGGTCCGTTCTAGGTCGTTTTCTTTTTCAGCGCAGTTTGTCTTCGATAGACTTTCTTTCAGCCCAGCATTATGCCTCGACCTGAGTGTGCCGAGCATCAATGCGAAATCAATCGTCGTCGTATCAAGAATCTCAAACTTGACAAACAAGCCCTTGAGGGATGGTCGAAAGACTACCAAAGGCAGATCACCAATTTGGAGGAGGAATTATCATCTCGTCCCTCGTCTTCAGATTTCAGTCAGTTGTCTTCAGACTTCAGTCAGTTGTCTTCTGATTTCAGTCAGTTATCCAGCGAAAAACAATCACTGGAAGCCCAACATGCCGCCGAGAAGGAAGCCCTTCTCTCCGAGAAGGAAGCCCTTCTCTCCGAGAAGGATGCCCTTCTCGCTCAAATCGAGTCCTTGCGAGAGCAATGGTCCGCTCGTCCTCAGGTTGCCTCCTCTTCACAGGGGTTCCAAACCGATTCTCCGGCGTCTCCAGATCCAACTGAGTTCGTCGATCCTTTTTCAGATCGCATGTTGGTAGATTCCACCGCATGCAAACGGAAAACTACCCCGCCAGGTAGCGATTCCGACTCCGCTCCTTTAGTTCCAGATGCTTCTTCGACTTTATCTCCATCCGTTTCAGCTGCTCCAGCCGCTGTTCCTGCTCCGCAAAATGTCGCACCGGCGTCTGCTCCTGCGCCTTTTGTTTCAGCGATCCCGGCGTCCCAGCCTGCGTCGCAATCAGATTCGGCTCCGCCGAAAGTCAAGTCTCCGCCCCCCGTCTTTCTACGGGACAAGAGCCGCTGGACCGAGGTCTCAGCTCTCTGCGGTAGTCACAATCCCAAGATCCAATATAGTAAGGCATCCAACGTGGGTGACTCTATTAAGGTCGTTGTCTGCTCAATTTCTGATTTCAGGAATTTCACTCGGCTTCTTGCTGACAAGAAGCTCGAGTACCATACTTACGCCCTCCCTGAGGAGCGTAAGATTCGTGCCGTCCTCAGGAACGTGCCGTTCGAGCTCTCGAACGAGCAAATCCAAGAGGACCTGTCTTCTCAAGGCTTCCCCGTCGAATCTGTGCACAATATGCACAGCCGCCGAGGCAAGCAGTTCCCACTCGCGCTAGAAATCCTAGCGAAGAGCCCGCAAGGGCAGTCCATTTTCAGAGGCAAGCTCACCGTGTGCGGTCTCTCCAACATCCGAGTCGAAGCTCCACACAAGCGTGGTTTCCCAGGTCAGTGCCACCGCTGCCAATTGTATGGTCATGCGGCGGCAAACTGTTTTGCTTCCCCTAGGTGCGTCAAGTGCCTAGAACCGCATGGCACTAAGGAGTGCTCTCGCACTCCCGAATCGCCCACCGCTCCGTCCTGCGTCTTGTGCGGCCAGTCAGGCCACACAGCAAACTTTCGCGGCTGCTCCAAGGCACCGCGTGCTGCCAGGGCTACCGTGAAGCCCGTCGAGAACTGGAGAGAGCGACCGCAGCCTAGCTCGGACGCTCCTCCAGTCAGTTCAAAGGTCCCCAAGGCCTTTACTCCTATCGTTTCAGGTCAGCGCAGCCGGGTTGCGACTCAATCGCAACCGGCCGCCAAATCGGCTTCCCAGTGCCAGAACGCAAAAGGGTCTCAAGACCGCATGGCGTTCTGGATCCAGCTCGCTCCCATCGACGAGATCCTGGCTTTCGGCGCCGCTCTCGACGCCAGCCCAGAGGGTTTCAACGGTGCTCTTCCGGTCTTAACCAAGTTCGCTCCCCTTATCAGGAAACTCCAGCAAGCTCAACGTTTCTAAACGTAGTCCTTCTTTCCAGCATTGCTATCTCAGAGTGAGTCTGATCACTCTAGATAATATCTTAGTTTCAGCTTTGTCATTTCTGCTAATCTTAGCTTTGTTTTTCTCACTTTCAGTTCCTTTTGGTGGCAGCCGTCTGGATGCCGCTTACTACGCAGCCTCTCGCTCCAATTGGCTGTCGTTCCGACGATGACTAAGGACCTTAATCAAGGTGAGTCAAAAGGGGGATGTTTAGTGGGTATGCTCAGCCTATCTGAGAGAGTCTCCACACTGTCTGGGCATTCTATTTGCCATTAGCCACTTATGGTTAACAGCTTATAGAATGCCCATTCGTCCGTAATAGGATTCATCCTCCTCCCGCTAAAGCTAGCTTTACTGGTTAAAGCTGGTTTTAGTGGGTGCCAAACGACTTTCCTTGGCGGAAAAAAAAAAAAAAAAAAAAACACTAATTTATTTCCGCGAAAGCAAAGTTAGAGTCACTATCTGTCTCAGTCACACTCCATATGATACCTCTATCTGTCTCATTTACATAAGAATCGTGATTATTTACCTGCTTATCATTTAAGATGGACAACATAACTGACAATAAAAAAGAAGGGGTTTATAATTGTGTAAAGAAAGAGATATGGTACACGTCGCTTTGCTTTGGATTTCAATTATTGAAATAAGTTTTAAAATACTACGATGTATGAGCGTTGCCATGAGCATTCTATTTTGTATGAAAGAGTCCATATTTAGCCTCCATCTTTAGTATTGTAATCGACCTAAAGCCACGTTGTAATGTTGCACGATTAATGCATTTAGATGCCATTTATAAACTCAGGAGTCATTTATATAAGGAACTAATTTTCTTAAAAGATTGTCCATTAATTTCAAATTGGGCTATTTTACAACCGTGACCGAATAGAACTCGTTTCTATCATTTTAATTTACAGTTTTACACAACGTTTCAGAATTTTTATGTATGTTCACGACCTTTTACATTTAAGTAGCAAACACACACACATACACATAACGTCACGCCTGTATCCCTTATGGGGATGGCAGAACACCAGAGGTTACAAGACCATCTGAAGTCACGTTTGACAAATTTGGAGGTATTATAAAGATGGAGAGAGACTATTGTAGTGACAGGGGGTCAGCCTATCGCCCACAAAAACGCCTTTAAAACTTCTGTCCCTTAACTGACTTTTACAGCATGCCCGGGAAGAGAAGCAGCTAGCACATTCTACGTTAAACATCCTTAAGTAGCAAACATATTTTCTGTAAAGTGATACGCAACAATGAAATTTGAATTGATGTATCTACGCAGCTATCGCAATATAACATGCACCAGTCGACACGCGCTCGCGGACTTTATGCACTCCATCTGCTCCTCCGACACCGTATCGCGGTTCTTCTCTAGGAAGCCCCCGAACTGGTTCTGGTACTGCTTTATTATGAAATCTGCGGACTTAAAGTAATAATAAACCTTCTTTTAATTATAAATAGTAATAAATGTCCGCTATGGCGAAGTTAGTGTCGCACACTAAGTATGATAACTCTATCTGTCTCATTTACGTAGGAATCTAAGGTCATTAATGATCGTATATTCTCACGGCACCATCTATACCATATTCGCCGAATGAACCAAGCACTGAGAATTTGCGCTTCCACGTAATTGGTTGCGGATAGGGCGCTTAGGCTGTGATCACAGTGCAAGTCATAATTAGTCTACCGTTACACTTCGTACCGTTCAGACGTCTCCCGCGTAACTGATTCATTGCGATCATATCTATTTATTTTGACCTGGCTTTTTTTCGGACTGTTGTTTTGTGCTCTTTGTGTGAACAAAACAGTGCTTCGCCTTCCGCCGTATCACTGCGAACTTAACCCGATTGAGTTAATATGGGCTCAAATAAAAGAAGACGTTGCTTCACGTAACACGACTTTCAAAATGGTTGATTTAAAAAATATGTTTTATACAGCTGTTAAAAAAATAACACCTGAAAAATGGAAAAAATGTGTGAAGCACGTAGAAAACGTAATAGAACCAAAAATGAACGAAATGGATCATAACTTTGAAGGAATAAATGAAAGATTTAAGTATTATTAATGTAGGAAATAACAGTGATACGTTGGAAAGTGAAAGCGACTGAATAATTTATATTTTCTTTTAAATACAGTTTCTTTTGCTTTTACTTTAATTTTATTATGTCAAAGTATGTCGCTTTTATTTTATGACAAATAAAGACAAATTAACACGGTAGCTCTTATTTAATTTTAATAAATTTTGGTTTATAATTCCCTTTCAATAATAGGTATAACAATTCCTCACTATGATTTCAAACGGGTCGCATGCTCTCCTGGGCGGGGCTTGACAGTTTTTTATCTTTATCTATTGTACGCAAATGTGGGACAGAGACAGCGCTTTGCTTGGTTCACTCCGTGAATACGGTATAGCTCTAAAGTAAGCACATAGCTTGTGTTATATGAAATGATATGAATGGCCGCTTAATGACGTGACAATTTTGTACTTCGGCTATAACAAGGTGTTGATAGTTATTGAATAAGATATTACAGTAGACCAAGAGACAAAAAAAGCCGGCGGAAAAAAACTCATGGCACTCTTTTTCAGTCAGGATTACACGAATTAATACAAATAGATACATACAGTACAAATTGATCATGACATGAAACAAAAACAAACACAAGACAGCTAATTGTGAGAGCCAATGTCATGCCACAATCAAATTGCTTACATAGTAGGTGCAATGAGCTATGGATGCACAACACGAACATGACAAACTGGGACCAGAGTATTTATAGGTACTAGACAACGAATACACATACTAATACTATTAATATTTTTGTACACCCAAACAAATATGTACATAGCTACTTAACAACAGTAAATTTAAATTTTTACAATACCTACATATTTCAGTATTTTTAGGCATTGCTCAAAATAGTAGTTTAAAAAAGATTGCTGCAGTATTTTTTAAATTATTTTCATGTAATATTTATTATGAATGAGAATAATTAAATGAGAAGTCTTTATAAAATGTGTTTTGTACATAATCTTGATTATTAATTTATTATTTCATTTTAATTTATATAAATTAAAATGGATTTATGTTCTCAACGTAGCACACTAAATTGCACTTTATTCATCGCACTCTCCACTCACAGGACTGCTGGAAGACATTTCTGTGGAAATAAGCAGTTCCTTTGCACAGCTTACGTACGTACATACAAACATACATACATAACGTCACGGCTGTATCCCTTATGGGGTAGGCAGAACACCAGAGGTTATAAGACCATCTGATGTCACTTTTGACAAAATTTTGAGGTATTATAAAGATGGAGAGAGACTATTATAGTGACAGGGAGTCAGACTATCGCCCACAAAAACGCCTATGAAACCTCTGTCCCTTGACTGACTTTTACAATATGCCCGGGAAGACAAGCAGCTGGCACATTCTACGTTTTTCTTTCGCTCCCAGTCCAACATGGAAGCAACATACATTGTTAAATAAATAATCACTAGAAAAAAAAAACTAAACTCACCAGTATTCCCAAATCTGGGCTTCACAAAGTGCGGGTAGTTCACACACTTATTGTGTAGCTTCCCTGCAAACCCGATGTCAGAGCCCTGCGGAACCCGGCACTCTTCGTCCAATAACGCAAGGATCCCCAACCGGTCCTCGATAAGGTCTATACAGGGCTGGTTGTCGTAGAAGTCGATCATTTTCCAGGATATACCCTCCTAAAAAATGTTTCCGATTAAATGTCAGCTACCACTTTGGCGATGGGATCGATTCCCGCACGGAATAAGAAAAAAAAAGTTCCGGGTCAGGGCGTTTATCCATATGTGTATTTATATTCTCGGTTCCCCTTAGTTCGCTACATGGTATCCCATATCACAAGCTAAGCAGACAAGTTTGCACAAGTAAGCACAAGTTTGGGCCCATGTAGTTGGTGTCTGGGGATTTTGTTTTATTTATTTTTTATTTATTTTAAAACAATTAATTATGTGGACTCGATGTAAACAATGGCCATTAAGGTATTGAAGTATTGATACGTAAACATTGTCCGGAGTCATACATGATTTTACAAAAAATTGAAATTTTCAATGAAGTACTCAACCGATTTCGTTGAAATGTATATGGGACCAACTATGAAGTACCTTCTATCGTAAGAAACAAGAATTTTTAAAATCGATTTATAATTGTCCGAAATATCGTGTAACAAAGACACAAAAAAAAACATACAGACGAATTGAGAACCTCCTCCTGTTTTGGAAGCCGGTTGAAAATAGTAAATTTTAGCCTAAAAAGATAAAAAACATCTTTTTAGTCTAAAACACAAGCTTTTACAAGAAGTCATCGAGGCGCCGTGGTTAATGTGTGTATCATACGATATCACAGATTAAGCAACGTTTGGTGCGGTCGGTGCTTGGATGGGTGACCGCCGATCATTCATTTCTCATGACGACTTCCGTGCTTCGGAGGGCACGTTAAGCAGTCGGTACTGGGCGCTGTATACTTGTATACAGTAGTCGTTAGGGCTTGTCAGAAGCCACTTTGGCGCCCTGAAAATTCTGACATCCACCACCCAGCACTGGGCCAGCTTGGTGGATTATGGCCTATACCTCCTCGTCACCCAGGGGAGAGACTCATAGCCTTGCAGTGGGCTCATTACAAAGAGTTGTGATGATGATGATGATGACAAGCTTTTACGTATATAAAAACGAAGTGTACCAACCTTCAAATACTCATCCTGTTCAAGTTTAAAAACGTGTGAGTTGAACTGCTGTTGTAGCTTCTCGTTCGCGTAGTTTATACAGAACTGTTCGAAAGAGTTAATCTCGAATGTTTCGAACCCGTAGATGTCGAGGACACCTGAAAGATTAACGTGAAATAAATAAGTATTTATTAATACTAATTTCGTTTTTCAGCCTAAATGTTCTATCCTTAGAGTTCAATCTCAAGGTTCCATAATTGTAAATGATAATATTAAAACCTTTATTTATCTGTAAAAAAAATTGTAAATAAGGTTGACAGAAATAGCAAGTTTTATTTTATACTCTTGAAAGATAACAAATAAGGTTGATATTTTCTAACATTATTTTTTTTATAAATATTTCTAACAACATTATCTAGCCCAAATTAAGTTTCTTAAGAACTTTTGTTATGGATACTAGATAACTGATATACTTAAGAAATATATAAACATACATATTGAATAAATACATATTTTTTATTAGAATAAACTTAAATAAAAATACATACATCCATGACTTGACGGCTAATATCTGTATTCAACACACAAATATCCGCCGCCGCCGGGATTCGAACCCAGGACCTCTGGCATAGAAGGCAATTTACGTTACCGCTACACCAGCCGGTCGTCGACTCAACATTATCAAGATTGAATTGAGTTGCCGGATATTACCTTCATACCAGATAAATAAACTTAAGGAATATACAGGATTGTATTTTAGTCACTGTTCACATTATTTTACAAAGTAAGTATCATTTATAGAAACGATTTTTGCAAAAAAAAGGTATGTATTTTTTTAGAAGGAAATTAATATATTCGTTAACATATTATGCAAAGCATGGTCATTTTAAATCATGAATAAATACCATTAAAATAAAGACGTCTACGCGCTACTACTTGTAGTACTACGTCGTAGTAGTTGATAATACAATGAAATGCCGCGTCGTAGTAGCTATGTTCATCAACAGCGACTATTTGTTGATGCAAATATTATATTTGAAGGTAGGGCGATAGACTAAATTTTCAGCACTTTGAGAGTTAGTCCTATTTTTTTTTTTTTTTATGTGACTAAACCCGCGTTTGACCTCAATCTCACCTGATGGTAAGTGACGATGAGGTCGATGATGAAAGCACACGGGTTTAGGAAGGAACTGGCTCTTTATACAATATTGCCGGAACACATTACCGCCGGAGCGGTAACATTTGGCGGCAGACTTTATATATAGGGAGGTCGCTAGCCAGGCGGACCCAGAAGGGATCCTACCACCAGCATTTAAAGCCTTGATAAATACTGTTTTTTTCTGTTATGACTAGTTATCTAGTTTCAAAACATCATCAGTAGGTTCGATAATTTTCAAAATTAAAATAGTTTATCGTTATTCAATTTTTGTTTAGAAAGCCAAGAGTAAAAAAATACCGTATCCACGATTATCAGCACCCTCACCACCAATTATCAGTACATTTCATTATTTGTCAAGTTTGTAGTGCCATATTTTATTTTTTGTACTAAGCCATACTAAAATAAATATGCAGGTAGATTTATATCGTATCAAAGAAAATAGCATTTAATTTTGGCTGGTGACTAAAACACAACCTTGTATAATCATACACATTAAATACATATTCAAGACTTGTCGGCAAATATCTGTGTTCATCACACAAATATCACTCATAAGGAGATATTCCCAAGACTATTCCCGTCAATGCAGCATAAATAGTATAATTTTAGTAAGTATTTCGGAGTATAACTGTAGGTTTTCATATTTTTAAAACATCTTCGTGTAATTTTTAAATCCCTATGCAAAAGGGATTTATAAGTAGAATAGATCTATCTGTACCATTTTAGCTTGAAAGAAAACAGTTTTGGCTCGGAAGTTGTAATCAAACTAAAAAAATACACAAATCCCTTTCGAAAATGAGGTGAGAAAGGGACCGAGGTGTTATGGGAGGCTTTTTTGTGGGCGATAGGCTGACCCCCTCTCACTGCAATAGTCCCTCTCCTCTATTATAATGCCTCCAAATTCGTCAAACGTGACATCCGATGGTTTTATTACCTCCGGTGTTCTGCCTACCCCATACGGGATACAGGCGTGAAGTTATGTATGTATGTTATGTCCCTTTCGAAAATTCACCGCTAATTTAAACTCTAAAAACTCACCAATAAAGCTAGTTTTATCATGGCCAGTATCCAACGCCCGGTTCACAGCTTTCACCAACCAAGCGAACAACTCTCCATACATTTTCTTAGCTAACGCATCCCTCGCGTACATAGCGCGTTGTATATCCATTCTTGAGACTATAACCTCATGTGCTGAAGCTATTCGCCGATGGGTCAGCCATCTTGAGAGCTCGGGTTTTGAGATACCGAGTAGAGAGGTCACTTGAGCTAAGTGCTTGTCATTTGGCTGTAACAAGCATTAATAGTTTGTTTGGTATTTTAAAAGGTTACTATTTCTCTCTCTAAAAAATGTTATTATTATAGTTCGGCCGTTCAGAGAATGCGTTCCTGACACCTATCAGTTAGTCACGACTAGTGATGGGCACAACATAACACTGAGTTCGTTACCGTTCCTCCAAAATGAAACGCCGCGTTATTTTTAAGATTATTTTCGTTTTAAATTGGCGGAGTCATTAAAAAATTGTATTTTAGTAATTTAAGTGGAAACCAAGAAAAGGTAATATTAATATAATAAAATTGTTTTATTTATTTTTTGTTACAAAGTTACAATCTGTATTTCTATGCAATAAAGTATATTGAATTGAATGTGCGTACAGAATATTAATCAGACTCCGATTCGCTTGAGGAGGTAGTTTCTTCATCATCATCTTCGCCTACATGTATAATTATTTTATTATCAATAACAGTTTCAATCCTAATATCTCGGTCAAAATGTTCCATAATCAGGTTTTTAGTCTTCAACAACCTTTACCCAGTCATCTCTAGTGACTTCCCCGCAGGCTTCATTTAATAGGGTCATCATCTTTTTCGTGCTGAATGGCGGGGAAGTATTGTGGCGGGCGGCGTAACCTTTTATTTGAGCCCAGATTAGCTCAATCGCGTTATATTGGCAATGATACGATGGAATTCTTGGAACGCGATGACCGTACTCCAGAGCCAGTTCATCGATTTTGTATCGCACATTTGCCGCTTTATTTTCTTTAACTAATTTAATTAGCTCTGTTTTTAGCATCTGCATATTTGCGCTAATGCCTTTTGCTTGTAACCAACTTTTTTCGCGCATTCGGTTTGGTTTTAGTTTTATTTTTTAATTTAATAAAAGTTATCTTGTAGTCCATTATTTTCAAATTCTTAAAAAGAAAAACGAAACGTATTATTTCATAAAGTATACCTGTTTAAGAACAGATTACGATACTGTTATTATTAGCACAGCACTACAAATATAAAGCTTTGACAAAACCTTGTAATAGCGCAGTATAGATTTTGAAAAATATTGTTTACCAAGTTATTTGACACTCAGTTTGGCACAAAATTATAAAATTCATTGATTATTGATATAATAATGTTGTTTTAATGCTCATCAATTATTAAAACGGTAAACAACCAGCAAAAATATTTTTTATCGTTACTGCAACGCCATTACAAAGTTACGTCGTCAGTTCAATCGCGATGTGTCAGGAACGCATTCTCTGAACGGCCGAACTATATACAATATACTTTTTAACATTCGCACCACATCATCACCCTAAATTAAGTTTCATTAAATCTTGATAACGAATTAAATTTGATCATATTATGACTAACAAGTGTAGACAATTGAGTTTTCTCGTTTCATTATAATTAACGAAGTACCATTCTGTGTCTATTGTTAATATTTTACTAGACTTATTCTTCCATGCTGGACTGGAGGCGAAAGAAAAAACATAGAATGTGCCAGCTGCTTCTCTTCCCGGGCATGCTGTAAAAGTCAGTTAAAGGACAGGGGTTTTTATTGACGCGTTTGCGAGCGATAGGATGACCCCTGTCACTGCAACAGCCTCTCTCAAAAACGTCAAATCTGAATTTGGGACACTGCTGTTTGATCTTATCACTAGTAAGCAGCCACCATACTTGTACGAAAAATTAACCTGGTTCTCTTCGTATAGTGCCTATAACACAAGAGCGGCATCATCCAGGTTAACAACACAGCATCACAGGACCACAGCTTTTCGTGGCAGTTTTCGCTACCAGGCGAGTAAGTGTTGGAACGATATACCTCCACCGATCAAAAACTCCGCATCTAAACAGTCTTTTAAGCGCAATTTCAGAGAGTATTTACCGTTCCAACAAAAATCTTTACTTGGGTAGCGTATGTATAATGAGAATATTGTATATAATATACTTATTTCATTCATGTTTTAATGTTTATATGTTTAATTTATACATATTAACTTATTTGCATTCATTTATCTTTACTTATGTTATTTATTCTATACTGTTTTTATTTGATTACATCGTGAATTTTTATTTGTTACTCTATTTTATACATTATTATTATTTGATAAGTTGTTGATGTATGCACCAATTCTATGTTTTAAAAATGCTTTATTTGTAAAAACTACCCCAGCCTCCAAACCGGCACAGCTGAAAATCAGCGCTGCAGCCTTCGGCTGTTGCATTTGCTGAGCTGTTGCCGTTTTCGACAATTTTCATTATTAATTTATATTTAATTATTTGTGTTTGTAAAATGTTTTTATTGTCGAATAATAATTTCTTTCTTTCTCGCCATCATTTAAATACCTCCAAACTTGTCAAACGTGACATCAGATGGTTTTATAGCCTCCGGTGTTCTGCCTACCCCTTATGGGATACAGGCGAGAAGTTTTGTATGTATGTACTTATTATTTATCTAAATATGTTACTCACACTAATATACGCGCCCTCCTCACTATCTGTAGCATTAGGATCTCCCTCCACGATTTCAATATTACCGATGTGCAAAATAGTCGCCAGCACTGTGAACATGTTCTGTTGCTCCGTCTCTGTCACTCCTGGGGAATTAGAGAGAGATGAGTGTCATTTTATTGTAATTTAAAAGGATAATTATAAAGCCCTAACTGGACTCAGTTGACCAAAAAGCCCTCACACACATTATCAATACCCTTCCAAAGAGATCATTGCAGAGTTTCAAGCATCGACGTAAGATTGCCTGTTAGGTGGTATACTATTTTCTTGCTCCGTGCGGGTAAGGGTGTAACCAGACCAATAGGTAATCGACATCAATCGAGCAGATGGAATATAATAATAATAATTATAATCGTTTATTTCAGATATAAGCATCACAAAAAACAGTAAAAGTTTTACAATATTTGAATAATCTAACAATTAGGAATATAATTTTATTTTACTGAGTTCACTATTCCCCAATAAAGGGCAGAGCCCTGTGAGCTTAGGATGAGTAGTATGCTCAACCCAAATAATTGTAGCTGTATTTGCCAGATTGAGAAAACTTTTTTTGAATCAATTAAAGAAAAAAAGAAAAACATTACATTAAATTTAAAAACAAACAAAAAAGAAATCTGAAATTAACAAATAGTTAGGTATGTAGCATATAAGCACGAAGTGGTTTAAGAAAGTGTAAATTAAGTAGTGTAGTGTATGTGTAGAGTGTATATGTGTTGTATTTGCGAGTGTGAGTTTGTGTATTTTTTTTTTTATATTTTTTTTTAATTCCCTAAATTAGTGGAGTCAGTATTGATTCAATTTGTTCGTAGGTTTGCGATAGGAGCCAAAGTGTAACCTTGTGATGACATTCATATTTACTAATGGCGGGTTTCAATATTCAACTGACTGCTATGCGTAACCGGTACAGGTACAAAACTGGTAGGAAAAAAGTAGCGTTTCACAATATCTACTAGCTACGGGCTGTAAGTTCTCAAATTTGGCATGGCGTGACGTCCTTGCGTGACGTTCTTCCAAGAAAATAGGTGATATGTGATTTATAGAATATCACGCATTCGCAACTTATTTGTATGATATTTGAACTAAATAAATATATAAACTAATTCAATTTATGTTTGCTATGTTTTAGTATTCGATAAATATATTATAGAATGTTTTTAGAGCTTTTTATTAATAATTTCGTTTAACTGCTTACGTAAAACGAAACGCCAATCCTTCGACTAATTTTGCCATTGGTTGAATCACATTTTTATGACGTCAAAGTAAATATTTAAAAGAAAAATTATGTAATTCAATAATATTCGTCCTTTTTTTCAAAAACAGTTATAGATAAGTTAGAAAGAGAAAACTGGATTATTGATATGTTGACAGATATTTGATAGGACATTTCGTTAAATGAATAAATTGTTACGTCGTTGGTTAGATAAAATTACCTATTCTTTAATTGGTCGTACGTAATGAAAACATAACTCCTTATTGGCCGCAGCAGACTGCCATGCTACCTTTACCTCATTGGTTTAAATTAATAACTTGCTACGTCGTCGTTGGCTAGATAAAATGACTTCTTTTGTAAATGGTCAAATGTAACCTAGCAACCCATTACAGTCAAACAGTTCGTAAGCAGTGGTTTACTGCCGTCAATAGCATAGTTGCAGTAAGTACACTCTAGACACTTTTGAGAAAAACGCGGTTAAAGTTTTGGCTCGAAAATCTTCCATAAATCCTTTGTTTGTAATCAGATCATGATGGTTGATACCTCAAATGAAAGAGGAGCTCAGCCTCTATCTATTACTTATTTAGGCACAATTACTGAATTATTGAGAGACCAAATAAATTAATCATTGTTGTTATACTAAGTATTTCTTAGAGGCTCTCTAATAGCGAACACTTAGCATAAACACAGTAAGTGTATTATTTACTGTATTTATGCTAAGTAACCATACGAATTTATGCTTAAATATAATATGGTTCAAAAGTTTTATTATATCAGGCTGGTGATGGTAAAACAATTAGTTCTTGGTTTTAAAAATGTATTTTATAAAAATCAAATCTTGTTTCGTTAATTATGCTTTTATTATCATGCAAAGTGAAATAAGTAAGCTAAAGTAGCTTTACATTACAAATTAAATAAAAATCCTTTCGTCGGTATCAAATCAACACTTAATAATTATTATTTATTTAATACAATAAAATTGTTCAATTAATGATTAATTTAATTTAATTATTAATTGAACAATTGTATTGAAATGCCACTTAGTTTAAATCAACTTCTTTCTCAGTTAAGTAGCCCTTATGTTTATAATAAAATAACGAATAACAAAATTACGTTTCTTAATTTTACTTAATTCTACCAGTCTTTCCAGTTACAATAGTTTTTTTACATTAATCTCTCAACGCAAGTTAACTTAATATATTCAGTCTTATTTTAAACAACTTTTTTAGAATCACGTAATTATGTTTATATAAGGGAATAATTTCTTAAACTAATTTCTTCGGTATCAAATCAACACTTATAGGTTAATCGAACAACATCTTAGAATCTTAGATACTTAAGAATCTTATAGATACTTAAAAATCTTATAGAAACAAAAGTTATAACAATTTAGGAAAAACATAACCCTTTTTCTTTTGCAATGTAATAAAGTAAAATATTCAATGAATTAGAGATCGACTCCTACGAAAACAAGCAGGTGGGAACTAATCGTCAAATTCTTTGGAAAGATTCAAGGATTCATCGTTAACTGGCAAGTCTAACCTGAGACTTGCCAGTTAATGATGAATCCTTGAATCTTTCCAAAGAATTTGACGATTAGTTCCCACCTGCTTGTTTTCGTAGGAGTCGATTTCTAATTCATTGAATATTTTACTTTATTACATTGCAAAAGAAAAAAGTTCCTAAATTGTTATAACTTTTGTTTCTATAAGATTGTTAAGTACCTATAAGATTCTTAAGTATCTATAAGATTCTTAGATGTTGTTCGTTTAACCTATAAGTGTTGATTTGATACCGAAGAAATTACTTTAAGAAATTATTCCCTTTAAACATAATTACGTGATTCTAAAATAGTTGTTTAAAATAAGACTGAATATATTAAGTTAACTTGCGTTGAGACATTAATGTAAAAAAACTATTGAAAAAATTGTTAAAGATCTCGTTCCCTTGATGCTACCTAGTCGAAGGCAATTAATTGCCTTCGACTAGGTAGCATCAAGGGAACGAGATCTTTAACAATTTTTTCTTTGCGGGAAGAGGCGGCGCCCCTAGGTGAACATCTTTGTTCAGCACAAGGGAATTGTTTGCTTTTTAAAATTTTGACTTGTAAAAAGTTTAGTGTCTTGAATTCCTCATCAGTGTGAGATTTTTTGTAAAACATATTATACTCTCCACGGACAACTTTCACGATAGTGAAATTTTTAATGTATTCCCGATCTTTCAATGCACGCATTTTCTGTTCAGAATGAAAGTCACAAAATTTGTAAAAATCGCGGACATCCATTATTTTTGGAATATTTAAGCCTGAGTTGGAGGTTCGAACGGCTTCTACATAATCATTAAAGTCGCAAACATTTTTCATTTTTTGAAGGGACTGCTCCACTTGGTGGTGGAAGCTGTCAGCTGAATTGAATGTATGTCCTGGCTCTAGATACTTTATAGTGATAGAGCGTGCTTCAATTAAATCACTGTTGATAACATTGACAAGAAACGAAAACAGTGTCCAGTTCTTATTTTGTGACGAACAATTATCTGCCCAAATCACCAAATGATTTTTGTTCCGATGGTGCATAAAAAAAGCTCTGAATGTTGAAACGATGTCATGAACATTTCGGCCTGAAATCGCTTCATGCCATAAGACAGCGTAAGGATTATTTCCTCTTGTAGATTTGCCTAAAGGAGCAAAAGTCTCATTAAATGCAATAATTCGAGGACAGAATATTGCTATTTTGTAACTATCCATACGAGGTAGCATTACCACCTTTTGAAGATCTACACATACGTAAACAGTGTCATCATTTTTTTGTTCTTCTACGTGTTTCTTGTCTAATTTGTACGCCTTCCTGCTGTCTGTATAGCGTTGACGGTGTTCATCATGATTCTTGCATGTAATACAGGTTGTATTAGGCCCTTTATTAAATTCACAAGTATGTTTGTCGTATACAGCACAAAGTTCACATTCTTCATTGCCAAGAGTGGTGAAGGAAATATTGTGGCTCTTTACAACTCTTCGGTAAACTTCGTAGGAGCATGCAGAGTCTGGGTACATTTTGTTGAAATCGCAATGCATCATAGTGACAGTGATATCGCTGGGTAAATACAGACGATGTGGGGCATGTTCACGGCGGTAATGCGATATTGCAGGATTATAAGTCATTATGTGTGAAGTTATCAAGGTTTTATCCTTGGACAACGATGACCGGTCATAGTGTCCGCGTTTTTCTTTGAAATCATCGTCTTCATCCGAATGAAGAACTCGAAATATTTTTGTGTCATTCTTAGGATTGTAACCTAAAGTTGCTAAAAAAAATGTCTTGCAAACATGCACTGGATTTTCATGACCATGTACAGTAAAAAAGTAATTAAAGGTTAAGTTTCGTTTTGGCTCTTTATTTATATTTTTTCTAGATTGAACTTTCGCGACGCTCACACTGGTTTTGATGAACATACCTTTCGCTGCTGTATCTAGGGCCGAATATCTTGAATTAATCATCTGACGTTGTTCCATACTAATATTATTGGTACAGAGTTTTTTACATGTAGATTTACAGGGTTCTTTCAGGGAAAGTTTTTCTATCATATCTTTTTTTTTCTTTTCTTCTCGTTCTGCAGTCGATTCTTCTATTATTTTCCTTTTACGTATAGTACCTCTCTTTGTCAAAGTATTTTTCGTAACTATCATTCCTTTGAATTATTGATATAGCTTGTGTTTCTTCGTTGTTTGTCATTAAGTTGTCTGTTTCTTGAACGATATCCTTTTCAGTAATAGCTTGTACGAAACCACTTGTAATTGTCTCCGTTTCAACTCTATTTTCTTGGGTATTTGTTTCTTTATCTATTTCATCTTCAAAATCTTGAATATTGCCCTCAGCTTCAGCTTGTTGATCACGTTTTGTTTGGTTTTCTAACTTTAGTTTCCTTTTACGTTGTTTTAAAACACAGTTTTCTTCAATAGATGTATCTAAAGAAGTGTCTAGATCTTCAGTAACGCAATAATAGTCTTTGTCCTTTACACTGTCATCGGAATCAAAATCATTGAAAAAATCATCACCCTCATTGTCATAAAAATAATCAGTGGTATGTGAAGTTGAAGGTTCATTACATGACATTATCTGTGGAATACGCTTTTCAGTAGTCATAGCAGGCGTAATTCTTGTTGGTAATTCCATATCAGATAAAAAAGATGAGCTAGCTATTTCAGTGTTAACAGAAGTTTCATGAAGGGGTTCGACTTTGCCAGTCTTTTTGGCGGCATATGGTGAGCTAGATCTTTCTACATTAAAGGTAGTTTCATGAGTGGGTTTAACTTCGACGATCTTTTTACGACACAGTTTTAAAAGACTATCATTCCTCAAATCATTTTCACTGAAATCTGAATTATCCACAAATGAGTAGCTAGAATTAGGTGATACGGGCATTACCTCAGTGCATAATAAATCAGGTACAGTTTCTGGAGTCTGAGAATCTTCTACATTTTGCCGCACTTTGGACGTTATTAGATCTATCCGAGAACTCATTATTCCGCTGAAACAAAATAAATAATGATTTTTACTTGGAGTTTTAGTCGATATGCCAGTGACTTACCATGTCTAGGCCGGCGAGGCTGGCATAATCGCATCGTGGTATCAAATCAAATCAATTTTATTACTGCCAAACATGAGTTGATACAAAGTTGTTAGTTTCTTCCATGTTTTACCAAACACTTGGTACATGCAAGTTACAGAAAGCTAAACATTAAATGAATTTTAAAATCAAATAGTATAGTTTCATATTATAGTCATTATCATCATCATCATCATCATTTCAACCTATCGACGTCCACTGCTGGACATAGGTCTCATTCAACTTTCGCCACGTTGAGCGGATTTGCGCCGCCTGCTTCCAACAAACCATCATTATAGTTAAAGTTAATTATTATTGTTATTAATTGCATTACAGAACCTCATTTTAACAACATTATCAATCAAAAATATTATAAGTACCTATATATTACAATTACACAATACAATTATGAGTAATTAGTTACACAATAAATAAATCAAATAATATATATGGTACAATACTAATGGTAACCAGAATTTATTTCTTTTTTTATAAAAGACAACTCCACTTCAAATCAAGTAAGCATGAACAAAAATATATAATTATCTTACTTACCTTATTTTCGCGCCAACGCAGTGACAACGGGCGTGCACTCCACACTAAAACTATGCAGCGACTGAATGCCCTTTGGCCTTTAGTGCCCCGCGCGTGTCGATACTGCGACGAGGATGGTGCGGGGTATGCCAACGCCCCCCGCACACTCCCGCGCACCCTCGCGCACCCGCAAATGGTCTTTATAGTAGTCGAAAATTTTACGTAGGTATTCAAGGAATACATAAATTATACTTGCAATTCGTTACTGCTTGTATTATAAGATAAATTGTGTGACGTTTACTTACAACTACGTATTATGTTCACAGTGAAGCAACTTTACTTGCACAGTATTTATGACGTGGCACTATATCGCAGCTACTTAAACATGCAGTAAAAACGACTTACAATTTCTATAATTAGTCGTAAGATCATTTATATGTATGTACTTCCTAAGCATGGATACAATATAGATACTTTACAGCTTCCATGATAAGTACCCCTGACTCTTACGCTGCAACTGCTGCCTAAACATAATTAAAGGATGTCTATATGCTCTGTGAATAATGAGTAACCTCATGTTAGATCTGATTACGTTACTTAGCATAAATTCAATATCGCATCGAACTGTCTTTGTAGTAAGTAATCTGAAACCTACGCTTAGGATCAATACTAAGCATACCTGCAGTATCGCGGCATATTGTTTTTAAGACTAGACCACTCATTTAGTAAATATTGGGAAACTGCTTGGGATCAAAACAGTATATCTTCTTAATGTTTATTTGCTAGGCTCATATTCAATTTTAATAAAGTGAAAGACTAAACATGTTTGTAGTATAGTAGTCATACTGTACTTATGCTGAGAGAGTCCGAACAAGATTTTTTACCATAAGTGTGCCCACTGTATTAATGCTGTGTGATGTAAATAAAATGCATAACTTACTGCAAATTTTAAATTGCTAATTTTGAATTAAAAAACGATAGAAATTAATGAGTAAGTGTATTAGGTAGATCTCGTTCTCGTGATCACGTCTGTATATCTAACTCAATTTTGACAAAAACCCGACTTACTGCAACTATGCTATTGACGGCAGTTTAGATGTCAAGATTTTGAATATAGAAAGGCATTTTGGTAGTGAATTCTATTGTTCGTAGGCAAAACGAACAGTTTTCATAATATTGAAACCCGCCATTAAGCTACATAAATTTAAAATTTTATTGAGGCGATTATATAGATAATATAGTCAAGGTTACTCGATCAATGTTGACCAACCGGCGATCAATTAGTTAGTCGAACGGTATCCATCGATCAATTAAAGTTACCAGACCAGTCGTTCATCTTCAATCGATGATCGATCGATTGGTCTGCTAATACCCTAATGAACCCGCGACCTCATAAATCACACAGTAGCGTCTTAAACCACGGATTATCCATTCGTCGTTGTTGATGCATCAACATACGGTAATATACCGTTATGGGCCGTGCGCCCCCCGAGCCGAGTCTCGACGTGAACGACAAAACAGTCAGCTGTCAAACGCCACTGCGACGCATCCTCTATACGCGCTCGCGCATCTAATTTGTCATCTTTATAAACTCTCTTTCTTTATTTACTAAATGTGTAATACAGTCCACGCTCTCTAAATTATTGAAGACCACCTTTTCTACAGTCGTTTTATTTAAAGTGGCAATACGGCAAAACAACTTACCTAATGTTGTAAGCGCGTTTGTTGTCTCCATGAAAGTTTTGCAATCGTCCACGCCCTCTATGTCAGGACTCCCGCCTTGGTTCAAATAGTGAAAAGCGTCTTGGTGGTCTGTTGAAAATAATTGTATGCTTAATTTAAATAGAAAATTTACAAAAAAAGAGAATGTCTCCGTCCTGAACTGGGAGTGACCCAAAAACATAGAATGTGCCAGCTGCTTCTCTTCCCGGGCATACTGTAAATCTCAGTAGATTTGCTGTATGCTGGCACATTCTACGTTTTTTTATTCGTTGTCTATTGTTTATTAAATATTCCAATTTGGAAACATTACTTTTTGTGAACAAGTAATCATCCCTATTCCTATCCTTCTTTTCATACAATTCAATATAATCTATTCCTATGATGATTTGGCAAGTTTTTAACAATATTTGGTATTGTTATTTGGAATCAACTTCTAGTTGATCATCTTACCTAGCCCCAAATGAGGAAACCGATGCCTGGAGGCGCACAGCTGATAGAATATATGGTAATTCCTCTCCTCTGTACTCTGGTAGACCACACGCGACTTCTCCAATAAGTAAGTCCGCATCGAAGCACCGGATATCCGGTATTGTGAGTCGAAGTGTATCTCTATGAACTTGCCGAATCTTGAGGAGTTGTCGTTTCTTGTCGTTTTAGCGTTGCCTATAGCCTGGAATGTAAAAATTCAATATTATGTAAAAAGCTGAAGAGTTTGTTTTCTTGGGATAACTTCTGAAGCTAACATGACCGGGTACACATTGAGCGTTATAAAGCGCGCCCTTTGCCAATGCGAGCTTTGAGAAACAGAAGTTCTATTGATGCGCTTTTGACTAAGCGCGCATCAGCCGCGCGCTTCAAGATGTATGAGTCGACATGCTGCTGTATAATTGAACGCGCGCTTTCATGTATTGTAGACACACTTCAACTGAAATTGGAGACAAAAAATTTCGATACTGATTTATTTATTGACGATTCACAAACGCGATCAGCTATTTGGAATATGGAAAGTGATGATTATAAAAATACCGTGTTGAAAAAACAAAAACGGTAGAAATTTTTAGCAAAACTGAAGATAGCTTAGAAAGAAAAAAAAATGGATCAGTATTTCTTAATTATTTTCTTACAACAATTTCTTTGTCTCTGTCGTCGCTTTTTATACCTCCGATAGAGGGGCCACATGCAAGTAATCTCTTCGATTTCCATTTTCAAACTGAGCTAATGCACACCCTACTAACGCTAGCCGAACGCCGCCCAAAGCGCGGTGTGTGTACGATATTAACGCGCGCTCAAAGTAGCGTCGAACGCGCAATGTGTACCCGCTTTTAGAGAGGTATTAGCCGATAATGATTAATGTCAGTAATAGAACCTTTCTTATGCAATGGCTGGACAACAGATTTCTTTTGACTATCAGGAAAAATACCTTTGTTTAATGTTAAATTGATCAAATGTGTCAAAGGTTTTAATAATATTAGCGAGCAACTTTTAATAATTTGTATTTATGTTATGATATCCCATCGTATTAGTATTTTTTAAATTCTTAATTATCCTTTCTTCAGGTACAACTGGCGATCAAATATACTTTGACTAAAAGACGGGAGTGTTTGGCAATTAACATTACAACGTATCCTTATCCTTTGCTGATTTCTGGCAACATTTAATATTATATAATTTCATTTTTTTTTTGTCTATTCTATTTATTAATTTTTGCACTTTATTTGTATTTTATTGTAATTCTTTATCAGTGTTTACGTGTCATGTAAATGTAACTTTGTGTGTACACCCACCCTGTTGGGTTATAATTTAGTTCAATCCCTTTTTTACTCTTTTATGTCTATGCCTAATTGTAACCTGTTGTGTATACCTAAATAAATAAATAATTATGAATGAAATACCAGGTGCGTCATAATAATGATGATTTTCATAAAAAATTAAATTTATAAATTGGTAACCTACCTGCTAACAATAAAATCAAAGGAAATCTTACGTCCAACACTAGAAATTCACATTTGCGAGCAAGTAACCACCTGTGTTCAGGTTACAGATATCCACTAGAATTTGCTATCTGCACTATATCTTACTAATATTATAAATGTGAGTTTGGATGGATGTCTGTTTCCTCAATCACGGCAGAACGTCTCAACGGATTTGGATGAAAAATGGTTATACCTAGTGTTAGTGTATATAGGAACAGAAGGTTGCGTGTTCATATCACGTCGAGGACACCACTGTAGGAACGGATGTTTGTTCGTACACCCCGGAAGAGGCTGAATGGCCGCGACCCACGGCCCGACGGTTGATGTCGGGATGTTGTATATATAGGGTCGCCTTATAATAGTCAATAATATTTTAATAGCAGATTAAAACTGTTGAGAGGGTCATAATTACGAAAAAAAAAAATTTTTTTTAATATTTTTCGTAAATTAAAATTTCAAAATTCTTTTAGGTGATCAAAATTTAAGTTTGATCTGTAGTTTATGACTACACAGCAAGTAATAAAAACGTTTCCATCCAATTGTATGTAGTCATAAAATGTAGATTAATCCTAATTTTTTCTCACTGAGAAGAATTTTGAAATTTTAATTTATGAAAGATATAAAAAAAAGATTTGTTTTCGTAAGTCAGACCCACTCCTCATTCCTAATCTGCTATTAAAATATAATTGACTATTATAAGCGGACCCTGTATGCTAGTCGCTATAATATAAACTTTGATAGCGCGATGTACAATCTGGAATAGCACATCGGCTACTTTTTATTCCCATATTCCCACGGGATTCAATATTTCTCGGGTAAAACCGCGCTAAACATGTAGTTTTACTATAAATTAGGCGTATTTAATCACTGACCTCCATGATAGGACTGGAGGCAAGCACCTTCCGCTCGACCTGCGTCTCGCTGGCGTTGCCGCCTACAGCAGCGAAATATCTCATCGCGTACTTGGCCGACACTGTCTTTCCGGCGCCAGATTCACCACTCACTAGAAAGGGGAGATATTGGATAATTAACGATTATAGTGAAAAAGTGGCAAGGAAAAGTTGAAACTTAATAATTAGAGTTATTTATTTTTTATTATCATAATTTACATATACATACATAACATCACGCCTGTCTCCCTTTGGGGTAGGCAGAGACAAGGGAACGTCAATTGCTACGATCCAGACATACCTCTTTCGCTTCCGCGTCTTTCCATTCTGTACAGGGCTAGAACGCAGCCATAGGAAACTGCTCGCGTATATATTGGAAATAACTTTTTTGTTAAGTTCTTGCAATCCATACAACAGCAGTACGCAAATATTCGCGTATACTTCGTAGTAACGTAGGAGTATATCTTGTTCCATAATGTACAGCGCCAGAACCCATACGGACTAATCCTAACCTAACCTAACCTAACTATTAATAATTTTGTATTACAGCATAGTACTCGTGGTAAGTAGTTATCTTATTATTTTCTGATAAGCATGTCGGATAGCTGACCAGGCATTAACCATATGCAACCTAACATGCTCCTCCTCGCTGCGCTCGTTGTCGTACCTAACCGTACCGTGTTCCGGTGCGATTGTTATTTATTTAATCCTATCTAATATAGTTTAAATATAATTCCATATATTACTGAATCCAAAAAAAACTTAACTTTTAACACTCTTGTCAAGTGTAAGTGGTGTAGTATAGTCGGGAACGAAGACGTGAGCATCCACGATACAAACTATACACGATCAGTACGCAAAATTCGTGTATGCATTGTAATAACAGATTTAAAAACAGCATTCAAATAAATAATAAATAAATAATAAACAATATATACGCGAGCAGTTTAATATGGCTGCGTTCTGGCGTTGTATAGAATGGAAAGACGCTTCGCTTCCTCCACGTTCATTAATCTTTTCATACAAGATCGTTGATTACGGGTGCTTTTAATTAGACCCTTTTTATCGGTCGGCAATTTGGTCGGCATAAGTTCGCTTAGAGCGACCCTTTCCGAGACCACAATCCATTCTTGCGTTGTACTGTTTCGTAAATCTCCTTTCGCACATCCTTTCCTAATGTCCAAACCACCAAATCAAAACTTTGGCTGAAGTATAAGGTCATCAATGTATAAATATGCTCTAATTCATACATATTTTTCAAAAATTTAAATTTCTCCAAGACATACTCAATCGATTTATGAAATTTGTATGGGACCACCTCTGAAGTATCCTCTATCATATGAACAAGAATATTGAAAATTAATTCGTAATTGTCAAAAAAATCGTATTTTGTTATATACACAAAAAAACATACACACAAACCTCCTCAACTCCCAAACTCAGAAGTACAGGTTGCAACTAAAAGCAAAATCGCTTTCGAAATGAAATCTTAAAGGAGGCGTGGCTCGTCGCCGCAAAAATGTTTATGACATTTTTTAAGTGATCAGGTAGCTATTGCCACGATAGTACAGTATATATAACTACAAAAAAAAAACACTATAAGCTGTGGTGGTATTTTGGTGGTATTTTTTTGTGGGCGATAGGCTGACCCCCTGTCACTTCAATAGTCTCTCTCCATCATTATAATGCCTCCAGATTTGTCATACGTGACATTAGATGGTTTTATAACCTCTGGTGTTCTGCTTATCCCATAAGGGATACAGGCGTGAAGTTATGTATGTATGTAAAAATACTATAAACTGTGGTCGGCAAAGCGACATCTTATTTATTTATGCAAGGATGCACAAGACAGGTTACAATTATAATAAAGTTAAGTTAATTATAGATATATTTCCAAATTACAAACCAGCATATGCGCATACAAAAATAATTTAAGAACATAAAAATATGAAAAGAAAACCTTTTTAAAGGGCTTGAGCTGAAAAGAATTTTCAAGAAAAAATAAAAAAAGAATTATATATACAAAACAATACAGACAAAGCAATAAATTATTACTAAAATTTCAAATTTATAGGCGAAATCCTTATTACTACTCTAAAATAAAAAAAAACTCAAAATATATATTTTTTTATAAAGCTAAGGGCGATATACGATAGAATCAATCAAAAATTAATAAATTAACAAAATTAAAACAATATAAAAATACATTAAAAACAAAATAATAAATTAACACTAAAACTACTCATAATATAACATTAAGTAGGTAATTATAAGCGCATTCAACAATTAATTTATTTAGACCAAAACCAAAACTGATTTTATGAAGCAAAGGGCACTCAAATGCAGTAATAGGTTAATCAAATAAGAACAACGTGACATGAAAATAATAAATTTCTATTTAAAACTATTCAATGAATAAAATGCAAATCTAATAATTATATAAATAAAAACATGTAAATAATTAGCTTAAATCTAAAAGTAAAGCTCTGATACTTTGCTTAAATGCATTAATATTATCGACAAAAATATCTAACGTTACATACTCCTTGGATATATACGTACGAGTGGATTGAAGTAAGAAACTTCTTATGACAACTATGTGTCAACGGAAATTCCAAGAGTGAGCGCGATGTAATGATAAATTTAGACATTGAAGGCTATGATACTTGTTTCAATCTCACTAATATTATAAATTTAATAGTTTGGCTGGATGTATAGATATATGGATCTTATAACCATATTTTTACAAAGCAAAATCAAACATTTTCTCAAGCATCGATTTGCTGTACCGTGTAGGTTGCAAAAATAAATATCTACTTACCGATGATACTCTGGTCTCGTTTTTCCCTCTCTAACTTAGTGTAAGCTTCTTCTGACACCGCAAAGATGTGTGGGTCCAAGTCTCCCATGGCCTGGCCACGGTACGCCATGATTGTTTCGTCGCCTGAAAAATAACATTGAACTGTGTTTAATTGTTGTAACAATAATTAAATGAATACTTCCATGCTGGACTGGGAGAGCATGTGCCAGCTGCTTCTCGTCCCAGGCGTACTGTAAAAGTTAAGGGACAGAGGCTAACCCCCTGTCAATACAAATAAAAAAACATGCAACAGTTTCGTGGCACTTGTCTATCTGTGTCCATTATTTCAATGGTAAAAGGAAAGAACATAACTATTCGTTACTTACCATAGATAGGTAAATTATAGTAAGGATTGATGGCAACCAACACGATCCCGCAGTAAGTATAGATGGCGTTGCGATCGCAAAATCTGTAACAAATAAAGTTTTATCATTATTTGTATTGCATATCACAATAAGAAAAGAAATAATAATAAAGCTTGACATAAATAATATATATATATATATTTATGTTACGGTAAGAGTAAATAATTGAAGATTATTAATAATTATCTATTATAATTTTCGTACAATAAATTTCTATTTACTGTACGATTGCCGCTGACTGAAGTAACCTGTACAACGATTGTGCGTGTTGTACTATACGATTTGTCGCTGATTGAAGAAACGCTCTACAACGATTGTGCATGTTGTACTGTACCAATATACTGTATGCTATACAACCGTTGTGCAATCTGTGTTTCCACTAATTGAGTAGAAAGTTAAATAAGTAAAAGAAGAAAAAAAAAATGTCTTCGAAAGAAATAAATTGCGCCGGGTGCCAGAAAACAATCAAGGGATCTCAGTTTTTAAAATGTACTAAATGCAATGAATACTATGACATTGTATGTGCTGGAATAAGCGAAAAACGCTTCATCAGTTTCTACGGCGCTTCAGGGAGTGAACGTAAGAAAACTTGGTCCTGTCCTGGCTGTCTTGCTAAGAAACCCAAGAGTGATAACTCTAATACTCCGGCAAAAAAAGAGGACTTCCAAACGTTAGACGAGACATCTGAAAGTAACGTCACATTTCGTCCTCAAAATTTACGCGTCGATAACGATTTGTTATCCCTGATAAACCAGGAAATACGGAAGGCTGTACGTAATGAAATTGGTTCTGTCAATGAGAAACTTCGTGAGTTGCAAGGTTCAGTGCAGTACATCAGCAATCAATATGATGACCTACTCAAAACTACCAGCGCAATAATGCAGGATTATAAAGCCGTCAAGGAAGAATGCGAAAAGTTACGCACTACCGTAGTATCTATGAATGAACGAGTTAACATCCTTGAGCAACACCTGAGAGACAACAACCTTGAGATACAGGGTGTCCCTGAACAAAAAAATGAAAATGTCGTCTCAATAGTAAACAAGATTGCTAGTGTAGTGTCGTATACATTACAAGAGGCTGATATATCAAACTGCACAAGAGTGGCCCAAAAAAATAGAAACGTGGAAAGTAAAAGACCCAGAGCCATTGTAGTTCAGTTAAGAAGTACTCGCTGCCGTGATGAGTTTTACTCGGCCGTAGCTCGCTTTAATAAGTCACATCCTTCAAATAAGCTCGGATCATCGCTGTTAAACTTTAGCGGCCCAAATGCACCTGTTTATGTATCGGAACATCTATCCCCGGCAAACAAGTCCCTACACGCTATGTCCAGAATCAAAGCTAGAGCATTGTCCTACAAGTTTGTGTGGGTAAGGAACGGCCGCGTGTTCGTGCGAAAAGATGAAACATCGCCATTTATTTATATCAGAAATGAACAGGTCCTAGAATCCTTGCGCTAGAAATACTTATTTTACAGACTTTTGTTTTTTTTTTTTGGGTAAAGATTATATGAGCACTTTATGTATCTACTTATGGATAAATTGTTAACTGTTTACTATCAAAATATTAGAGGAATGAAATCTAAAACTTCAGATATTTACGGGTCAGTATTATCTAACAACTATGACGTAATTTGCTTATGCGAGACTTGGCTTGACGAATCTGTGGCGTCCTCGGAGCTTTTTGATTCTAGGTATATTGTGTATCGCAAGGACCGATCTGTTAATTTTATGAAATCTTTTAAAAAATCCCACGGTGGAGGCGTGCTAATTGCCGTTAAAAAAAGTTTGGTTTCCTCGGAGAAAACTGAATGTAACTCTATTCTTGAAGATGTATGGGTTTCAATCAAACTAAAAAACGTTACTCTGAATATATGCTGTGTTTATTTGCCTAATTATGTTCCTTTTGAACACTTTCAAGACTTACTCGACAATTATGAAACAAGTATTCAGTCCTCGCTAGATAAAACTCTAATTATAGGCGATTTTAATTGTCCTGGCATCGATTGGAGTAGCAAATATTCTACAAACCTAAATCAAAAGGAACGTGCATTGCGTGAATTTGTTGAAAGATTAGACTTAGCCCAATCAAATACCGTTCTTAACATTAAAAGTAATATTTTAGATCTCGTATTACATAACTCCCAGACGTCTTGTACCACTCAA
Source organism: Stenoptilia bipunctidactyla (assembly GCA_944452665.1). Lineage (NCBI taxonomy): Eukaryota > Metazoa > Arthropoda > Insecta > Lepidoptera > Pterophoridae > Stenoptilia > Stenoptilia bipunctidactyla. The sequence continues at coordinate 12,372,116 of OX101749.1, read as the reverse complement.
GAAACTGCCGAGTTGAGCCGTCGTGATAATTACCATCCTCCTGTAGAAATCACTTTCAATTATTGTAAACAAACAAATTTAAAAATTAATAATGGCATTAGATATAAATTTTACAAAACGGATTTTGATGCTTGTACCTCCGATCTGCGTAAAATATGTTGGGATGACTATGAAGATCTAAGTTGTGATGATTTTCTTAATTTTTTTTATAAACAACTTTGGGAAATAATTAAAAACCATACGCCAACTTCTAAATCTAAACGTTCATGGCCTTCATGGTTTTCCTTTGCTTTAATTAAAATGATGAAAGAAAAGCATAAATTTCACGTGAAATATAAAAAGTTTGGCAACCCTCGTGATTTTGATACATTTTCCTTAATTAGATCAAGGGTTAAGAAAGAATTTGACAAATGCTACCAAACTTACCTGCGTAATACAGAAGAAAATATTAAAACAGATCCAAAAGCATTCTGGAGGTACACAAAATCTAAAAAAATTACACACGATTTACCAAACCAAATGAGCTATGACTCAGTGAAGGCCAATAACGGTAATGATATAGCCAACTTATTTGCCATGCACTTTGCCTCTGTCTATAGTCAAAAATCTACAAATACATACAGCCCTGAATTTCCAGAAATGAATAATAATAGTATTTCCTCAATTCACATAACAGAAAACGATATCGTAACGGCTGTTAAATCCCTGGACGTTTCAAAAGGTGCTGGACCTGATGGAATACCAGTAATATTTGTCAAACATTGTGGCTTGGCTTTGGTTCGACCTCTGTTTATAATTTTTAACAAAAGCTTAGTAACTGGAAAATTTCCTGCAGTATGGAAAATTTCCAAAATCGTTCCCATTTTTAAATCAGGGAGCAAAAATGATGTTAAAAACTTCCGACCTATTAGTATAATTAGCTGTTTTGCAAAAATTTTTGAAAGCCTCATATACAAACATTTATATTTTAACCTCAAATCAGTCATAAGTAGTAGGCAGCATGGATTTTTTACAGGTCGATCAACTACCACAAACCTTCTGACATACACTCATCATTTAAATATAGCTTTCAATAATCACATACAGACTGATTCTCTATATACTGATTTTGCCAAAGCTTTTGACAAGGTTGACCACAAGATTCTCTGTTTAAAAGCACACCACTTAGGCATACATGGTACACTCTTATGTTGGCTTTTTTCTTATTTATCAAATCGGTCCAATGTAGTTACTGTTCATGGCTTCGAGTCAATGCCCTATGTATCCATTTCTGGTATTCCTCAAGGATCAAATTTAGGACCACTTTTGTTTAACATATACATTAATGATCTCATTGAATCTTTTACATGTAACTGTATAGCTTACGCGGATGATATTAAAATCTATCAGGATGTTGTTAACCAAGACGATGCCTTAAAATTACAAAATAATATCGATAAGTTACACAAGTGGTGTGATAAAAATAATATGTTTCTCAATATACAAAAATGTCTCGTGATCACTTTTACTAAAAACAAAAATCCGGTACAGTATTTATACAACATCAACAATGTAGCAGTTAGTCGACAAAATATAGTTAAAGATCTTGGTGTGTGGCTGGATTCCAAATTAAGTTATACACATCATTATGAATACTTGGCGTCTAAAGCTAATAAACTCGTTGGTTTTATTTTCCGCACAGCTAAACCCTTTCGGAGGCCAGAGAGTTTAATAAATTTATATTATTCACTTGTAAGAAGTATACTGGAATATAGTGCAATTACCTGGTCTCCTTTTTACAATATCCATATTGACAGACTAGAAGCTATTCAAAGACGTTTTCTTCGTAACTTGTGTTCTAAGTTTGATATGAGACGTAAGCTACCGACATATGAAGCCAGGCTTGAATTTTATCGTGTTGAAACACTGCTGTCAAGACGTAAACGCCTTGAACTGTGTGTAATTCACAAAATATTTAACAAATGGGACGCCTCGGATTTGTTAAGTCAGTTTTCACTAAAAGTTGTGGGTAGTCAGAGGGTAAGAACCTTGTTTTATTTACCTTTTTGTAATAATAATGTTACTTATAATGATGCTGTGTATCGCATGTGCAGATCCTATAATGAAAATTGTAAAAATATTGATATTTATGCTCAAAACCTAAATTCTTTTCTCAAAATTTCAAATATGTAAAAATGTTTTTGTTCCTTTTTTTTAGTTTGTTTCAGTCGCAAGTTAATTGAATTGCTATTTGAGTTTTTTTTTTTATTTTAACTTTTTTTAAGTCATTTTTAGTTTTAAGTAAATATTATGGTGTGTGCCTACTATATTAAAATTGTGTTATTTAAATGCTGTGCATAACAATTATTGGGGTGCAATTTTGAATGTGTAATATTAAAATGTAAAGTGCTATTTATTAAGATTGTACTCTGTTCGTTGTGCCTTTAAATAAATAAATAAATAAATAAATAAATTACCGAAAGTCGAGGTTAAAGTGATAAATTAATTTAATTTGTCGGTTTTTATTAATAATTTAACCCTAGTATTGATAAAAGTAATTAAACCATGGACAAAATATTGAAAATGTGATATACTCTGTTTTGTGCGATTATAAAAAACATAACCACGGAGCAAAGCGGAGCTCCTCGCATTAACCTCCTAACCTAAGCGGTCCATGTCTCGCATGGTGCCCTCCAATTGATAAAAGTCCTATGGGATGTATATGTTACGATAAATCTCCCTGTCACTTAATTTTTTTTTTTTTTATATTATAAGGATAGGACGTTTGCCTTCCATGCCACCTGATGGAAAGTGCGCGTGAAGACTATGGTGTTACACGTCCATCCACGAGAAACCTATTCACTCGACACTTAAAAGTTCCAGGACTGTAGTGGTCAGGAAAAACAGACGCAGGCAGATTGTTCCACTCCTTGGCAATCCGTACCAAAAAGGAACTATCGAAGCGTTTTGTTCGACTTCTTGGTAAATCCACTATATAGGGATGGAAGTTCTGTCTGCGTCTGGTAGTCCGGTGGTAAAAAGGAGTGGGTTCAATTTGGTCAAAAAGAGCACTCGCACACTCACCAAAATGTAGCCGATAAAATACTGTCAAACAAGCAACCTTACGACGATGCTCCAGCGTCTGCAATTTTTTATTTGTAAGGTTGTTGTTATTTATGATTTTACGGGCTCTTCGGTCAACAGAGTCTAGCGCTTCGAGCTGGTATTTGGCAGAACCATCCCAAAGGTGACTACAGTACTCCATGCACGACCTCACTTGGGCTGTGTATAAGTTGAGCAGCCGTTCAGGGCTGAAGTACCGCCGGACCTTCGAGATGATACCCAATTTTTTTGAAGCCGTTTTTGCCATAGACTCAATTTGTTGACCGAAGTTTAATTTGGACGTTATAGTGACGCCCAAAAGCCCTAGTTGGTCGCTGATGGGAACAGATACATTCTGGAAAGTGGGCGTAAAATTTAAGTAAAGGTGCTCTTTTTTGCGGAGAATAGACACGCTTGTGTTTTGGAGGCGTTGAATTTGACCAGGTTAGATTCGCCCCAATCGGACACATTCCGCAAGGTCGAATCAACGCGCTCAATCATAGACTTTCTCAAAACCTGGATTTCATGGGCGCTCGTTCGCGCATTGGATATATATCTCTCAACAACAGTGCTGTCATCAGCATATCCAATAATGCCTGGTGTTAGGAGGTCATCTCCATCATTATAATAGATTTAAATTTACAAATGTGACATCCAATGGTCATTAACAATAGTAGAGAATTATTAATAATTACCAGTATGTGTCGTGAATTATTTATAATTACTACTAAAAGTAATAAATTTCGATCATTTATTCACATTTACCATAACATTTGGTTATTATTAATAGTTTTGTAAAAATATTAATAATTTTCAATTAATCAGATTTACCGTGACATATATATATTGTGCTCGTAACATAACGCCCTAAAATAAAACATCAGCTTACCACCTTAGTCTTCATGTTCACTTAACATCAGGTGGCATGGAAGACAAACGTCCCATCCATAATTTATAAAAAAAAAAACAGCTTAATAAAGTTAAATCTTAAAGTAACTTCTTATATCTAAGCTTATTATGAAACAAAAAGTAAGTGATATGCATTTTCAACCGACTTCCAAAAAAGGAGAAGGTTCTCAATTCGTCTGTGTGATTTTTTTTGTGTCTTTGCTACACGATATTTCGAACAATTACGAATCGATTTTCAAACTTCTTATTTCATATGATAGAGGATACTACATAGTTGGTCCCATATAAATTTCATCGAAATCGGTTGAGTACTTCATTAACAATTTCAAATGTTTGAAAAAATATGTAGGATTTCGGAGAATGTTTACGTTGATGAGATTTAAACTCAGCCAAAGTTTTGACGTGAAGTCGGGTTTTTTTAATGCTCTGCATTCGTTGATTATTTATGTAGTTAAAACTCCAAAAGCTCAAAAACTTTTGTTAATCTGTTAAATAAAACACTTTTTAACCGGATTTATCGCGTATATTTACATTTTAAATTTTCATTTTAAAGTCAACATTTTAAAGTCAGTCGCTCGTGACCACGGGGTCTGAAAAGACACCGAAACGTCGAGTCAAAATTTAAAATGTAAATATACGCGATAAATCCGGTTAAAAAGTGTTTTATTTAATAGTATGAATCGCGAAAACTTAAGACAATATTTTGTTAATCTGATTTGAATTGACCGAATTACATACTTTTCTTTCTATTTTCTTAAATTATTGATTTGTAGATATGAATAAAATTGTAAATGAACAGTGTATATTCTTTAAGTTTATTTATTTAATCATTCACAAAAAGAGTTTGATAAAATGACGACCACTTTGGCGATGGGGTAAACCTGTTTGCCTCAAGACGCCAGCAGTTTTTTTTTTTTTTAATATTTTATTTAAAAAGAAAAACAGTTTACAATATTTAGAAACATACCTTAAATCTCGGTGATTTGTTGATTAGTGATTAGTTGCGTTGAGGGTTCGATTCCCGCACGGAACAGTTTACTATTTATGTATTTATATTCTAGGTTCCCCCTAGTTCGCTACATGGTATCACATAACACAAGCTATGCTTACTTTGGGGCCATGTAGTTGATGTGATTGGGGTATTTTTTTTTTTTAACGTATCTTTATTTAAATTATCCTAACAGTGCAATGTGTAATCTCTCAATCTCATTACAGGTTTTGCTTAAAGAGAGGCACAGGTTATTAAGCTTGGCTATTTCTAATGTAAAATAAAGATTTTTCATTTTCATAATTTATGGATTTTCATAAAATAATCACTAATGAACGGAGTAGTTCAAAGCAAAGCTTTAGGTATGTCATCATCATCATCATTACAGCCGTGTAATGAGCCCACGACAGGGCGATGAGTCTCTCCTCTGGGTGACGAGGAGGTTTAGGCCGTAATCCACCAAGCTGGCCCAGTGCTGCTTGGTGGATGTCAAATTTTCAGGATACCGAAATGGCTGATGACAAACCCTAACGACTACTCTATACAAGTATACATCACCCAGGACCGACTGCTTAACGTGACGTCGTGAGAAATAAATGATCGGCGGTCACCCATCCTAATAACGGCCGCGCCGAGCGCGCTTAACCTGCGATATCGTTAGATATGCGCAGTAACCACGGCGCGGCGCCTGAACGAGTTCAGCGCGGCTAGCAGGCTGCCGTCGACAACGATAAATTTATTTTTATTTATTTATTACAAAATCCACAGCTCTTAGGTATAGAAAAACAACACATTTAAAACAATAATCACAGCCAATTAAGGATTTACAATTTTTAGGATTGACACAAGGGACACACAATAATAAAAAAAAAAACAGGCCTTTTATCGGCCTTTTATCGATATTTTCTTAGAATATGGTATTTAGTGTATGTAATTTATTAAGATTATGACATATTTGGTTCTGTGGTCTTAATCATGGTATCAAATCGAATAATTCTATCTATTATGGTGCGCATATTAGCTTACATACTAGGATAAAATAACAAAATAATATTTATCTTGTCGATTCGACTATTTATCGATGATTGCATGCTAGCCCTGCAGGTAACTTTAGGTGTGTAACTACTTAAAATGTATCTAATATAATAGCGGTCAAGAGTTTCTTTGTCTGAACGAATTCATCTCGGATAGTAGCAGTCAGATTTGTCAAGATATTGCTTAATTTGATAGCCCAACTGAATGGGAAGATATATTTTAACAAGATTTATTTGTTTATTTATTAAAAAGGTTCGCCAACAAGGCCCACACTGTTACATTCACCATTAAAATAGTTTGTTAAGGATAATTACTAAGTGTAACCTGAGTTAAAGAAAATCACAGCATGCTTAATTAAAACAGATTTTCTTATTATTATTTGTCAGGGTATAGTTTCCATGCTGGACTGGGAGCCAAAGAAAAATATAGAATGTACCAGCTGCTTCTCTTCCCGGGCATACTGTAAGTCAGTTAAGGGACAGAGGTTTTATTGGCGTTATTGCGGGCGATAGGCTGACCCCCTGTCACTGCAATAGTCTCTCAGATCATTATAATGCCTCCAAATTTGTCAAATGTGACATCAGATCAGAGGTTTTACAGCCTTTGGTGTTCTGCCTACCCCATAAGAGATACAGGCGTGAAGTTATGTATGTATGCATGTAATTACTAAGTGTAACCTGAGTTAAAGGAAAACACAGCATGCTTAATTAAAATGTGAAGCTTCGCTTATTTATTAGAATAAGACCAGTTCGACACATACATAACTTCGGAGGTATCATAATAATGGAGAGAGACTTGCAGTGAGGGGTCAGCCTATGGGTGGTCCACAAAAAAGAAAATAAAACCTCTGTCCCTTAACTGAATTTTACAGTATGCCCAGGAAGAGAAGCAGCTGGGATATTCTTTATTTTTCTTTTGCTCTCAGTCCAAGGTTCGACACACAAATCAAAAAAATCTTTATTCTGTATTTTTCCGATGTGTAGTTGTTATCTAGCCCATCAACCGATGGCTGCTCAGCTGTGACATGTCATTAGCACGCACGAATAGCTGTCTTGTGTTGTTTATTTTATCAACCGACTTCCAAAAAGAGGAGGTTCTCAATGTGTGTGATTTTTTTTTTGTTTTGTGTCTTTGTTACACGATATTTGGACAATTATGAATCGATTTTGAATATTCTTGTTTCATATTGTTCATTGAATAGTCACGACCACTTTGGCGATGGGGTAACACTGTCTGCCTCAGACGCAAGTGGTTGCGGGTTCGATTCCCACTTCCCACACGGAACAAGAAAAAAAATGTTCCGGGTCAGGACGTTTATCTATATATTATGTACTAGCCACCGCGCGCGGTTTTACCCGCGTAACTTTTGATCCCGGGGGAATTTCGGGATAAAATATAGCCTATAACCTTCCTCAAGAGTTGGGCTATCAAATGCAAAAATAATTTTTCAAATCCCACTTGTAGTTTCTGAGATTAGCGCGTTCAAACAAACAAAAAAATGAACTCTTCAGCTTTATATATTAGTATAGATTCGGTGGCGCGCGTTGGGAGAGGCCTACGTCCAGCAGTGGACTAGCGCGGGCTGAGATGATGATGATGATAATGATGATAGATTTAAATTCTAGGTTCTCTACATGGTATCCCATAACACAAGCTATGCTTACTTTGGGGACATGTAGTTTGTGTGATTGTCTGGGGATTGTATTATTATTTATTTTTAATTTTCAATCCATATTTTTTTCTAGAAGGTCGTAGCTACTAAGTGGGTATTTTAATGGTATGTAAGGTTGGTTTGGTTATGCTTAATTAAAGATATGACATATAGGCTAGCACACCTGTGTAAACAACCTGCCATACTTTATTGTATTCGCAGTAAGGTTTCTAAAGAGTTCTTAAGTGTAATACAAAATTTTATACAGTGTGCCCCGGTATGTTTTAATAAAATTTTAGGAGGAGCAACTTTAAACAATTTCATCGACGAAAACACGGGGACACAATGTCGAGTCAACACATAAATTTTATAAAATAAATTGTATGAATATGACCTTCCATGCTGGACTGGGAGCGAAAAAAAAACATAGAATGTGCCAGCTGCTTCTCTTCCCGGGCATACTGTTAAAGTCAGTTAAGGGGCGGAGGTTTTTTTTGATGTTTTTGTGGGCGATAGGCTGACCCTCTATCACTGCAAGTCTCTCTCCATCATTATAATACCCCCAAATTTGTCAAACGTGACATCAGATAGTTTTATAGCCTCTGTTGTTCTGCCTACCTCATTAAGGATACAGGCGTGACGTTATGTATGTATGTATGAATAATAAATAAATATCAATTATATTTTAATAGCAGATTAGGTATGACGAGTGGGTTTGAATTTCGAAAACGATTTTTTTTTTTCAATATTATTCATAAATATAATATTTCAAAATAGTTCTCTGTGAGTAAAATCTAAGATTAATCTAGATTTTATAACTATATAATTAGATGGACACGTTTTTATTACTTGTTGTATAGTCATAAACTACAGATCAAACTTAAATTTTGATCACTTAATTTTGAAACTTTAATTTATGAAAAATATTTAAAGAATATATTTTATTTTTCGTAATTATGACCCACTCATTAGTCTTAATCTGCTATTAAAATATTATTGACTATTATATGGTAACCCTATATTTGTGTAACTTTTAATGTAGGTACTATCGCGGGCATAGCCGCCTGATCACTTAACATTGCTGCGGCGCCGATCTATATTTCTATCTATTCTATTTTTGAGTGCAAGCAAAAATAAACTTAGCGGTGGTCATGCGGAAGTGTCTTCGATAGTACCTGGACAACACGACAACAGTCGTCACAAGAATCTTACCTGACTTTAAGGTTGTGTAAAACCGCCGGTTCGTGCAAGTAAGAAAGAGATGTGAGATCGTTCTGTCCAATGAGCAGCGAGGGATTGCATAGCGGCGGCATTTTGCTCTCATCTTTGATCTGTAAGCAAAAATCTAATTTAGATTACGACAATGCTATTACTGACAAATGAAATCCGATCCGGTTTCGCAAAACATCCGATCCGAATCTGTGATAATCAACGAATGCAGATCATTAAAAAACCGACTTCACGTCAAAACTTTGGCTGAGTTATAATATTACATATTTTTTCAAAAATTTTAAATTTTCAATGAATTACTCAACCGATTTCGATGAAACTTATATGGGACCAACTATGAAGTATCCTCTATTATATGAAGCTTTCAAAATTGATTCATAAGTGTCCGAAATATCGTGTAACAAAGACACAAAACATACAGACGAATTGATAACCTCCTTCTTTTTTGGAACTCGGTTAAAAATACGGTCCGGCGACGTAGCCATAGAATTATTTCTATGATAGCTCACGCACTAGATCCGGCTTTCGTCATCCGTAATCTAATATATAAAATTAAAATGTCACAGTTTTCGTTGCCTTACTCCTCCAAAACGGCTTGACCGATTTTGATGAAATTTTTTGTGCTTATCCGGTATCTATGAGAATCGGCCAACATCTATTTTTTTTTTTATTTATATGGCAAAACAACGTTTGCCGGGTCAGCTTGTTTCATAATAGATTTCTAGATCCGTATTTTCAACCAACTTCCAGAAGGAGAGGAGGTTCTCAATTCAGATTTTTTTGTGTCTTTGTTACACAATTTTAAGGACAATTATGAATCGATTTAAAAATATTCTTATTTCATATGATAGATAGAGGATACTTCCGAGGTACTACATTATAAATTTCACCGAAATCGGCTTAGTACTTTTAAAAAAATATGTATCAATACATACGGTGAATTGTACGTTGATATAATATAATATAATATAAGTATTTCTGACACTCACACAACATTATCTAGCCCAAATTAAGTTTCTTAAAGAACTTATGTTATGGATACTAGATAACTGATATACTTAAGAAATATATAAACATACGTATTGAATAAATACATATTTTTATTAGAATAAACTTAAATAAACATACAAACATCCATGACTTGACGGCTAATATCTGTGTTCATCACACAAATATCCGCCGCCGCCGGGATTCGAACCCAGGACCTCTGGCATAGAAGGCAATGTATGTTACCACTACACCAGCTAATACTTCAGCCGAAGCTTTGACTAGGATTTAAATATGTTAGTGAAGTCGGTTTTTTCAATGCTCTGCATTCGTTGATTATCTCGGACTCGAAGCGGGTGTAGTGCGTAACCGCTCTTAACCTCGAATTAGACATGACGTGTGAGTAAAAAAAATTCACCAAAATAAACAGAGTTCAGCACGGAGGAAATATGCTTTGTGGAGTTCAGTGAATTTTTTGGTACATACATAACGTCACGCCTGTATCCCTTATGGGGTAGGCAGAACACCAGAGGTTATAAGACCATCTGATGTCACGTTTGACAAATTTGGAGGTATTATAAAGATGGAGACAGACTATTGTTGTGACAGGGGGTCAGCCTATCGCCCACCAAAACGCCTTATCACCTCTGTCCCTTAACTAACTTTTACAGTATGCCCGGGAAGAGAAGCAGCTGGCACATTCTATGTTTTTCTTTCGCTCCCAGTCCAGCATGGAAGTTAATTTTTTGGTAAATATTTATTATTTCGTATTCAAACCTACATTTATATGAACGCCTCACCTCCTGCTATGCGAGATACAATTTTAATTATCGGCGAAGGATGTTTCTGTTAACCGTAGTAGGCTCTTGATAAAGAACCAAAAATTAGGACGTCTAGTGAACAATATAATGAAAGTATCTAATCTATTACGGCTTGTAGTGTAAGACAATCTTGGGGATCTTTTATAGGCTTATATAATTTAGTATCATCAGCATGTAGCAAATATTCGGCATTCGAAATACAACTATCAATGTCACTAATATACAATATAAAGAGCACAGGTCCGAGATGTGATCCTTGAGGGACACCGGAAGGAATAGGCAAGAAACTGGAGCAATAACCCTTTACACAAACAGTCTGACTACGGTTAAGAATATAGGAGTCTATCCATCGTAGTAGATTGCCGTGTATACCGATAGCTTGAAGTTTCATAATAAGCTTGACGTAACTAAACTTATCAAAAGCCTTCGAGAAGTCGGTATACACTGCATCAACTTGTGTATTGGAATCCATTTTGTTCCATAAGAAATTAGTAAAACACACTACGGAATTTAGTAAAGCCATGTTGCTTGTCAGAAATATGATGTTTTGCAGTGGAAGATAAATGGGCTGAGACAATCTTCCAAAGTTTTATAAAGAGAGATATGCATACTTATAGCATTAAGACAAAATCTGAAAGGCCTCGTTTAAGAAAAGCCGGCGAGTCGTCGTTCGCACGGGTTTTTGTTACATTGCCGGCTTTACTCTAAACCAGCGGATAGTTCCATAGTAAAGCCAGCGATGAAGTAAAAACACACGGCGACCCAAAAAAGCGTTTGCCCGGCGTTTTTGGCATAGGTACTTCTTAACTCAGCATGAATTTTGATAATGGAAATTGACTTACTTTGAAATTGATTTTTAATTGTATGATTAGTTTAATTAACTAAATTTTAACTTGTTTAAATTGATTCAAATTTTAATTGTTTAATTTAATTGTTTAATTTACTTTGATTTAATTGTTTAACGTAATTTAATTTTCAATTAATGTACCAAATGATTTCATATAATTTATTTTTAGTCAATCTAATTTTAATTTTTAATCAAATTTATTTTATTTTGTAAAATTGTGGAAGAGCGGGGTCCTCAAACACAGGGATTGAATGTCTAACTGAAGACCCCAGACGACATTTGTATTAGAATAAGAAGAAGGGAATAAATAAATTATTATTATTATTATGTATGCTTACAGCTACACGCCTTTCGGCAGGAAAGACCCGACAATCGGACCAGTCGGTCGGGGATCAGGGCAAGAGAGACAGAAACCGGCGAACGATTCGGGCAGTCTCGAGCAAAACCGCTTTTTGCATGCGGTTTTTTTTTTATTATTATTTTCGACAAGATCTTTTTTATTATTATTATTATTTAATTATTATTATTGCCCGGGTTAGGAAGTACCTATGCCAAAAACTCCTAAATAAATCATAGAAAAATACCTTATAAAGAAATAAGGGGCAATGCGATGACGAGTTATGGCTGTATGTGATGTCTAGTCTATAAATTTACTTAAAGAAAAATGATTGCTCACCCTAAGCACTGATATTCATTAAATTTTATTTTATCTGTAATATAAATAGTCTTCTAAAAGATCTACACACCATAAAACACACTTTGCAAAATGTAACTGAAAATGGCTACTGGGCGCCGCTCGCTGTGTTTAGGTGTACCTACTCGCGCGACAAAAGCAAGAAAAAATATTTGACCCATGTACTAGATTTCGCACAAACAAAAAATGACGTAGTATATGACAATACACTCACATTGAATGATTAATTGTAGAAATAAACAATGCAGCAAAACTTGCTTGAGTCATGTATGATGGACTATATGGTCACTTCATGGTCAAGAATTTAAGTTTCACTAACTAGATACCTATTAGGAGTACCACACAGAAAAACATTAATTTATACCTCTATTGAAGCCCCATGAACAGTAAACTAAAAATATTTATGAAGAAAATTATTTTCTAAAGTGTTTTTTGTAGAAATATTTAGTTTCAACGCACTATTTAACATCGTAGTATCCAAGATATAGAGATGTAAGGGGCACCATCGATCAGTTTTCTTTTGATATTTATTAAAACGGCGCCCCTTAAAAATACTGATTATTAATAAATATTATTAAGCTCTTCAACCAAATCCATTATTATGACATATGATTATGACATACATGTTTTGAGTCTTGGCGACATCTGACAATATAGCCCGTTGACAACGTTAATGAATGCTTTTAACACTGAGCAAGTAATCACTACGTTTTAAGAGACGGGACTTCCATAGCATAGCAAAAGAAAAAAACAAAGCCAATCTATGATACACATGGACCTGCAGGCCTATTACGGTTCTTTCATGACATGACATGAAAAACAAGATTTCTATGATACAATGATCAATAATCAATAAATAAATAAATAAATAAATTATGACATAAAGAATAAACGAATTCCCTATACATTAGCATGCAAGAGGCGTTGCATTACCTTTTGAAACGACAGTTTCAATCATCATCTATGACTTAAAAACGTCAATTGAAAAAGGTGAGATCGCACCCACCTCTATGATATGTTGGTTTCTTGATTTCATTTGTGTTCTTCCATTTCGTTTGCTTTCATAAATAAATACTTAATTATTATATATGAGGGGTTATTTTATTCAATTTACATGGTATACCAAATAATGATCGTATGATTAGTTTTAAGGCCGCTCCACATTCTCGCGAGAATCTCGCGAGTCGTTAATATAATTATCTTCATACATAGAATATAAAGCCTTGAGATCAATATGTTTATATCACAATCTTTATTTGTTAGTAAATAAAACATATTAGATATTAATTTTTATCTTCCTGTACCATTTTCAATTCTAACAATATTAAAAAAATATCAAAAGCTCTTAAAATCTATTACGAGTTACTTGAAAACTCTCTCTCTCTAAAGGGAGTTATGCGGGTGAAACAGGCTGCCTGTCAATGCATTCAGTTATTCAAGTAGGTAACCATTCGAATGCTTTCTTTCAAGGTCATTCGGCCATATTGAGGTTATCCATCGTTAGTAATTACGAATATTAGAAGTATCATTCGACTCAGGACGTTTGTATATTACTATCGTTCAAGTCGAATATTCAAGTTAATATAAGTAGTTTATTCGACTGATATGATAATTCGCAGACGCGCATCGCTGAGATATACTCTGCGATATAACCGTTCAAATCGGCGGCTCGCTCGTAACTGAGAAACATGCGATCGTGACTCCTACACAAAACTCCAAACTCCTCACAAACCCCAAAACCCACAAAAAGTAGAGAAAAATGAGAGACATTGAGTAGAATACGAGAATGGCTTTCTCGCGAGATTTTCGCGAGAATGTTGAGCGGCCTTAACGTCAAAATTATATCATATCATCGCATGTTTTTGAGATCCATAATAGGCCTGCTGTTCAGTGCCAAATTATAACGAACCTGACCAAAACGTCAACAAATCAATATCATTCTAGTTTGTTTTACCTACAATAACCAAAATTATATTACCACTAGCGCTACACGCCGGGCATTACTGGAACTTTTTGTATTTTTTGCAGCGTTCGAAATCAATATATCTATAGTACCCTGAAAAGTTTAGTACGTTGAGTAGAGTATTCACTCCTCGCGTCTTTACGATCTCGAATCAAATGCAAGTCGTTCCTTGAAACTATCACATCAGCCTCGTAAGCATCGTCGTAATAGAACGTGTGAGTAAGCTGCGCGGCCATGGTGTGACAAAAAGGTAAAAAGGTCTCCTTTTTACCACCGGACTACCAGACGCAGACGGACCTTCCATCCCTATATAGTTGATTTACCAAGAAGTCGAACAAAACGCTTCGTTAGTTCCTTTTTGGTACGGATTGCCAAGGTGTGGAACAATCTGCTTACGTCTGTGTTTCCTGACCACCACAGTCACTACTAAAAAAAAAAAGGTCGCAAGACCACATCACGCGAATGCCCATTAGCACATCTTCACAACGGTAATACAATCTATACAGTATTTCAACTTCATACAAAAGGAAGAAACGCGAGCTATACCTAAGCGGCTCGATCTCGGCAGGCGACTGTCTGCAATTTTTGATTGAGCTTGACATTATAATGCGTATTTTTTATACTTTAAGACATTATAATGCGTATTTTTTATACTTTAAAATTAATTATAAATAATTTTATAGGTCTGAGTCGAGACGCAAGTATTTTTCGGTCGCTAACCCTACGGCTCCACTATCGCGATAATGCGAAGATTCGCACTGTCGCGACAAGTCTGGCCAAGTAGTTCGTCCTATCGTGATACAACATCGCGACAACTTTTGCACTTCGCACCGCTGTCGGTAAATTGTCGCACATCAAAGGGTTTTATCGCGACCAAGTTCGTGCGGTTGGCTACACTTCGCGCGCTTTAGTTGACAGCGAGATGCCGAGCGGTTTAAAGGTTTTAAACTCAATACCTACATAATGGATTGGAGTAATGAGAAGGTATTAGAAGTCATACAAAAATATAATTCTGAGCCAGGTTGACCCCGAAGATTCAAACCACTAAAAAAACATTTGAATGAGGACGCATGCATGAAAATTTAATCTAATTTAAGCTGTACAATTACGATGGAGGTTTTTTTGTGGTTTTTATTCTTATTGAAATTATAAAGATGCAGTAAATAATTATTTGCCACCATTTGATATATTGCAATCGCCTCTTCCATGTTTTCTTGATAAATGAATATCGCGACGTTTTAGATTATCGCTACATAGCAAAGTTTTCATTTAATGTGGCTATTCGTCGTAGATCGAACGCCAAGTTTTATCGCGACAACGGGAACGCAAACATTTGCCACATAATGGAGCCGAAGCAGTAGAATGCTTCCCATTCAATTCACAAAGAATTTTATTTGTCTATATAAAAAAAGTATATTTACAATCACAAAACTAAATGGAAATAAACACAAAGTAGGCAAATGTAATTAAATGCTGAAGGCGGGCAGCCCATTTATTTCAAAGATGTGGCCGAATTGAAATACTCTATATAATATTACCGTGCCTTTACCATAATATCAGCGTGTTTGATCGCGGATTCATACGGCTGAAAATTGCGCGTAATCTCAATAATAGTCTAGACTTTTAGGACGATGCCTTCGACTTCCAAAGATTCTGTCTTACCTTGATCTGTCGGATCTCCTTCGAGTCATCTAACTGCGCTATGAGCACTCCAGATCGGTAGTCCGCTGTCACCGTAGCACTTTCCCAGACAGTTTCTGCGTTCTCCACCCATATTCGGGCACCCTATAAAAGAAACAAAAAGAAGTAAATGATTTGACGAACCAAACGTTGTGGCGTTGAGATGTTGAAATTGTATTTTGTGTGTACATCAAATGGCTTTTTTAACGGATTAATCACGTCAAAATCAGGCGCGGGACTCGAGGGTCAATGATATAGGAAATATTGAACCTAGAGTGTTTTTTTTTTCGACAAGATTCGACCAAATCAATGAAGCTCCGATATAAAATCCAGTGTTCTAGAAAGTCAAGATCATCATGGCTATATTCAAACCTACGTAACTTTTTTATTTACTCTTATGGTGCGTACAGATTGCTATAATGGAACTTGTAATGTAACATTCTACGCACCACACGTACAAATACGCAACGTGCGCAGAATACATTACTAGCAATCTGTACGCACCGTACGCACCATTAAGTTTTGACCTTTCAGTAGTGCGAGCACAGAACTTTATCGACTCGTATGGTTACGAATGTTCGTATAGTATGGAGACGGTTTGTAAGCAATAATTGAAATCTATCAATTATCGCACGGCCAGCTTGTTCTTGTTGTTGTAGTGTGCCTTGTTAATTTTGAATATTTGTAAACATGTTGTACTCTGAAATAACTGTAAAATTAAAAATTACAACGTTACGTGCTAAAAACTTGCATCCGACTCCATACTATACAAACATTCGTAAACATACGAGTCGATAAAGTTCTGCGGGGCTAGCATGCGAACATCGACAACGATAAATCGGGCCTATTATCGATATTTTTTTAGAATTTGGCATTTAGAGTATGTATTTTTTTTTAAATATGACATTTTTGGTTCTGTGGGGTGGTATCAAATCGAGTACTTAGAAATTCTATCTATTATGGTGCGCATATTAGCTAACATGATAGGACAAAATAACAGAATAATATTTATCTAGTCGATTCAAAAATTTATCGATATTCGCATGCTAGCCCTGCTGTGCTCGCACCGCAGTTTCCACAAATTTCGTCAAAATACCGACTTTTTTAAAACAAAGCATAGGTTTGAGTGCACTGGCAAAAAGGTAACCCACGGTGTCTGAAGATACCCAAACGAGTCGACTTTAAAGATAAGGAATCGAGAAAATTTAAGACAATATTAATAAATAAATAAGTAAGTAATAATAAATAAAATCCCCAGACAATCACACCAACCACATGGCCTCAAAGTAAGCGAAGCTTGTGTTATGAGATACCATGAAGCGAACTAGGGGGGTACCTTGACCAGGAACATTTTTTTTTTTCATGTTCCTTGCGGGTATCTATAGCGCTTATAAGCCCTTCTGGTTTATAAAACACTAAAACGTTACATTTATCTGTATATGCATATGTATTTATATCCTAGGTTCCCTCCTAGTTCGCTACATGTTATATCATAACACAAGCTCTGCTTACTTTGAGGCCATGTAGGTGACGTGATTATCAGGGGACTTTATTTATTTATATGCTGGACTGGGAGCGAAAGAAAAACGTAGAATGTGCCAGCTGCTTCTCTTCCCGGGCATACTGTAAAAGTCAGTTAAGGGACAGAGGTCTTAAAGGCGTTTTTGTGGGCGATAGGCTGACCCCCTGTCACTACAATAGTCTCTTTCCATTTTTATAATACCTCCAAATTTGTCAAACGTGACATCAGATGGTCTTGTAACCTCTGGTGTTCTGCCTACCCCATATGGGATACAGGCGTGACGTTATGTATGTATGTATTTATTTATTGAAATATTGTCGATCATCAGGATAAAATATTGCCGTTAAATAAAACACTTTTTAACCGGATTTATCGCGTATATTTACATTTTAAATTTTAACTACGTTTCGGTGTCTTTGCAGACACCGTGGTCACGAGCGACTGCCGTTTAAAAAGTGTTTTATTTAATAGTATGAATCGCGAAAACTTAAGACAATATTGAAATATTGCCGACTAATCTTAATGTGAATACGCATTCTAAAACGAATTTGCGCAAATGGCTTATAATATGTGATTGAAAAATTTTGTAACTCGTGATGAAAAATTTTGTTGTGACCCCCACCAAAATTTCAGCCTGGTTCCAGAAATATTTTATATTTTCTTGGGTTGTCATCTTCTACCTTATCTCCACTTACCATCAGGTGAGATTTAGAAAAACGGGGGTTATGTCATCAATAAAAAAAAACTTAATGGGGCTGAAAAAAATTTACCAGCTAAATTCAAATTTTCACTGACATTTGCTTAGTTAGTAAATACTTACTTACTATTTCTTTATTGCTGACCAATCCCAATCTAACCTTATGGTAAATGAAGATGAAGTACAAGACAACAAGCACAACACAAAAAGTATAGAAACTAACTGGCTCTTGCTGATGATACTATGACTATTTTATTCCATTCTTGTTTAAATACTCTGGTCCCAGTTTGTCATGTTCGTGTTGTGCATCCATAGCTCAATGCACCTACTATGTAAGCAATTTGGTTGTGGCATGACATTGGCTCTCACAATAAGCTGTCTTGTGGTTGTTTTTTTTCATGATCAATATGTACTGTACCTATTTGTATTAATTCATATAATTCTGACTGAAAAAGTGCCAAGAGTTTTTTTCCACCGGCTTTTTTTGTCTCTTGGTCTACTGTAATATCTTATTCAATAACTATCAACACCTTGTTAAAGCCTAAGTACAAAATTGTAACGTCATTAAGCAGTCTTTAAATGGTCTTAGTTTATTCTTCCAAAATTTTCTACTATAGTTGTCTGCAGGGACTTGGGTTACACATATTTTGAACATATAAATAAATAAATAAATTATAAATATTACTGACACTCACACAACATTATCTAGCCCAAATTAAGTTTCTTAAAGAACTTGTGTTATGGATACTAGATAACTGATATACTTAAGAAATATATACACATATATATTGAATACATACATATTTTTTATTAGAATAAACTTAAATAAACATATAAACATCCATGACTTGACGACTAATATCTGTGTTCATCACACAAATATCCGCCGCCGCCGGGATTCGAACCCAGGACCTCTGGCATAGAAGGCAATGTATGTTACCGCTACACCAGCCGGTCGTCATATGATAGTAAAAATATGATATCATTAAAACTAACATTGTTGGATATTTTCCCAGGATTTCACCTCTATTTAAAACCATAGAATTCCTGACTATGGCAAATATTTAATCTAACTAATGCAGGACAGCACAACTGTATCTAGAGCTTTAAAAAAAATCTCCGCTAAAGGCAGTATTGCATTGAATTTTCCAAACTAAGCAAATGGGTTCAGCATTCCAACTCAATCAGTTAAATAGGTAACAATGTAACAAAATAATTGTTTTAAATTGAAAAGATGAACAATATTTAGCTTTAATCAGTAATAAAAATTAATTAGATAAGAACAAATTTGTATGTGGGTGATAAATTCACTGATAGCGGATATATTTAAATTACATACTACAAATACACAATGACATCACTGGTAGTAGTTCCTGTAGTGTATTAACATTTAACAATAAGGCATCTAAAATAACTTAGCTATGGAGAGGTGAGGGGCCTAATTAGCAGAAACCTTTCAAATGTGTATGACTAATATCAACTAGGTGGACATTTAACTATTTCAGAATCAAGCGGTTCTTACAAACATTTTTTTTTTTAAGTTAAAGTATATTTTTTAGATAAAAATACTAAATAAGGTCAATCTAGTCTGGGACTCCAGTCTGATTTCCCTGTTGAGTCCCAGCCGGGATGGATTTTACTTATATTTTTATCTATGAAGCAGTTCTTACTGACATTATAGACTTGGAATTTAATGGCATATAAATTGAGTGCAAGCGCAGTTTATTTCCCAATCAGACCCTAATTTATATTTATAAAACCAATATTATAAAACAATACAGTTAAAAACTACTCTATATGCATGATTTTATTATTTGTTTGAAGTTGAATCTGTTCCTAAATCTCTATTTTTATTAAAAATTGGACGGGAAAACAAACTATGCTTCTTTATTAACTTTGTAGTAATATAAAAGACATTTATAAATTGCTGTTAAGCTACGTTCAAATACATCACACATAATATTTTTCATCTTTTCAAAGATATTAACTTTTAAGTTACACTCAAACCTGCATAATGAACTTATGGTATTAAAGCTCAAGAGATAAATTTCCTTGGATTTAACAGGAACTTTTATTATAAAGTCGGACACCAGCTTTGACATAAAGATTTATTTAAAAGTATACAGGTATTTTTAATTTTTTTACTGCTGATTATAATTGTAGATAAATAATAACTTTAAAATGGAAAAAGAACACACAATCAGATCTTTTATATGACAAATAATTAATCTCCCTATGCCAATACTTGATCAAAACATTATGTAAATAGGTTATGTTGCAGAGAGATGATTCAATACACTAACCCAGATATTTCTAATAAGTAGGTTATGAATTAATTCTTATTATAATGGTAGTAGCTAACAGAGCGAAGCCATACGGCTGATGAAATAATTTCATGCATTATGGCGCAGAGAGCAAAAGTAATAATTACTTTTCGTCATTATTACATTAAAAAACATAATGTACATCATCTATGGATTCGTGGTTCCGTAAAGTATGAGGCCGAAAAAAAAAAACAGTGTAAAGTAGGATTAATCAAATTATTATCATAACATTCTAAATTTAAAAGATTCAGGAATTTCACTAAAAGTACTAAATACTGATTAAAATGAAAATAAAAATACCTTAGTGTACAGCTCTTTAGTCGTCATTTTAGAAGTTTCTTGGTGAACTACGTATGCAACCACACGTGGAAATATTTTTTTATTTCACACCAATCCAAAAAAGTTGAAAAAACATTTTCAAAACAGGGTAGATTTGCGTATTTGCTTGCAAATTAAAAAATACGAAACGTCACTCACTCACTGCACTTTATTGACATAACATGTCAATTTACTTTATCTATTTTCCGTCCTATTTAATTACTACGGAGACAATTTTCTCCCAAGTGAAAGTAGTTAATTTCATAGGAACATGTAACTCATAGGAATCTTATTAGAACACAAAAAATCATGATGAAACAACAATAATATTGAAAGTACACTTCACATTATCGCGAAGTTCCCACGGGTGTTGCAACACCAAAATAAACTAAATTAGGTCATTTCATTTTAATTTGTAGTACGTTCCAAAATACGCATAATAAAATACGGGGTTAGTTGGAAATGCTTTATTTTTGCACAGTATAAAGTTTATGTTTATTAGCCATTTTTAAAAGCTAATCATTACAAAACTACTCTAGAGTTCCGTTACATTATATTGAAACATAATATTTAATAATACATAAGCAATTTTCATATATCGAATCAATCTCAGAGTATTTAGGTAATTTTGTCGTTGCGTTTCAAGCGGCTTATTTATTTTCTGGTGACGGGAACCAAGTTTGACAAGCTTCTGTGGCTATTTCGCACAGCGCAGTAAAAGATTTTGCTCTAGGATCATAATCTGAAACAAAGTACCAAAGAACATGTTATTTAGGTGGTATTTCAGAACTATTCAAATTAGTATGCATTGCATGGTAATAAATGTCATGAAGATACTTCTTGCATCTTTGATGAAAAAGTGCCAAAAGTAGCTTTCACAATTTTTACGCTCGTCTATTTACGAACTTTTTATAGGAAGGCTTTATTTATAAAAAAAATATTATGCATACCTGAAGGTCCTCTTTTCCCAAACATAATGCCATTCATTGGAGCATTCTTATAGTTAGCAGCTCCAAGCTCAACCATGGATAAAATAACCATTAAAAATATAGTATTTATGAACAATCTCACGAAGAAATTCGCCATCTGAAACAAGCACAAAAAAAGGTTATTTGAGATATAAAATCACCACAAAATATCAAAAATAAAAATTGAGAAACATTGGCACTATACATTTTTCAAGTACTTATTGATTCGGATTTCCCTCAAGCTGGTAACCCTATAGACGACAAATGACAAGTGATACTGTATCCCGATTTCCCGTCATTTTATAGCGGGATTTTCAAACATGGCGGCCAGTGTTAGTTAATTGTCTACTCAATTATTGGATTATCGGAAACTGACCGCATATTGACTCTGATAAGACCATTTCTACTGGGATTAGTTTGTTAGTGCATAAGATTAATGGGCAATATTGGCCGAGATCCTCTAGAGATTATGTTCTACGTGTTAGTTTATGAGTGATACCTACTTAAGCTTTGTGGCTGCTAGCAATATTTTGATTTGACAATGTATTGAAGAGTGTCTTATGCAATTTTAATAATACTTTAAAGGTATTTTTTCTATGTTTTGATCTTAAGTAGGTACTTACTGAATTCTAGAACAATGTTTGTAAAACATCGTAATTCCATATGTCGCTACAGTACGTTTTCGAACTAACGTACCTATAGGTATACTTAGATGTACTTTGAAATTACATAGGTACTTAATTCTTTACTTTGAAAGTACATTTATCGCAATTAGTTCGATACATAGTGGCAGATACGTTTTTCGAGTTGGGACTGCAAAAGAGACCAGCTATCTATAATCCTCACGCAGACAGAACTTCAATCCGTATGTGGTATGTGAATGATCTTCTTGCGTCTATTTTCCCCGCCCGACTAGTGTTGTGAATAAGTCGGTATAATAACCAAGCCCATTCTCAGGACTAAGTAACGGCCTAGTGATTATTTCTATCGTGCTTAATAAGCTTCATCGCTCACAATAGTCCTAGTACTTTTAAGCGTCGAGTGAATAGGTCTCTCGTGGATGGACGTGTGCCACCTTAGTTGACCTTAGTCTTCTTGTTCCCTTACCATCAGGTGTCATTGAAGACAAATGTCCGATCCTAGTTTTATTCAAAAAAATGTAAAATCAGTGAAAATAATTCATACAGTTTTAAAAATTGGCACAGTTATACGTTTGTGGGTTATACCTACATATCTCGAAAATCTGTACAAACAGCATAATAGTTGCTTCTATTTCAAATTTCTTACTGATTTAGTCAAATAAATTTTTACTTTACGACCCATACTTTACAAGTTACATAGGGTATTTAAATTTACTAAGTGCAAGATTTCCGTGAGCATCCAGGCGCCCGCACGGTGCGGCCCTTCGCAAGCATACCACTGACTGAGATGGAACTCTCGCGTGCACAACGCTTCTTGAACCAACACAACACCCATGCTTTCTCCTGTTTTTGAAAGGTATCTCATTTTTGTTGAACCAGCACCAAGTCAAAAGCTGATCTCTGTTTGCTTTCTCCTACAAAAACGTCAGCAAAATAACACGTTCTACGAGTAGTGTATTTAATGTGTTTTTTTTTTTAAATATTGTAAGCTCATTGTGTAAAATCATTATGATGTTCTCAGTGAGACTGTTCAAGGAAGCAAATGAAATTGTAAAGTTATGCAATTGTATCCATGTAATAAATAAATAGTTCACCAAGTACAAGAGTGGCTGAGTAACAACGTGAAATAGAGGATGGTCATATTGGTCATGGCCCTAGGTCATGTAAAAACGGAGTACCTACCTACAGTACATCTACTAGACAGAGAAGATGAGGATGTCGATGTAGAAGGCTTCAAGTGATGTAATAAAGACTTTGTGATTTGCGTTTTTCTGTTCTAATAATTGCGTTTTTAATTCTTAAGTTATCTTTATCTCTTTGTAAGCTTAAACAGCATGTGGCCCCTTCAGTATTATTCCTATAGGTACTTTGACGTAGGGTAAAAAGTAATGTGAACCAATCAGTTGTTACAGAAACTTTTGTTAAAACTTTTGTTACAAAGTGAGCAAAATTATAGGTACTTTTTTATAGATTTTCGAAATATAAATTAAACCTGAAGATAGGAAATAAGAAATATCTTCATTGCTTTCAACACCTTTTAGCTCCTAAAGAGTGAGAGAGCATTCTGTGTAGAAACTTTCGTCAGAAGCAATAATTACGCTAATTATACAGATTTTTGAGATATGAGTAAAAACCTGAAAATGCGGACCTTCACTCCTCTAATATGTAAAGTTATGTAAAGGTTCGTTTGTTTGGCCATCTACTCTCTATTTTCAACTAGAATTTGCTACGTATCAAACTTTATCAAGACTTCGAGACCGCTCGTAACCAGCACGGCTAGTATGCGACCATCGATAAGTTCTCAACTCGACAACATAAATATTACCGAATGATTTTATCCTATCAAGTTTGCGCATCATAATAGAGAATTTCTTGATTCGATAACATGATTGCCCACAGATCCAAAGCTGCCATATTCTAAAAAAATACATACGATGTATTGTTGATGGTCGCATGCTGGCCCGGCAGGGTATTTACAATAAGACCCCATAACTTGTGCCATAATGTTAGGTATAATAATACGCTATAAAGTCCGTTACAAAAATTTGTGTCCTAAGTGTTCACGTACCACTAAATAAAACACTTTTTAAAGCGATGAATCGTGTAAGAAATTGCTTTTTTATCGTTGATGCGTTTGACCCCAATGTCACCTGATGGTAAATGAAGATGAGGAAGAAGGTACCAGCACTCGGGTTTAGGAAGGCACTGGCTCTTCACAATACTTTCCGGAAGGAATCACTGCAGGAGCAGATTTATATGAACGGTGGTCGCTAGCCAGGTGGGCCTTGAAGGGGTCATGCCACCGAACGGAGGCACTCAGATACGACACAGAAACTGCATCTTCTACGACACGCTTAAGCAGGGTATGGATATCTAAGGGTATGGATAAACGGGCAGATTACTTTATTGAAAGTAGTCTTTTATCAAATCTGAATGACCCAATAATTGATTGAATCAGGCGTTACTTTGCGGAAATCCATGACAACAAAATTTTCAAAATGACTATGTAAACTACGATACAGGTTTGGGTCAGGTTAGGTTAGGTAAGGTTAATATAAAAAGTTGCTTTGCTAATTCCGCGACTTGTACTTGCACTAGTGATGCAAGATTTTCATCGAGTTCGATGGTGGTCGTTGCGCCCTGAGGATGCTTCTGGTTGAAGCGAAACACGTGTCGGTGATAGCTTGCGGTGTGGGTTTCCAGGTGTGTGTTCATTGCATGTCTTGCTTCTTGCTTGAGGGAGGGAGGGCGGTGAACCTACGCATGAAAATCCTGCATCACTAGTGCAAGTACAAGTCGCAGAATTAGCAAAGCAACTTTTTATATTAGCTGAATGACCCAATTTTCATAATCAGTATTACACTACTCGAGTATTGAGCTTCCCTTCCTCATACAGGGTGACTAGTAACAAATTTTAGAAACTGAATAAGAGCACTCTGAACTCGATTCTGATCATAATTATGTACCTAATAAAAGTAAGTATTTTATTTTTCACCAAAATCCATATGAATAAATAAAGAGACCTTACTAAACTTTTCCCGACGCGCTGCCTCAGTCAACAATGTTACCGCCACACACACCACCACCCGCTAAGTATCTATTGCATTATTAAGCTTATGTAAGCACGCATTGCGTAACGAATTCTAGCAAGGGTACTATGCTGCCGCCAAGTCCTGCAAAAAGGTAATCAAAAGAGCTCGTTTTGCCCACATAGGCCGTTTCGGAGACAGAATAGCAGCATACCCTTCGGGAAGTAAAGCTTTCTGGTCCCTTGCCAAGTCGGTCGAAACGAACTTTTGTCGCCCGTCGCTGCCACCACTGAGGAAACCCGATGGTTCTCTGGCCCATACTTCTAAGGAGAAAGCAGATTTATTTGCTAGTATCTTCGCAGAAAATTCTCGTCTAGATTGCCAAGGAAAAATCCCACCCCAATTACCTCAGTTCGGACCTACAATGGGTACCGTTCACATTCGCCAAAAGGAGGTTCTTAAATGCTTGCTGCACCTAGACGAGAACAAAGCTAGTGGTCCAGACGGTATTCCTGCAGTGGTCTTAAAACGCTGCGCAGCTGAGTTGTCTCCCGTTTTGACGCGTCTTTATCGACTTTCATTGGAATCCGGTAAGGTTCCCAAGTCCTGGAAGCTTGCTAACGTACAACCAGTACCAAAGAAGGGAAGCCGTGCCGATCCTGTCAACTACCGACCAATTTCAATCACTTCCATACTTTGCAAAGTCATGGAACGTGTATTGAACAATCGACTCCTGGCATACCTCGAGGCCAACGAGCTCCTAAGCGATAGCCAATATGGTTTCCGCAACGGGCGCTCGACCGGCGATCTTCTCGTGTATGCCACTCACTTATGGAGCGAGGCCTTGGAGGGTCATGGTGAAGCAATAGCTGTATCCTTAGACATTTCCAAGGCCTTTGACAGGGTCTGGCATGATGGTCTCTTAAGTAAGCTTCCAGCTTATGGCATACCGATTGGGCTCTGCGACTGGATATCTGATTTTCTGAGGGAACGGTCAATTCGAGTAGTCTTAGATGGCTTCTCCTCCGACCAAATGGCAATTAATGCCGGGGTACCTCAGGGATCTGTTCTCTCTGCAACATTATTCTTGCTGCACATTAATGACCTTTTGACACCGGGCATTATTAGTTATGCTGATGACAGCACTGTTGTAGAGAGATACGTATCCAATGCGCGAGCGAGCCCCCGTGAAATCCAGAGTTTAAGAAAGTCAATGATTGAGCGCGTTGATTTGACCTTACGGAAAGTATCCGATTGGGGTGAGTCGAATTTGGTCAAATTCAACGCGTCCAAAACTCAGGCGTGTCTATTCTCCGCAAAAAAGAGCACCTTCACATTAACGCCCACTTTCCAAAATGTATCTGTCCCCATCACTGACCATCTAGGGCTTTTAGGCGTACCTATAACATCTAGTTTAAACTTCGGTCAACAAATTGTGTCCATGGCTCAAGTAGCTTCGAAAAAGTTGGGAATCATCTCGAAGGTACGGCGGTACTTCAGCCCTGCACAGCTTCTTAACTTATATACAGCTCAAGTGCGATCATGCATGGAGTACTGCAGTCATCTTTGGGATGGTTCAGCCAAATATCAACTAGAAGCGCTGGACTCCGTTGACCGAAGAGCCCGTAAATTAATTAACAACGTCGACCTTACGACCAAAAAACTACAGACCCTAGAGCATCGTCGTAAGGTTGCCTGTTTAACCGTGTACTACAGGATACATTTTGGTGAGTGCGCGAGTGCTCTGTTTGAGCAAATTGAACCCTCACCCTTTTACCATCGGACTACTAGACGCAGACAGAACTTCCATCCGTATGTGGTTGATATTCCGAAAAGTCGAACTAAGCGCTTTGACAGTTCCTTTTTGATACGGGTCGCCAAGGTTTGGAATGAACTGCCTGCGTCTATTTTCCCTGACCAGTATAGTCCTAGTACTTTTAAGCGTCGAGTGAATAGGTTTCTCGTGGATGGACGTGTACCACCTTAGTCTTCATGTTCACTTAACATCAGGTGTCATGGAAGACAAACGTCCCATCCATATTTTATATAAAAAAAAAAAAACTTTCGGTTAATTTTACTCAGTAAATAATTAATATTTATTTTTATTTTATTTTTCAACCGACTTCCAAAAAAGGAGGAGGTTCTCAATTCTTTTGTGTCTTGTTACACGATATTTCGGACAATTTATGGATCGATTTAAAAAATTCTTGTTTCATATGATAGTTTCATAGATAGTTGGTCCCATATAAATTTCATCAAAATCGGTTAAGCACCTCATTGAAAATTTTTACGTGGATGACATCATAACTCAACCAAAGTTTTGACGTGAAGTCGGTTTTTTTTAATGCTCTGCATTCGTTGATTATTCTCTTATTTTTCTTTCGTGTATGACCTCAAACTATTACGTCTTGGAATTTCGAAAATGGCCCACCAACACCCTGTATAAAGGCAGCTCATAGGATGCAAAACTCTGTTTTAATTCCTATGCTTTCGCCAATTATAAAGACCAAATCATGCAAACAATCTTTCCATGCCCCAGGGATTGTAGAAACATCATATCACATAGGGCTTTTCAATTGATCTGTTAAGCAAGCGTCTAGCCGGGGATAAATCGAATTATTTTTTCTAGATTGGAAAATTATGCTTCGTATAAATAAGGCTGAGAGGTCCCTTTTCGACATAGTCTTCGTTGTGAGTTTATCAGGACAGTTGTTTATACAGCAATTAGGAGCTAAAGGTACTTTTTTCTTGTTTACATCTTCATTAAATTTCATTGAAGTTTTTAAGGTGAAGTTTGACTTTAATAAATTGATTATAAATACGGTCTGTCATTAAAGCGAAGTCTTCCAGGGAACCCTTGTAATTAAATTCATACATTTCTTTTATCATTATTTTGAGCGCCACAGATAATGATATGATGCTTCTATGCTGGTCTGGGAGCGAAAGAAAAACATAGAATGTGCTAGCTGCTTCTCTTCCCGGGCATACTGTAAAAGTCAATTAAGGGACCGAGGTGTTATGGGAGGCTTTTTTGTGGGCGACAGGCTGACCCCCTGTCACTGCAATAGTCTCTCTTCACTATTATAATGCCTCCAAAATTGTCAAACGTGACATCAGATGGTTTAATTACCTCTGGTGTTCTGCCTACCCCATACGGGATACAGGCATGAAGTTATGTATGTATGTATGTAGATAATGGTATTTGGCGGAGCATCACCACCAAAAGGGGGCCATTGGGGCACTCTGCTTATTCGTCCTTTTACGATAAGCTTATCTAGCATTATTTTTATATGCTTACAGATTCAAGAAAGATGCGGGCTGCAAGTTTTCTGGTCATGGCTCTGCTTCTCTGCTTCGCCCTCTATTGCGAAGCAGGTTACAAGAGACCTCCATTTAATGGCTCCATTTTTGGAAAGAGAAGCAATACTGTTGGTAAGTCGTATATTATGATATGTGAAATTTAGGGATTATTATAATTTGGTAGACTATACCCCGTTAATGTCGATAGCATGAATGATTTGTGAGTAGGTAGCAATCGCATTGATGATTAAGTTGGGCTTAGAAAGAACGGACCTTCGCAAATAAATAGGAACTCAAAAGAAGTTATGAAGCCTATAATTTACCCATATTTATGTTACAGTCATTTTGGGTTTTCATTACCATTAAGTATATCAAAAGTTGGAAGATTCGCCAGGTTTTACTTAAATCATTTTCATTTCGTAATAATTGCTCGATCAAAGAGTTCGAGAGTTTTTTTTCAGATCCGCCTTGTTTCTTCTTAGGTCAGCACGTTCAAGAAAATAAATACTTCAGATATTTTATATAGGAACTCAACCATAACTTCAAGCATCCATCAATTAATTTTAAATTCCCATTTCAGAAACCGATGCAAGCGGACGAGCATTGTCAGCGTTGTGTGAAATTGCTTCAGAAACATGCCAGGCGCTTTGGTACCAAATGACTGAAAATAATTGAACTACGTTTAACAAAAGATTATTAAATAAAAGCAATGAGTAACCATATACTTGCTGAAATGTATAAATAAAATCTCTGTATACCCTTGGTACTCAATTTTTTTATTACCTATACTTAAAAAAATAAAAATCCCCAGACAATCACACCAACTACACGGCCCCAAAGTAAGCATAGCTTGTGTTATGGGATACCATGTAGCGAACTAAGGGGAACCTAGAATATAAATACATAAATAGATAAACACCCAGACACGGAACATTTTTTTTTTCTTGTTCCGTGCGGGAATCGAACCCGCAACCACTGGCGTCTGAGGCAGATAGGTTTATCCCAACCCATACTTATTGAATACGTTATTTTTATCCATATTTCTGATCTTTAAAACTAATTAGGTAAGATACATTGCTATTAATTTCGTGTTTAAAATTACCTCATGTTAGATCCTATCAAAACGAGGTTACGAATGATATAATTGTTAACCGCCTACTGAAAGGAGGAGGTTCTCAATTCTGTAATTTTGTATCTTTGTTAGGTAGGTACCTACACAATTTTTTGGTAACTTATGAATCGATTTTGAAAATACCATTTGATAGAGGATACTTCAGAGTTGGTCGATTGAGTACTTCTTGAGAATTAATACAGAGAATATTTACATTGACGACCTCATACTTCAGCCAGTTTTCACGTCAATGCTCTGCATACATTGGTTATACAATAGACAATACAAATTATCGTTACAGTAGGGTACGGTTGACTGATTCCTTCGTTGAAATAAAATTAGCGACCGTTCCCAGTTTCGCATGTTTAGTAGAATTGAGCTCCCATTCAGCACGAATTTTTCAGTCACATTTGTGTGTTTTAGTTGGAGATCTAATAATCCTGTAAGTATATTAGATCTCCACTGGTAGCAAATTTTAGATACTGAAGCAGAGCACCCTGTACTCGATTCTGTAGTGCGAGCACAGAACTTTATCGATTCGTGTTTTCACGAAAGTTTATATAGTATGGAGTAGGTTTGTAAGCAAATTGAAAACTAGCCACTGCCCCAGGACAAGTTTAAATAAATATGTGCCTTGCTAGTTTAAAATGTTTTTGAATATTTTGTATTGTTAAATGAATATAAAATAGATAAATTAAAATTTGCAACCGACTCCATACTATACGAACATTCGTAAACATACGAGTAGACAAAGTTGTGTGCTCGCACTGCTGATCATAATTATGTAAAAAAAGTAGGTACTTTATTTTTCACTAGAATTCCCTATAAATAAATACTACCTTGTTACTATTTATTTTACATAAAAATAAATCAATCGTGGCACGTGACCTGGCATTATAATTACATACATACAAAGATTGGATTTAAATATTTGCAAACATACATAACTTCACGCCTGTACCCCTGGTAGGCACCCAAGTAACATTTTAAACTGTATAAAAACTGTATTATGGACTATTTGTTTACAACAGACTGTTAAACGTTGCTGTATAAAGACCTTGTAACTCTGAAATGGGCCCCAAAATTATACAGCTTTAAGTGTAGATTTACCTGTATAACAGCTGCATAATAGCTGTACTATTTGGCTGGCTAATATACTATTTAGATACTTTTATACAGCTTCCATTATCTAATTTTCCTTTTTATTCTGTTATGCAGACTCAGGCATGTGAAAATCTTAATAGAAGAATAAATATATTATAATTGTGTTCGTGGTTGCGAATTCATTCTCCATTTAATTTCCTAATTTAGGTACTAAATATTTAATAACTAAGTGGTAGTACTCTTTCCTGTTTATCGTTGTTGTTATGCTTGCGACTGATATTTTTATGTGAATGTGTATACTAGTTTTAAGCTCAAAACTCACGCCCCTTCGAATTATGGAATACCTATACATAATTTTTTTCTGTAACAACAAATATGTGATCAAATCTGAAAACAGTTTTAAGCATAACCCGGACCGTTCCGGTTATGCTTAAAACTGTTTTCAGATTTGATCACATATAAGTAAACATAATTGTGTGTACTATACAGTTAAAATCCTTTGTAAATTTATACTGAAATTTCAGAAACAAACAAAATTATATCTCGAAAAATTGGAATGCAATTTATAGGTTAGGATAAAATGGCGTCCTTAGTTTATACAGCCTTGGTCTTCTAGTACCCCTTAATTCAGCTTAGTCGTTATTTAAGAACGTATATCAGCCTAAAGAGTAACATTGTCTGTACATTAGTATTTATTTAAGTACTGTAGAAGCTGTCTATAAGTAAATTCTTATTCATATTCATTAATAAAGTTAATTAGGGTTCAGTAAAAAATTTAGAAAACCTCAGTATAACCCAAACCAAGGCCCGTAAGGTGGTGAGCAAGGAATCGGATTGTTTTTTCCACGGTTTTATATCCATCTTAACTCTTGTACATTAAACAAATTGGCAAATGAGCAAAATTATGACTCCGTTTTGTTATTAGTTGTATCCAATAAATAGACTGATTTTAAGCAATATTAGTTTCAAAATAATCGATAAGCTGGATAATTGTGTATGCCAACACTATAGTAATAACTTTAATCTTTTAAAACACGCAAAACTGTAAAAAGGGAAAAATGTACGCCAATCGCATAAGGCTTTAAAAAGGATTAAATCTAAACTCTTCTTCATGAGATAGAATTGTATTACACTATTATAAAGGAAATTGCCTGCTAAGAGTATCCTAGTTTCCGTTGTACAGCTATTATCAAGCTGAACTTGAAGGCTGAACAATAGAGTAATTTTACACCAATATTCAGGCTATAACAATATTTAATGCTCTTGTACAGAAGTAGGTTATACAAAAGTATAATTTGAGAGCAATATACAGATAATGTCGTATAAAGTTGCTGAACGCAGTTTTTTACGCCGCGGTCTGTATTTTAGCGTTCTCCGATGCTATTTAAAAGCTAAATGTAAAAATTTAGGCTCTATACAGCCGTCTACCAGCTATACTGTATACAGTCGTACAGTTATACTTTTGTACAGTCCTAAACATATTTTTACACTCTTGTACATACATCATTTATTAAGATTATAGCTGGTAATGCGCTGGTAAATATAATATTTTAAATGTTACTTGGGCAGGGTAGGCAGAACACCAGATGCTATAAAACAATCTGATGTCACTTTTGACAAAGTTTGAGGTATTATAATGATGGAGAGACTGTTGTTAGGGGATCAGCCTATCGCCCGCAGAACGGCAATAAAACCTCGGTCCCTAAACTGACTTTTACAGTATGCCCGGAAAGAGAAGCAGTTGGCATACTCTATGTTTTGCTTACGCTCCCAGTCCAGCATAGAAGAATATTATAATCATGGGTATACTAATATACATGGGTAATACTAAACTAACAAGTAATTAATGAAATCGTAGTTTCCTTTTTACTTCTCACGTGTTTATTTAGCTACAGAACACTTTAACTCCTCTAGGTGACTGCGCTGATTTGACCGTTTTTTGTGGTAGGATATTTAGGTCTACCACTAGATTTAAAATCTGGTACCAAATATCCTATGATGTTGTGTACCGGAATTATTTTGGCAAGAGCCAGTTAAATCTAAAAACCATTGCATTATCTTTAACTTGCGAGGTCAAACGAAAGTTTAGTCAGGATTAAAAAGATGTAGGTATGTACATATTATTTCGGAAAGGCACCGAAATTTCCAAGATCAGGACCACCATGGTTCGACCTCGATGTCCGATATTAATTTAATTTACTTATATTTTCGCCCGTCCGTAAGGTTGAAGTGAACCTTAGCCTTAACACAAACCACCACCCTTTCATCAAAGTTTCACCACAAATTAATTGCTCATGCATCCAAGCACTTAGCTGAGCTTTGGGATAATTACTTATTCGTGAAACTTAAAAGGACGATTAAAAGGACAAATAGACACGTTGTAATTTTTTAAGTTGTTCACCTACTAAGAGAGATTCCAACACATAACTAAACTTTCATAACATTTTCCGTACCGTAAAATGCGTATGGTACGGACGTTGCAGTTTTGTATGAAACGCGCGTTCGAACGCGTCACGCAGCGTTGGCAAAATATTCGCTTTACTATCCAATTAGTGTACAAAGAAAAGACCTCAGTAGGCAGATGCATAGGTGTTTTTTCTTCTCAAGATCAATTTAATTCATCTATTTGCAAACTAAGGAGCTATTTCCCTTTTGGTAGAATTATGACTCTTATTGAATTTAGCATAAAGGCATGAAATACCAAGTTAATACAGCCATACACAGATTAACACCGGAAAATAGTTTTATTTTGTACTTTTGGATATTATATAATTGCTGTATAAAGTAAGTATAAAATACATAAATGACCATTTTGGTATTTTTTTTAAATATATTAGTGCGTATAATGAAACGCAGACTTAATCTTTACGTCACAATGCGGAAAACCTTCAAATAGGAGCTAATTCTACAGTAATAAGGTGCTTAATTCAATATCATAGAATTTTCAATTTTCATGGTCAAATTTTAGTTGTCAACCAATGCCGCTGAATCCCTGCCTTTCGGTCTAATCAGCTCACTCAATATTTGTGTTAATTGGTGTTTAAAAATAAAAGCGCTTGACATTAAAACTTCACCCCACTAGTCTCGTTTAGTCTTGAATCGATTGCAGCGGAGTATTTGCTAAGTGTATTTTACTAAGCGCTTTTTAGGTATGAACGACTAGAGCTCATTCTTTAATATTATCCACTCCATTCAATCAATGGCTGCCTGATTAGAGTTATCAAATCGAGTTTTACATGTGTTGTTGATTTTTGATTTGAAAAAAGAAATCACATTAGATATGGACTTATTATATTAGATTTTACAGTAAACTCTGTGAAGCCTCGTAAAAATCTTCAACTTTCCGTAGAAGAAGCAACTAGACTGACAATTAAGGTACCTAAACTTTACTTATTTTATTCTAGTTATTATCTTTAGAAAAATAAACTTGGTGCTTATAGTCTTAATTTATAATCTAAAGCTTACGGCGGCGTGTTGTTTACTTTCACGGCGAACGTTTTAAAACAATACCTAAAGAATACCTCTTCAAACACGTCTCTTAAGGTCATATCAGACTGTACTAAAACAACATTATTAATTAATTTACATAAATAATGTGCAAATGAAATACGCAAAGTTTTTCACCAAGTTATTTGTTTTAAAGTTTCGTTTGTGGCGATATCGTCTGGTTATAATTTTATCTAGAAGGATTCTTGCTAGATTTGTAAGTGTTGTGTTTACTACTTTCGTGTTTGGCTTTATTCATTTTCTTTGGGACATATCCATGTGTTTTTTTTATTTAATAAAAAGTGCTACTTGTGTGTAATGCAATAGTTGTGTTTGTTCTTTATTTTCAGTTTAAATCTACTTGAAGATATAATTATTGTGTTGTGTTTATAAAACTTTGTGAAATCATGGATGACTCTGAACCACCAATGAAGAAAACGAAATTAACTTCTGACTGGATAGATATGCTTGATGACTACATGAAGACAATTGATAGTAATGAAAATAATCTGGTTCCTATTTTATCAGATGACATAGAGGAGACATTACCAGTAGTTCAAGTATATGTTGGCTGTATAGCAGATGTCAAACAGATTTCATACATTATAAAAGTTTTGAATGAGAAGCTGCCACTAAATGAACTCCAGCATTTAAAACGTGTCAGACTTATGAAAGTAATACTATGTAAGTCCCGGTGTCTAGAAAACTCACAGACAATACAAGAATTTCTAGAAGTTAATCTTCCCGAATTACAAAATTCATTTCAAT
Organism: Stenoptilia bipunctidactyla; assembly: GCA_944452665.1. Taxonomy (NCBI): domain Eukaryota; kingdom Metazoa; phylum Arthropoda; class Insecta; order Lepidoptera; family Pterophoridae; genus Stenoptilia; species Stenoptilia bipunctidactyla. Next base: position 12,336,962 of record OX101749.1, on the reverse strand, counting down.
ATTTTGAAGAAATCTCTGCTCCATCACAATCACCAAGAACAAAGAAACAGTTTAAAGAGGCAAAAAAGCTCTGGTCTTGTAACTTCCACCCTAATACTTATTTAGAAAAGTTAGTGAGTGGTAAATTCTTTTCACCTACAGAACTTTCTATTCATAAGACATATATGAGCGTAGTTTTGTTTATTGCTAAATGGTTTGTACAAAATACGAATTTTCAAGATGAAACTAAAAATAGCTTCAAAAACTTAAATGCAGCTGTAGTGGTTGATCCGTTAATCAAATCAATTGTTGCAATAGCATTTGATAGAAGAAGACATCACCCTATGCAGCATGCTGCTATGTTAGCAATAGATAATGTTGCTAAAACACAAAAAGGTGGAGCTTGGGCACTCGGAACTGAAAATTCTGACTTACCAGGATGCAGTAAACAACTTCTTTCATCATTAAATAAAGAGTTTCCTAAAGTTTTAACTGGATCAAGAAGTTATATAAGTAAGATTGAAAGTCAAGGTACAGAAAATGGACCATATTTATGTACAAATTATGATATTTACATGTTGAAAGAGCCGTGTATAATGTGTTCCATGGCATTGACGCATGCAAGAATTAAGCGAGTTTTCTTTGCACTTGATAACTTAGAAAGTGGTGGTTTGAAATCAAGGACTAAGTTACACACTGTAGGGTCTTTGAATCATCATTTTGAAGTATTTACTGGATTTTTTCCAATGAAAGATGAATCACTTAATGTAAGTGAAGTTATTTTGAGTTAGTAAATCAATAATGGAATGGAATGAAAAACGTTTATACTTTATAATAAATAAGTAAAGTTATCATTTTGAGATTGCGTTTTATTATGCAAATTCAAGCTACCATTCTTAATTAAGTATCTTTTTTAAAATTTGATCGAGATGATTATAATAATTATAATTTAATTGTTTCAAAGTTCAACAATCTTACTGATATTATAAATGCAAATGTTAAAATTTTTGTTCCTCAGTCACGTCAAGTCAAAATGGCCCAACAGATTTTAATGAAATTTGGGATAGTGATAGAGTACAACCTGGAATAGCACAAAGGCTACTTTTTATCACGAAATTCGCGCGGGAATCAAAATAGCGCGGGTAAAACCGCGCGCAACAGCTAGTAATTTAATAAAATAAAGATAAAACATAAAAAATACTGAGTGAATCCTATAATAATAATAATAATACTCTTTATTGCCAAATAAAGTACAATTTTACAATTACTATGAATTATACAGATATTGACAATGAGGCGGCCTTATCGCTACAAGCGATTTCTACCAGGCAACCAACAAAAGGAATCTATTTAGAATATTTACCAAAAGAAACAGAAATCTTTGGGCAGAGTATTTAGATGGTAAAACGTTAATCGTATACATTACATAATTAATACCTAGTAATTTATTTATTTATTTATTTATATTTATATTTTTTATCTATACTAATATTATAAAGAGGAAACCTTTGTATTTTTGTATTTAATAGGCTCAAAAAGTACTGGACCGATTTCAAAATTTCTTTTACCATTACTTAGAGGGATTCTTCCGAATCCGTATAGGCTACTTTTTATCCCGAAAATCCCGCGAGAATCGAAATTGCGCGGGTAAAACCGCGCGCAACAGCTAGTTATTTATATAACTATATGCAGGAAAAGTATTGCAATGCGTTAAGATATATTATAAATATATTATAAGCATTTTCATATTTAAAGTGTTATTTCAATAGAGCTGCATTAAGAGTAAGATAAGAAAATGCAAAATTTAAAATTTTAAGCTTTTTAATTACAGAGCGACATAGACATTTCATGACTAAGCTTCTTAATAAAGATTTAAAGTTTTCTATTAAAATTAAAAATTAAAAAAATTAAAAATTTATTGACACAAAAAGATTACAAAGAGAGATACAGAAAATACAAAAGTAATAACAAAATCACGATTGTGTCTAAGGAATACTTTCTGCTTCGTGTTGCTGTTAACTAGCAACGCTGGTTTTCGAAGTACCCCTTTGCTCCAAGCCGTTATAAAAAATACAACAATTTGCAGGTTTAAATGGTTGCATTTAAAATGTGCTCCCATACAATTATAGTAAGAAAAGTAGTAAAAAAATAGCATCAACTAGAGAAAAGACTACATTCATTAACACGGATACACACAATTCAATATTTAATTCAAATCATAACAATTATATAAACTAAAATGTCAATTAAATTCATATAGGATATAAAATTAGAATAAAGATAATATTCATTCAATAAAATGTTGAAGTATTAGAATAAAAAGGTAAATTATGCCATGAAATAAATAAAAATAGACAGTGAAAAATTAAATCAATAAAACTGCATACTTTATATATTTTTGTGTTCAATTTGCTTAAGTAACAATGTCATCTTAAGGACGCGTTTCCGCAAATCTTCAAAATAGGGTATTTTCTGGTACATATTGTGATAAAATGGCGCAAAGTTTAGTATAATTACAAGTACTAATATATAGATAAGACTTTCATCTCCATTTATAATATAAAAATAATATAAATAAATTTGTTTTTGTGGCTTAAAAACTAATTTTACGATGCCTCGTCGCACGAAAATGACGATTTTAAGCCAATTTACGGTACCACTTTTGGTATGAAAACACAAGTATTTATGAATAAAAAAAATACTATTCGATGGTTGACATGTTCATTTTTGATAATACGCATTTTTTTCTTTGAAATTACTACTAAAAACCCTTTAAAAAAAAATAAAACCAAACACGTAATTTTCTTCATGTTTGTATAAATGCGTAAATCTTAACACACTGTGGTAAGGGTTATTATACTTTAGCAAATAATGTCAATATCATTACAAACAAAAACTAGATATCTTCAGTCTGCGCTCAGCCGCTGTCGAGAGAGGACCTGTATCGCTTTTGAGTTATTTTTCGTGCTAAGAAACATCGCTGTACATACACAATTTATTACATCAAACAAGTCTCGATACTTGACGCTCTCTGAACTGAGTTGAAAAGGTAATAATATAATTTTATTGAAAAAAAAAATTACAAAACCTTTTATGATTAGGATTGAATTTGGAAACTTGGAATCATTATGTTTGTTAGGACTAAACCTTATCTCCAGTTCTGGTAGTGGGGTCTGAAGGTATACCTCGAGGTGCTACTGGTACTCCTAGACGGGTAAAGCTAGGTATATCGAGTTTGGGTTCATTTTGATTCACAGGACGAGACCTTACCACCAGTTCTGGTAGTAGGAGCTGAAGGTATACCTCAAGGTGCTACTGGTACTCGTAGACCGATAGAGCTAGGCATGTCGAGTTTGGGTTCATTTTGATTCGCAGGACGAGACCTTACCACCAATTCTGGTAGTGGGAGCTGAAGGTATACCTTGAGGTGCTACTGGTACTCCTAGACGGGTAAAGCTAGATATATCGAGTTTGGGTTCATTTTGATTCGTAGGACAAGACCTTACCACCAGTTCTGGTAGTGGGAGCTGAAGGTATACCTCGAGGTGCCATTGGTACTCCTAGACGGGTAAAGCTAGTTATATCGAGTTTGGGTTCATTTTGATGCGTAGGACGAGACCTTACCACCAGTTCTGGTAGTGGGAGCTGAAGGTTTACCTCGAGGTGCCATTGGTACTCCTAGACGGGTAAAGCTAGTTATATCGAGTTTGGGTTCATTTTGATGCGTAGGACGAGACCTTACCACCAGTTCTGGTAGTGGGAGCTGAAGGTACCATATTTTAAAAGAACTGAACAGGACACAAGGAACTGAAATCTATAGGCGGTCAGATTTGGTGGAATCGGGTTTTCATATTTTAAAAGAAATAATAAAATTTATGGACAAAGGATAATGCAAGTGATTGGGCTCCAAAAAAAAGTCATTGTGCAGAGATGAGATGAGAGTCAGATTATAGATTAGACACATGTCATTCATATTTGTTAGGACGCCAAAAAAATTAGCCCTGGGAAAAAAAAGATATGACCAAAAATACATTTTGCGTTTAATAGAATAAAAATCGTTTTCTTTTATGATACAGAAACTGAACGCCCGTAGATTTCTACGAGTGTATTCGTATAACCTTTACAGCCATTGACTACGAAACGAGTGAACATTGTAAATAAATACGATTATTGGTAAAAAAAAGTGCTTGTGTGATCCTTATAAGTACCTAATGGGTTGGCTACACAGAAGTAAACCGCGATTAGTTCGTCTCTTTTCTTAGTATAGCGACTTCCCTTCTTATTATCGTCGAGCGAGACAGCAGTGCGCTGTCACAAAAGAGATGTTATTAATCTGTCTCTTTTCTTACTATAGCGAACTTTCGGCGACATTGGAAGCACGGTTTACAACTGTGTAGCCACCCCTTTTGATTTGATTTGTCTTTTTTCTTACTTTAGCGATCTTTAGTCTCTTATACGGCACTGGTTCGGCGACATTGGAAAAGCAGTTTACAAATGTGTAACCACCCCTTATGAAATAATGTTTTTTTTTTATTTTTTTTTTATTAATTATGGATGGGACGTTTGTCTTCCATGCCACCTGATGTTAATCGTATTTATTTACAATATTCACTAGTTTCGTAGTCAATGGCTGTAAAGGTTATACGAATACACTCGTAGAAATCTACGGGCGTTCAGTTTCTGTATCATAAAAGAAAACGATTTTTATTCTATTAAACGCAAAATGTATTTTTGGTCATATCTTTTTTTTCCCAGGGCTAACTTTTTTAGCGTCCTAACAAATATGAATGACATGTGTCTAATCTATAATCTGACTTTCATCTCATCCCTGCACAATGACTTTTTTTTTGGAGCCCAATCACTTGCATTATCCTTTGTCCATAAATTTTATTATTTCTTTTAAAATATGAAAACCCGATTCCACCAAATCTGACCGCCTATAGATATCAGTTCCTTGTGTCCTGTTCAGTTCTTTTAAAATATGGTACCTTCAGCTCCCACTACCAGAACTGGTGGTAAGGTCTCGTCCTACGCATCAAAATGAACCCAAACTCGATATAACTAGCTTTACCCGTCTAGGAGTACCAATGGCACCTCGAGGTAAACCTTCAGCTCCCACTACCAGAACTGGTGGTAAGGTCTCGTCCTACGCATCAAAATGAACCCAAACTCGATATAACTAGCTTTACCCGTCTAGGAGTACCAGTGGCACCTCGAGGTATACCTTCAGCTCCCACTACCAGAACTGGTGGTAAGGTCTCGTCCTACGAATCAAAATGAACCCAAACTCGACATGCCTAGCTCTACTCGTCTAGGAGTTCCAGTAGTACCTCAAGGCATACCTTCAGCTCCCACTACCAGGACTGATGGTAATGTCTCGTCTTATGAACTCGAACTTGACATGCCTAGGAATAGGAATTCCAGTAGAAGCCCTCGAGTGTACCACCAGCTCATCAGGTTCGATGGTGAGGTTTTATCGTTACGAATAAAACGAGCTCAAACTTTCCGAGCACTTTAATTAATCTTACCCAATTTAATCGTTTTAATAAAAGAATTTGCAAATATTTAAAACTAAAGTATCAAAACTGTTCAAAACCTTTCGTCTTTTTCACGGCACGCTTGTGTGCGTGAATCTTATACATGTAGTAGTAGAATTCGATACCTAGCCTTTTCGGAAACGCATCCTTAAGTCGTTTTTTACTTTTTCTATCACATTTTTTTTTTTTTTTTTAAGAAGCGGTTACAATCTTAATAAAATGCTGAGTAATAACAAGAATACCTATATAAATGACCGTTTTTTTATATTTGACCAGGTAAAACCTAATATTTTAAATCACTGTTGGTTTACTTTTAGAATATATTTCTTTGTTCAGTATTTTTTGCAACATGCATAATATTCAGTTAAATAAAAATTAGAAGATTATTTATTAGAGTTTTACATACATACATAACTTCACGCCTGTATCCCGAATGGGGTAGGCAGAACACTAGAGAGACTATTGCAGTGACAGGGGGTCAGCCTAACGCCCACAAAAAGCCTCCCATAACACCTCGGGCCCTTAACTGACTTTTACAGTATGCCCGGGATGAGAAGAAGCTGGCACATTCTGCACTATGGCACTATGTTTTTCTTTCGCTCCCAGTCCAGCATAGAAGAAAAACCGCGAGAAATACTAAGTCAAATCTAAATGAAGGGTCTTTTTGCTTATAATAGTACATTAATTGGCGAAATTTACATTTTTTCATATCAGTAATCTGCTTTACAACAATGAGCTGTGCGTATTTTATTCTGCGGTAAGTTTTCAACTATGTAATTCTATTGTCCAGATGACAAGATAAAGAAAATTTTGATTAGAATAGAATAGAAGAGACTCTAGATTCAAACAAAATATATTTAAAACAGACGTTGTAAAGATATAATTTAAGAGAATCCGCCAAAGCTCAAAGATATTATCATTATTAAATATTTCTGCTGGCATCATTAAAAACTTGGTGTTTCTATTAATTGGTCGTTACATACAACCGACCAAGCTTGTTTTTTTTTTCTTGCAAGACTTGACCGCAAACAAATGACCTTGAGTCCTTTAAAAAAACTACTTTTTATTCCACTATATAAAACTTCCGAAACTTTAAAACAAAACGTTACTTGACGCGGATTTGCAAATCATTCAACCTGCTTATCATATTATTCTGTTCTCGAAACAAAGTTAAATTTTAAAGGCTGTATTTAATTAAACTCTTGTATCTATTTATTTATACTTTACGAGCGTTTGCCCGCGACTTCGTGCACGCATAAACTCAAAAGTCGTATTTTCCGTTCCCGTGGGAATTCCGGGAATTTCTTTCATTATACAAACATACACTTATTGAGGAACCTTTATACCAAGTATCACATCCGTGCACTCAAAGAATAAGATTTTATCATACAAACTAAAACATCATATATTTCCCGTTCCCGTGGGAATTTCGGGAATTCCTTTCATAACACAACCAGTCTCTTTTTGGAGAACTTTTATGCCAAGTATCATATCCGTGCACTCAAGGAATAAGATTTTTCATACAAACTAAAAAGTCCAATAATTCTCGTTCCCGTGGGCATTTCGGGAATTCCTTCCTTAGTGCACCCCAACATCCCCTAAAGAATGTATGTTCCAAATTTTTGCTCTCTACGCCCAGTAGTTACGGCTGTACGTTGTCTGTCAGTCACTCAGTAACTCAGTCGGTAACGGAACAGTTTTATATAAGTTGATTGCAAAAAATCACAATAAGAAAACTTATAAAATAAAACAATACACAGAACAGACGGCCTTATCGCTGTAAAGCTATCTTTAAAGTATTTGAGTAAAAGAACTATAGACACATGAGTATGTACGAATAAAGCACAAGTTCAAGTAAATTTTAACAATAAAATCTCCGTTTTTTTTTGCTGCATAGGCTTCGCTTAGAACTTAGACCGTCCCTGTCGTATTAGGCGAATCATCAGATCGACTTCCGTTTGGTGGTAGGACTCCTTCTGGGTTTGTCTGGCTAACGAACAGACCACCTTTCATATACCCAAAGTCTGCAGCCAAATATGGGTGCGGCGGTGATGTGTTCCGGCAATTTTTTATGAAGATCCAAGAGTTTATCCTTAACCAAAGTGTCATCTTCAACCTCATATGCTCTTACCATCAAGTGAGATGGAGGTTAAACACGGGCTCAGTAACCGGTTTTTATTAAGCTATTGCATAGCTTCTATCCCGGGCCTTGAGCGTGGGGACCGAATCCAGAAATTCCGTAACGAAAAAAACCTGACACCCCCCACTCCGACCGGCACAGCGGTGATACTTTGATTTCATAACTTTACATGCGGGCTTTAATAAACAATCAGCGCCATCTACTAGGAACTTCATATTAGATCAAACATTACTGCATTAATAAAATAAATAAATAATTATAATTGCATTAGTTGATAAAAAATGCTATGCAATAGCTTTACCGCGGCAGTCTCCGAGTGCCACACGTCTTTTTTATTGTTAAATAAAAAAACAATCGACCAATCCCCGCTTCGTGGCAAGAATTCGCGGGATTAGAAATTGCGCGGGTGAAACCGCGCCGAATAGCTAGTTTAGGATAACAGGGACTGCATATCGATATATTTTTTTTAAATAGCACTAGTAAAATTTCAGTACCCTTATTAGTGTACTGCTTCATCAAACACAATACCTGTACAAGTTATTAAAATCTAACTAATATCAGTACCCAAATAATGTACTTATACCGGATTAATTTCTGTAGATGTTTTTAGTTTTTAGTACAGAAATATTTTAACCTATTTAATTTCTGTACCGAAATGTATCGGTCAGCATATGTGCCTACGCTTCCTAGGCTTCAACTAAACTATCGATCATTCTACAGTTATTTAAAAATAAAATTTTGATATCAATTTGATATTAATATTAATACCGGAAAATTTCAGTTAACTGAAAGAAAATCAGTTATGCTACAATAATAAAAAAGGTACACGAATTATTTCAGTATGAATTCCTTTACTGTTATTTTTAAATACACCTAATTTAACGAAATTCGAAATTCATACCGGTATGCAGTTCTTGGGATAAACTATTGACTCTACGCTGAAAACTACTAGAATCGTAGTGCAGGCGCGGTCGCAGACTGAAATTTTGGGGGTGGGGGGGGGTCACAATAAAATGTTTAATCACAAGTATCTTTTTCTAGCTTCTTCTCTTCTAAGGGGTTAATCTTTTGCATGATTTTGGGGGGGTCATGTCCCCTGTGACTCCGCGCCTGCTGTAGTAGTCAGGCGAAATAGACGCAGGCAGTTCATTCCACACCTTTGCTCCCCGTATCATAAAGGAATGGAGACGAAAACGAAAAGCTCTAAATAGATGTCGCTTCATACGCTTGACACATAACAAACTATCATATGAACAAGTTGTAATCGAAATTGCTTGTTCTGTGTTCTATTTTGGGGTAAACCTATAAAATAATGTAAGCACATGTATCAAAATATGAAAAATGTGGACCGTAATATGTACATTTCCACAAAAGTTTAAATCGAGTAACATCTACAAGTTGCGCATGTGTATATCCTTAAAGAAACTGTGGTATCCATTTTCTATAAAACTTATGACTACGCAATGATGCATTTCTAACTTTTTGAGCAAAATCACTATAAAATTAACTTTTACTATGGTATTTACCAGTTCTTATGGGTCAAGCGTCATCAGCGCCTCTAGTGGAATAAGAAGGCAGTTTTCTACTCCATTGTCAAAGCGCTAAGGGCACATTTAGGTATGCACAGGCGGCCTGTTGCGGGGGTCTTAGTGCGATTTTACTACATAGCCGGTTGTATTATGGAACCATCCGCTGGTTTGACGACCACTTTGGCGATGGGGTAAACGTGTATTATTCCCCCATAGTTCGCTACATGCTGGACTGGGAGCGAAAGAAACACATAGAATGTGCCAGCTGCTTCTCTTCCCGGGCTGCTGTAAAAGTCAGTTAAGGGACAGAGGTTTTAAAGGTGTTTTTGTGGGCGATAGGCTGACTCCTTCTCACTACAATAGTCTGTCTCCATCTTTATAATACCTTCAAATTTGTCAAACGTGACATCAGATGGTCTTATAACCTCTGGTGTTCTGCCTTCCCCATAAGGGATACAGGCGTGACGTTATGTATGTATGTATGTTCGCTACATGGTATCCCATATCACAAGCTATGCTTACTTTAGGGCCATGTAGTTGGTGTGATTGTCTGGGGATTTTATTTATTTATAAAGGCGGCCATGTTAGGAAATCGTGCGAAGCCCCGCGCGACGCGCCGCTTGCGCTTAAACGAGCCCTTAGTTCGACTTGCTGAAGTTTTAGTTTGTTTGTTTGAACCAGTTAATCTCGGAAAATTCCTTTGAACTTTTTTAAACTTTAATGAACCACTACTTTAACAAAGTTACCTTGCTGATTCCGCGACTTGTACTTGCACTAGTGATGCAGGAATTCCTTGCGTTGGTTCACCGCCCTCCCCCCCTCAAACAAAAGGCAAGAAAAGCAACGAACACGCACTTGGAATACTGTAACCCACGCCACTAGCTATCACTGACACGTGTTTCGCTTCAACCAGAAGCATCTTCAGGGTACAACGACCACCACCGAACCCTAGTAGTTATATACAGAAAAGTCTATATTAAATGGAATAATTCATAATGGGATAGTAAAACCACTAAAATTCCGGGTTATTCCTGACTGATCCAGCAGGGATAGCATGCGACCATCTACAACGATATATCGGACCTTTACCTCGAGTTAACTTTGTTAAAGTAGTTGTAATGGATTTCCGCAAAGTAACGAAGTAACTCAATCAATTTAATGAACCAGCTTTTGCCGAAAGATTCTATTCTTACTTAAGTATTGTTTAACTCCGATATCGATCGGGCCTTGGAATTCATGTTGGTATAAGTTTCTATCAAATGCTGAGTTTCAAGTCTATACAAGTGTATAGTTTATTTTAATCATAGACTTAACGTTTAGAATTGAAGGTCACTTCGGACGACTTAATTATAATAATCAAGCATACATTTTAGCTTTGGTTCTAAAATTAAGTGAATACTGTCCATAATTTATCTTTTTCCTACTTACGTGTAAACGAATTGTTTCTGGTCTTTGAAATTGAATTAATAGAATACTTTAGTTTTGCGGTTCATTCGAAGTTTTTATTAAATAGAAAAACTATTATTGAATGAAATGAAACGATTAAGTAATTAACGTGGAGGAAGCGAAAGAGCAGCGCGAGCACAGAACTTTATCGACTCGTATGTTTACTAGGGATGCACCGACTGTTTGCCGACCAGTCGGTTAAGCCGACTAGTCGGCCATATTTGCAGTCGGCGACTGGTCGGCGAACAGTCGGATAAAACTGCCGACTAGTCTTTGGTTTTTTTGTATGTTTTTGCTTAAGGATTAGGGTAACTGAAATACGTATTTAACTGTTATGTAATCGTTTATTAGTTTGTACCATATTAAAGATATTCCACTTCTAAGATACTCTTCTTACGAGATTAGTCATAAAATTATACACGTATAAAAGTAATCAACAGTCAAACCCTAGATCTAAGCTGGCCTCTATGCTATTAGGCTTAATCATAACGAATTTAATTAGTCTTATAGGTTTCGATTAAGAATCTGAAAGATCTTATCTACTAAAACATTATATAAAGAAAAAACTATTTTTAATGTTTAATAAGAGGGAGATTGTTATGCAGAAAGCGAGTGTTTCTGCCCTATCTGGCAAAAGTCTATTTGTTTTTGTTTCATAAATGTTTCCAGCCTCGGAAAATAAACGCTTACTATAAACGGAGCTGGCAGGACAGCAAAAGGTACACCTTAGCAATGCGAGTCATTTCAGGGTATCTAGTTCTGTTATCGCTCCACCACTTAAATGGGTCATCAGTGCGCTTAATTATTGGCAGTGAACAGTAGGAGTGCAGCTCATGAGCTACAAGCGCAAGCGATCGGGCTGTTGCCGAGGTCACCCGAACTCCCCCGAAAACAATGTCGGCCCGGACGACATGTCGGCCGACTAGTCGGCTAATTTGTAGCCGACTAGTCGGCCAGTCGGTCAGCCGGCCCATCTCTAATGTTTCCCATTGTTCGTAGAACCTCCTCCTTTTTTCGGAAGTCGGTTGAAAATATCAAAATAATATTTATCATATCGATTCGAGTATATTTATCGATGGTCGCATGCTAGCCCTGTATTGTATAATGAATACGTATACATTTCTAAAGGTTCAGGAAATTATGTCATTGGTAACTAATCAAGATAATAGATTAGGCCTCAACAACATTGTCATTCAACTCGTGACCTTCAAAGGCCGATCCCTAACTTAGATAAAGTTAGTGACTATGGTAGTAACACATTGTTATATTTTTTCAATTTGTTTCGTATTAGTTTCTCCTTGGGGTTTCGCTTGTGTGGAAATATATTTTTTCTTGTAGTTTTGGCTTCGAATGTGAAGTAACTCGATCGTCCGCTTGGTGGTTGCGTGGCAGGGATGTTAACTGACAACAATTCGAGTTCGCCTGGTATCTTCCATGTTTCAATATTTCCGGCTCGCCAGCTTAGAGAACTCAAGAGGAAATCTTTCACCAAACAGTTAACTTTTTTACAAATACATGCATATAATAACTTCACTGTAAAACCGTCTGATGTCACGTTTGACAAATTTGGAGGCATTATAATGATGGAGAGAGACTATTGCAGTGACAGGGGCTCAGCCTATCGCCCGCAAAAACTCCAATAAAACCATTGCCTCTTAACTGACTTTTACAGCATGCCCGGGAAGAGAAGCAGCTGGCACATTCTATGTTTTTCTTTCGCTCCCAGTCCAGACTAAGCCCGTGTTCTGTCTTCATCTCATCTGATGATAAGTGTAGATGAAGTCTAAGATGACAGGACACGGGTATAGCCACGAGTTGCATTTAAACATGTCCATATGCAACTAATCAGTGTTGCATTTAAGAACACGCTTTTCCTTAATGGTGCGTACAGATTGCTGTAATGGAACTAGTAATGTAACATTCTGCGCACTACGCGTCCAAATACGCAACCTTCGCAAAATGTTATACATTACTAGTTGCCATAGCACCATAAGAGTTTAGGAGATATTTACAGTAATTCAACTCGGCCGCATGTTTGAAATAAATGCCTACAACGCCGTGGTCCGTTCACATGTGATAGGGCTGCCCGCCTTCAGCGTTTAAATTACATTTGCCTACTTTGTGTTTATTTCCATTTAGTTTTGTGACTGCAAATATATTTTTTTATATAAACAAATAAAATACTTTGTAAATAGAATAGGAAGTGTTCAACAAAAATACGTTTTGTGTCAAAAAAAACATTTTTAAGTTTGATGAAGAAGTGATGATACTTGCGCCTCGACTGAGACGCAGGAAAAGATGTATTATTAAATTTTAAATTATAAACAATCCGCATATTAACGTAAGGCTCAATCGTCAATTTTGTTTCGGTATGCAGAAACTCGCGACTAGCCGCGTGTCAAGTCAAGATCGAGCCGCGTAGGTATAGCTCGCCTTTCGTCCGTTTGTATGAAGTTGAATTATTGTTAATATCTGTACTGTGGTTTAGGGGTATACTAATCACACGAACTTAACATAATATTACTTTCCCGGGAGTTGAAACGTTCAAGTTATACTCTGAAATTAGCTATAGACAAGTTGTTTATCAATTTAGCATGTTTAATAAGAAGTTTCTCATTGTTTTGAGTATTCTATTTGTTGGTAATTTTAACACTTAATAGTAGATTATTGCATCGCGCACAAAGTAATTTATTATTGCACCGAGGAGTGCCTGATTTAAAGCCCGAGCGTTAGCAAGGGCTCTAATCTAACAGGCACGAGGGCAATGTAAACTACTTAAGGCGAGGTGCATAATCTGCTTTTCTTTCAACTGTTACCTATAGGAATAGTAGATAAAATTAACAAAGTTCCCGCCAAATCACTTTTTTAAATTTCTTTCATTTTCAAATCAGAGTTAGCAGCAATCGAAACGAATAATATGTACGTAAAAAAAGTATTGATATCGGCTGGCTGAATAGAGCTAATCCATTGAGATTGGCACCTTTTGGTGCGATTAAAAAAAACTGTGCAATAATGAAATTTCATACATTTTTATTGCTCTAGAGCATTAAAGACTCGCTTTGTACTGAGTTTTTAGTGTGATTGTGATGAAATTAAAGCATAGTTAGAAGAAAATATAATTTTAAACCTACTCTAGACCCAGAATAGGCATATATCCTTACATAGTAGATATTCGAATGACTTGTTCTTGGATATTTATTTTTAGACAAGGGTCACCAAAAAATACCTGCGCTATCAAAGTGGATTGACTAATGGGGAGTTTTCTGACAGCTCATAAAAATTGGTTCAAAAAACCTCTATAGATGGCACTTTTAAAAAGCCGAAGGCGTTAAGTCTGTATACTATAATGTGGGTAAGTGGTGTCTACCATCTATGGTTATTTATACGTTCAATTTCTGATACAGACGTCAATTAATTTATTTTACTTTTAAAAACGCAGTGAGGAATCAATTCTTCGCCTTCGCCTTTTGTAAAGCGCCATCTATCGAAGCCTTTTGTACCAATTTTGTACAGTTTTGTTTTTTTTAATGAGCTGTCAGAAAACCTCTCATTGAGATGAGGTAAAGATAGTCTTTATGTCAACGGTATGTCTATAAGAATGTAGTATTGACTGCAGAACTTCGAATTAATAAGTATCTTATAGATGGGTGTGTACTTTGTAATACCCTCGGTTTTATCCATTAACGTAATCCTAGTCTTTTAATAAAAAAAAGACATTAACCTAATTTTAAACAATATTTTCAGTAGCTTAAAATCCTGCAGTTCGATCCCAGGACTTTATCGATTCGTATGTTTGCAAAAGTTCACATAGTATGGAGTCGGTTTCTAATCAACGATTGAAATCGGATTCGGATCGGATAAGAATCGGATTTAGTGCGCTGGTGCAAGCCAATAAATATAAAACTCCGTTCAGAAGTTCCAACGATTACCCTTTTAAATAAATGAAAAATGTGATAAATAAAAATTACCCGACCAGGACTCGAACCTGGGACCTCTCGTTTGCCGGACGAGTGCTCTTCCACTGAGCTACCGGGGCCTGGCGGTACGCCTCGAAATTACTTATCACATTTTTATTTTTACGTTATATTGCTAACGTAGCTCCATCTTATGGTATAGCTTTGCAGCTAAGACCACCCGAGTAATTTTTATTTATCACATTTTTCATTTATTTAAGAATAATTGAGCATTTTCAATGCAAAAACTTAAAAACATTATGATTACCCTTTTACATACATACATACATAACTTCACGCCTGTATCCCTAATGGGGTAGGTAGGTAGAACACCAGAGGCTGTAAAACCAAGATGTCACAAATTTAGAGGTATTATTATGATGCTTATAATAGTCTATAAGACGTTAAGATATTTGATATGCTGATTCGTAAAAACTTAACGCAATGTTAATTTGAAATACACTCGTACTTGTGTTTCTAACTGTATTGTATGATCATCATTAGCAAATTATCTGAAAGACAATATTTGGCGTATCGGCGAAAGTCTTATTCAAAACTGTTTTCAACCGACTTCCAATAAAGGAGGAGAGGTTCTCAATTCGTCTGTATGTTTTTTTTTGTGTGTCTTTGTTACACGATATTTCGGACAATTGTGGATCGATTTGGAAAATTCTTGTTTCATATGATAGAGGATACTTCATTGTTGGTCCCATATAAATTTCATCGAAATCGGTTGAATACTTCATTGAAAATTTAATGTTTTTAAAAAAATATGTTTGGTTTCAGAGAATGTTTTCCGTGGATGACATTCTAACTCGGCCAAAGTTTTGACGTGAAGTCGGTTTTTTAATGCTCTGCATTCGTTGATTATTATTTATTTTAAATTAGCTTTCTGCTTCTAATAGTCACAAAACCTTTTTTTTTAAATAAAGGTGCATTTTTTTATTTTCTAGCTTCAGCGTCTGACCTTTTTATTATTATATTTACCAATTCTTTAATTTAGTACATATATCTAGCCCAAAATTAAACTATTTCTTTACAATTTCTACATCCCTACAGTCAAATTCATAGAAAATAGTTAAAAAGCATTTAAAGTGCATTTTAGCTACAACACTCTTTAAGGTTTATAGTGTGTTGTAAGTGAAGGTGATTCATAGACATCTGAAAATCCTATTTTAACTAATAAACCGTTATTATACGGATTACATTACGCATGAGCGGAAACGTCGCATTTCATTGCACCAGAGATAAAATTATGTTTTTTTTTGCCCTAGGGCTATGGATATTTCATTTACTTGCAGTTATAATTGGCATTTGACAGGTCGATACAGACATTTCATTTCATTACTTATTTTTGTTTTCGTCAGTTACGTCACAAATTATTATAGATTTATCGCCTTGTTCAGTGCCTTCGTTTATTTAAATTTTCTGTGCCCCGACTCCCGACTATTCTTGGAAAAATACCACCAGTTTTTTTAATGCGGATGTGTGTGCAATCTATTGCCCCGATTACATTTGGGAAGTTCCTGATTGCTCGGAACTCCCTCATCACCTGTTCTTGTTCCTGCACAGTGTTGGGCATGAAAATGAACTCTTTACTTAATCGGGCAAGAGCTCTTGCTACTCTAGCGCAAATGCGGCATACAGTAGCTTGGCTTATGCCATGAAGCTCACCACTGTCATCCTGAACCTGAAATTATTGAAATAAAATATTGTTATTGTGGGTGAAATACGTACAAGTATTACAATAAAATATGAACTCTGTACAGGGTGTACATGGCTTTGCTTCACAAGAGATATCCTCTTTGTAATACCTATCGCCTTATAGTGAGATTTTCTTTTGTGAGGCAAGGAAAATAAAGATATAGTCAATAAAGAAATAGTCAATATAATAACATCAGACTTCACATCCTCTCACCGCACTCAGATGGAAATACACTCCCTGTACTAACCTCATTTCTCGCCCAGCACCGCAACGCTGTCAGCACCTGTAGCTCAGGGGATACTGCAAACCCTCTTGGACATCGCGTAATTTCATTACGAACTAAATCGGTAATACGCCGTACAGTATCTTTATTAAAGCGATATCTCTTTTTAAATTCAATATCGTCTAGAGTAAAAGGGTCTTTTCTTCGTCGGTACTCCTTTCTCCTACGTCGCACTCTATTTGCATCAATACGAGCTATCAGCTGTATGTTAATCAAATTGTTCATCACATCCATCATCATCATCATCACAACTCTTTGTAATGAGCCCAATGCAGGGCATGAGTCTCTCCCCTGGGTGCAGAGAAGGTATAGGCCATAATCCACCAAGCTGGCCCAGTGCTGGGTGGTGGATGCCAGAATTTTTTAGGGCGCCTAGATGGCTTCTGACAAACCCTAACGACTACTGTATACAAGTATACAGCACCCGGTACCGACTGTTTAACGTGCCCTCCGAAGCACGGAAGTCGTCGTGAGTAATATGAATGGTCGGCTGTCACCCATCAAAGTACCGACCGCGCCGAATGTTGCTTAACCTGTGATATCGTATGATACAAACAGTAACCACGGCGCCACGACGACTTCCATCCATCACTGACCACAAATTGACGCGACGAAAAAAATAATCACAGGGAACTAGAAAGGAAGACGAAGAGTGAAACTGTGAAACTCAAATTATCAATTTCAATAACTCGTTAATATTCGTTAACCTTCGGGTAGACTCGGCCGGTAAAATGGGCTTAAAGAAGCCTCATCCTGATTGTAAATTTGACATGTTTAGAAAGCCATTATAGTATGTTTACAATGTCATTTATCGTCTATGAATCACCTTTTTTTGGTTGTGCTTTGTAAACCCTCTGTAACGCTGTTTTAACGTGGACAAATTCTCTATGAATTCGACAGCTAGAATTTATTCCTTTTGTAATAAGTACTTACAACTGCACAACGCCATCTAGTATAAACAACTAGTACCACAATGGCGAAGACTCAATAGTTTTTCTACTCTATAAAGCTAACTATCTGTTTAGTGTGACACGCAACTACTTAGTGGCAAAGAAAGAATTAGGTCACGCTTATAGTGTCGTGCCTAGTGCGGTATGTGATTTAATTTAGACGGTATGTTTTTTGTATGCTTAAAAAAATCACAAGAAATACTGTAATAAGTTTCTGTTGTCTGTGCAAGCTGTTTGTTTAAAAATCACGCCAATAATGTAACGTAAGCTATATTGGAGGTATGGCAAAAACGTTAAAGCAAGAACGATTGATTTTACTGAAAATCTTTTGAGGTGAATGACGTGAAAAACGATACATAATTACGTCCCCCGGTTATAAGGTTTTTAGTCGATATTATAAATAATAAATAAATAAATATCTATACATATAATAAAATGGTAGGAAAGTCAAAACTGTACATTGAATATTTTTTTAAAAGAATACTTGGGGTATGATCTACAATCGAAACAGAAACAAAAAATATAGTTTTTAGAATTTTTGTCTGTTTGTCTTTCCGGGATAAACTCAAAAAGTACTGCATGGATTTACTTCAAATTTGGCATGAAGATAGTTAAGAAGTCGGGTCAACATATAGGCTACATATTATCACGCTAGCAGTGTTATAATCGTAGGTGCGTTTGGTGCTGCATAGCGTTCACGCAGACGACGTCGCGGGCAGCAGCTAGTATTGAATAAATACATATTTTTTATTAGAATAAACTTAAATAAACATATAAACATCCATGACTTGACGACTAATATCTGTGTTCATCCCACCGATATCCGCCGCCGCCGGGATTCGAACCCAGGACCTCTGGCATAGAAGGCAATGTATATTACCACTACACCAGTCGGTCGTCTGAGACATTAGTTGTCGCTTCGGCCGATAGTTACAGAGATTAGCACGATCAATCAAATAAACAAACTCTTCAGCTTTGCTAGGTGTTATAAGTTTGCATTTACCTAATCATTATCGAAATGCTTTTGACGCTGAAGCTTATTTTTAACAAGATACGAGCTGTTTCGTGTGGTTTTACTTTCTAATCCCGCGGGAAAATCGGGATAAAGGCATTCCACACTGTACACTATCACTATTACAAAAGATACCTGACATATTGGACCAAAAACTAAGGTAGCCGGCCAAAGAGAATTATTCGTATATTTAGATAGTACATGTATACTTAAACATTTTTTAATATGATGTCATAGCTCTAGGTCTGACACTTGAGCCACTAAAAAAGCTTAAAATATTCCATTTTAGTCAAACAAAAAAGTTGTTTATTATGCGTTCAGTTTCTCACTATTCTACATATATGCAGGTATTCAAAAAAACGTCGAGGTTTAAAATAAACATTAGGCACCCAGCAGAGTAAGGTCAAACTGTGAAAAATGTGAATGTTATCGCGAACAAAAGGACCGTCCTACTGGGCTACGTTAGCAGACTGCCCTGACAGTGTGAGACTCACTCAGCTGGACATACCCAATGCCCCCTTGGCTGAACGTGTATTTCTAGTGATATTTGAGCGCAGAAGCAGGAGCAACAACCAGTTAGTGATAAAGGCTGCGCAACGAACGTCCGCTTTAGAAAGCACTAAGAGCACTGCAGCACTGGAAGGACTAGAGTTGGCAGCTATGAGATTGTGCAGGTCTATGGGGAGCAGGTCCGGCGGTTGGAGAGAATATCTCTTAGTCTGAGTCATGTATGCTTGGACTTGGGATAGAGAGTGTATGCGAGAATAGACGTGAGTTTTCTCGCGAATAAGCTGAGGACCTTCAACTGCTGCCGTTAGTGAACTATAGGTTTCTATGTCCCTACTTATAACAATCGCATCTTTCCAGGCTTTTGGAAGATCGAGTAAGATAATAATATAAGATAAAGCGTTATAGGGAAAGGTTTGTTAGACAGGTGCTTGAGAGCTTGTGGTTCCTTTTTTTGCGTTGAAATGTTTGATATGAAGGCCAATCTAATCTTTAGAAACCTTGAAGGGTTCGCTGGTCGGAGGAAAGAGTCCTTGAGAAAGACGTATTCCTCCACCGCCTTGACGTGAACGGATTCGACGGGTTAGGTGCCTGGGGAGCATTGCGAGGCCATGTTGTAAGCGAACGTTTCGGCCTTTTCGTCATCTTCAAAGGCTTAGGTACAATCGGTACGGGCCAGAGGGAGAAATATAAGAGATGGAGTCTATTCAAAGAATACGCGCCATTCCATTTATAATGTATTTTCGCTATTAAACTATATACGCCGTATGAAAAGGATTTATGTTCTCCATAAGCTCATTTGCTTGAAGTTCCCTGTATTTAGTTAGAGTCTTTTTTTATCTTACGATTTAGTTGGCCTACGGTAAGCCTATTCTCGGGTATCGGGTAACGTTCAGCTTGACGGAGTGCCGCATTCTTATGTGGATTTGTGATGGGAGTTTGGGTCTGGGTATTTTGCGTTTTTATTGATAGCATGGGTGATTACGTCGGCTGCACTGTCTATCCTATCCGGGTTGGTAATTCGGTGAGAAGGGGAGTCGAGAGCACCAGAGTAGGAGGTGAGGGATTTCGTAAAACCTTACCAGTTAGTTAAAGATTTTGAAGGTCAATCAATCCCAATTAACTCCCGAGTTAGGTTTTCAGAACAGTAAACGGAGCCTAGGTCTTCAAGCGAGTCTATAGGGCGTAGGTGTAAAGATACATTTCTTTATCAAAGTGAAGTCGGGTATGACAGGATATAGATTTGGGTTAGCCGGATAAAAGGTGGGAGAGTGTAGACATAAAATATCGATATCTACGAGTATGTTCATTGAATCAAGGATTGCATCGAGTTTAATTCCTTTGCCTTTGGTAGAGTAGCACTTACGGTAGGTATGCTTGCAGTAGAAATATTTAAACATAATAATTGATGGATGATCTCAAAGTCGCTGCGAAGGGGAGGCTTGCCGGTGGCAAGGTAGATGGAAGCTATGGTGATGGTTGGGTGACCTGTCACACCTACGGTGTGCTTGGAATCGAGCCAGGTATCGTGGACAAGGAAAAGTTCGAAGTCGTTTTTTTTAAAAAGTATTTTATTTTGGGAATCAGCGGCGGAGAGTTGCTTCAAATGAGCCGAGGATGAAGTCCTTAGGTTTGTTCTTTGTGTAATCAGTCATGACTGCCGTGGATGCACTTATGACCGTCAATGAGTCTATTTTTATTATGACAGCCACGTGTTTCCTCAGAATGCTTAGGACTTCGAAGTGTTTTTGGCTGTTTGGAGCCATATTTGAGCCGCCTAGTTAAGAGATGACTTCAACTGGGATTGTGCAGTACCAGGGGGTGCTTGTTTTGACGGCAAAGCAGGTTTGCATAAGGCCATCGTTGGTGGCTTAAGGGCTACTGAGTGGTCTGTGCGACGACGGGAGGTCGCTTGAGACTAGGAGAAAAGGTTGCTTTTAGGTGCAGCCACCGTTGCTAGCTTGGGATGTTGAGCCCTGGAATAGCCGCGGTGATTGGCTGAGTGACCACTTTGGCCAAACAGCACGCAAGCTTCGTCGGTGGTGAACTTGGGATCCTATTATCTAATATCTTGATGCTTAAATTCTTACTGAGATCGAACGTTTCAACCTCATTTAGAGACTCAGATATCGGACCTAGAGGAATGACGTCGTATAAAAAAATGTTTGAGTATTCGTGTACTATCATAATTTAAGCATAATTTTCTTTGGCCGGGTTCAAAGATGTATGAAGCATGTCAGGTCTCCTTTCTTCCAAATTCTTTCAGCAGTTTTGCCGTGATTGAGAAACAAACGTCCATACATGTATCCATCCAAACATTCACATTTATAATATTAGTGTAAGATAAGAAGTAAGATTGAAATTAGTGTAGGCAACCTTTGGTTTACTGTGGCTTTTTTTATACCATTTTTGTTACGTTGTTGTTCTAGAGTGAAACACATTTGTTAACGTGGGTCTATTTCTATGTAAGATGTCCCCATACAGTAAGTGTTACGTAGAGGTTAGCAATTTACAAAACGTTAGCAAAAACTGTACACCCAGTTAAGGATAACAACAAATTCTATTTTTGAATTCCTATTATTAGCATAGACGTAACAATATGAATAATAATTAGGAAACTACTCAAAATTTGTTATTTGAGAAGCGATTCAATTTGCTACTGTTTATTTTATTTGTAGACAGCAAAAGAAAAAAGAGCAATAGCAAAATATACAGTTTTTTTTATTTATTTATTGTAGAAGCGTTTATTGCGGAGCAGTTTAAACTCACTATTGTATTTTTGTCTCATATGACATTGAGTACTATGGTTACTTCGTATATCAATAAAACGATCAATTATACAAGTTTAATTATTTACTAGTTCATTTCCCATGGATAAGATGTGTAACGTCAACAAAAAATATTTCGAAAATTGTCATTTAAAAGATATAAATTTCAAAAGTATTATAAAGCAATAGGATCGAATTAGGAATGAGGAGATCCATAGGTAAACCAAAATTATCAGCTAATCTGCCGGATACTATACAGTCCGGTATTAGAACTAGTTAATTTTTTTTTACGTCTGTTTTATTCATTAGGTTAATGAATAAATAAATTATCACTCATCCAGTATCTAGAGAAATCCAGAAAATTTGCAGCAGCATTTTCCGATGAATGCACACACACCGATCTCCAAGTTCTCCAACCCACCTGCCAAGCATGAAAATAAAATTAAATCTCCTCAAGGATACAATCAGAGCACCAATCCACAATCAACACAAAAAAGTACAAATCTTTTTGCTTTGATTGTGGCTCTTAACTTAAACTCAGCAGGCCCTTACATATGTACTTTGGTATGTACCGAGTTCTTCGAGATAACTCTGGTTTACTCTGAAATCTGATCCTTGGCACTGTAAATATGTACTAGGGTATCGGTTTTAGGGATCAGTCCGGAATGAGCCAGAATTTTGTTGTTTAATATAGGATTATTAATTATTGCGTTAAAAAATTTGCCTTCACATTTCAGTGTTTTTATTGATACCGTAGTCACGAAACGTTCCTTATTTAATTTTTATACTTTTATATTATTGTTTTACCAAACGTTGGTTTTTTAATATTAATATAGTTTTCAGTTTTCAATAAATTAAATTAACCTAATTTTGATTAAATAGTATACCTACCTAGTTAATATCGACGTTCCGGTGTTTTGTCAGACACCGTAGTCATGTAATATCCTTTATACTTAACATATAATGCTACTTACAAAACAAATTTCAAAAAACGAATCACCGACATCACTATTTAGCGGTCATTGTATCTACCAATTGTGTATCCCCCTTATTGTGACAATTTAGATTCCGAGTTGCAACCCAGCCTCTTGTTGGATTTGGGCTGAATGCTGCACGCACGCTTTGCCTATGTATCAGTTGTTCGTTAAAAAAAAAACATAAAAAAGATTGAATTTAAGTTTTGAAAATGGAATTCGTAAAGATTGGTGTTTTGTTGTTGTTTGTTGGCGATTATGACGCTTTTTGGTGAGTTTTTTTAAAGTTTTTGCTGATTTGTTAAGTAGATATTTTTTTAATTTTCTTTTAACTTTAGCAATAAAGAGTTAGTGAGAGAATTTCATTTTTTTAGACGTACTTAATTCCTTTTTTATATTTTAAATATAGTTGAAATAAATAATTATTTTTATTAATATAAATGTTATGTTATGTAAGACCTAATAATTTTTAAAAGTATGAGAATGAAATAACTTATAGATTTATTTTCAAACCATTAGAATGAAAAAATACACGTTTAAATACAAAATAATCTGTGTCAATTATAAATTCTAGAATTATTTAACTAACCAGAATTAGAATAATCCTTAAGTAGGTTACTTACTTGTTAGCTAAGCATCTTATCAAAATAAGAATGAAAAAGTCTTTATGAAAAATAGGTTACATAAAAAAGCCATATTAAGAAAAAAAAACTTTTTTTATTTTACCAACATTACAAAACTACTTTTCAGCGTCCCGCCAAAACCGCGACTAACCTATCCCCACCGGTTATATCTGGCGGCCATCGACAATAAATTCTACTTTATTCCGACCATAGACTCAAATGTCCTCGACTATAATGTACGTTCGTGTATAAAAGGCTTTATTACGCTAACGAAAAGGTTCATATTCGCGTGCAGTGTTGCCAGTTAAAGATGGTGATTGCCTAATTGTTCAACGAGCGTCTTCCTTCACGTGTCAAGACAGATTTTCGCAGATGATATGCGTAGTATTTTACATGTGTAGAAGATGATATGGCAAGTAAGGTTTTTTTTAAGTAACTACGAAATTGTTTTATCCGCTATTTAAGGCCGTATTCGAATTAAAATTCTCTACTTTTTAAGTTTCTCTAATGTCAAACTTGGAGGCTTCAAAATCAGTTTTTGTTAGCAACTGTACCTAAATCTTCGGGATAACTGTTTTATTGTTCCGAAATCTGACCATCATTATAGTAAACTAGCCACCGCGCGCGGTTTTACCCGCGTAACTTTTGATCCCGTGGGAATTTCGGGATAAAATATAGCCTATAACCTTCCTCAAGAGTTGGGCTATCAAATGCAAAAAGATTTTTTCAAATCCCACTTCAAGTGTAATGTTGAATTAGGTCAATGTCTTCAGTTTTTACGACTCATAATCCTATTTTTTTCGTTTTTTTTTACAGACCCCGTGGTTACAGGTCAGTCGATTTAACGGATCTTTTGCCTTCACAATTTCTGAAAAGAAGTCTTATTCGAAATGATAAATAGTCGGTTGATATGCAAGACCCAACTTTTTTTCTAAACTATAGTTACAAATAAAGTATTTTAAGTAAATAAAAAAAGTATTTAAGTAAGTATATTTTAAGTAAATAAAAAAAGTAAAGTAAAAAAAGTATTTAAAAAAATACATAAAAAATATGGTGGATTACAAGTTTTAAAAAATAGCGAGTTATCTCTCTAAGCTTTGCTATGCTTATGCTTAATATACTATGCTTTCTATGTACCTACCTGATCGACGTATTAATTTTGTCCAAATATTTTTACAAATTGCCAATTTAGAAAAAGAAAAACTTAACTAAAACTTACGATTTTACTGTATTGTAAAAAACCTGGGTACCATTTTTTATCAGCGACGACCACTTTGGCGATGGGGTAAACCTATCTGCCTCTGGCGCCAGTGGTTGCGGGTTCGATCCCCGCACGGAACAAGAAAAAAAAAATGTTCCGTGTCTGGGTGTTTATCTATTTATTTATTTATATTCTAGGTTCCCCCCTAGTTCGCTATATGGTATCCCATAACACAAGCTATGATTACTTTGGGGCCATGTAGTTGGTGTGATTGTCTGGGGATTTTATTTATTTATTTACTAGCTGCTGCCCGCGACGTCGTCTGCGTGAACGCTATGCAGCACCAAACGCACCTACGATTATAACACTGCTAGCGTGATAATATGTAGCCTATATGTTGACCCGACTTCTTAACTATCTTCATGCCAAATTTGAAGTAAATCCATGCAGTACTTTTTGAGTTTATCCCGGAAAGACAAACAGACAAACAGACAAAAATTCTAAAAACTATATTTTTTGTTTCTGTTTCGATTGTAGATCATACCCCAAGTATTCTTTTAAAAAAATATTCAATGTACAGTTTTGACTTTCCTACCATTTTATTATATGTATAGATTTTATCATTACTGTAAAACTGGTGAGAAAAATAGTAGGAGTTAATAAAAAATACTTTAGTTCGGCAATAATGAAAGATATAGGTAAATTATACCGTCTAATCACTTATCCCGAAATATACTTGTGAGCTTGTGTTATAATATGAAGGCCATATAAATAAATATATAAATATATTTAAAAAAATAAGTCCAGCTTCAATTTAATTTAAATTATTTTTATAATTAAAATTAAATTATAAAAATAACCACACTCACGCACTTACACCCACACACACACAACCTTTCACATATAGACAAACATAATTTTTGTTTTAAATTCTTAAATCTTTTAATTCTAATAATTATATATGCTCTTTTTTTGTTTTACATATTATTTATTGCATGATAATTTTAATATAGACATTAAACGTAATTGTGACTATACACCTTTCTCGTTTATAGGTGAAATTAATCTATACTACTTAATATTATAAAGAGGAAACCTTTGTATTTTTGTATGTTTGTATTGAATAGGCTCAAAAACTACTGGACCGATTTCGAAATTTCTTTTACCATTACTTAGAGGGATTCTTCCGAATCCGTATAGGCTACTCTTATCCCGAAAATCCCGCGGGAATCGAAAGTGCGCGGGTAAAACCGCGCGCAACAGCTAGTAATTAATATTCAAGTTTTATGTAAATTGTTCAGTTAAAATCCTATTAAAGTTCAGCTCTCTAAAAAATTATAAAATGTAAATCCGTGATTAGACATAAGTTACATATGTTTATTTTTAAGTTAGTTCTAATGTCTGTGGATTTTGTGAATGATAAATAAATAAATAATGAAATGTTGAAAATTATTTTAAAACATTAAATAAATTGCCTAAAGAAGAGCTTATTACGACAACAAAAGTTACGATACCTACGAATGATCATGATACTACTGCTTCGCGTAGACTGTTATTCTTGAATTCTTTGCTGATTACACATATTTCAGGGACTTCTTAGAAGTTATATATTTACTCTCATGACAGAGCGGTAGATGTTTTATCTTATTATGATTCAAGATTGTCTATTGAGACGTTCAATTTCATTAGGGAACCTATGCAAAAATATTGGCTTTCAAATGATACAGACGAAAATGTTTCCATTTAATTCCACAAAACGTAGTATCGAGTTGAAATCTAAAATATAATTACATACAGGTACTAAAATTATTATAACTTATTTCATTTAATGATATTTGGAAGGAATTAACATGACCCCATTTGTTTTATTTGAATTTTTTGATCTTTAAAATAAGCACGTTCGAAAAGCATTTTTAAACTTTCGTCTAATAACATAATTTTCTTGCAGACTACTTTTTTTTTAAATATTTCTAAAACTTGAAGTCCCAATGTTTCATCAAAATTAACTGAAAGTGGGAAATCCCTCCACTCTGTGGAAAGACCATTAGGCCCTGCCATAAGGCAGAATGTTACATTACAAGTTCCATTACAGCAATCTGTACGCACCATTATATGGCAAGGATTTCCCACTTTCAGATCTCATGACAGAGCGGTAGATGTTTCATCTTATTATTATTAACGTTTATATGTTAGATTTTAAGAAATATCTACAAACTATGTCGCCGCAAAACCCTCCAAAGACCGAAAAGTCCTGCCGCCGTTAGTTTTTCAAGACCTCTTATTGCTTTATATTCTTATTGCCACCACACATCTTTAAAGGCCAGACAGCGTTAAGGTGCTTCTTCATTGATGCAGAGCGAGGCTGAGAAACGGAGAAATATTAACCAATAGGGTTGCATTAAAACTCCGTAGCTCTTAGTAGATGAGCGGAGTTCCTGTTGTTTAATATTTCTCCGCTCCGCAGCCTCGCTCCTCATCAATGGACAGGCACCCTTAGGCTATAATACACGAGCCGCCTACTAAGTGACTCAATCAATATGAATGCGATTCCGACAATTCAAGACGCTATTAAAACTGATTTGTGGTCTCATTTATCTTTGACTTCATTTGATGGATTCAAAGAAGTTTTAGGTAGGAATGCCTAAAGTACAGCTTTCGAGTTATCGCCAATATATTCTAGGTGTTCAACTAAATGTGCATGTTGCTTTTTTGTCAAAATTAACGTCCAAATTGATATAGAAGCAGGTTTCCATCCTACAGAAGTTTGTCATGTTCGTATTGTACATCCATAGCTCATTGCACCTACTATGTAAGCAATTTGGTTGTGGCATGATATTGGCTCTCACAATTAGCTGTCTTGTGTTTGTTTTTTTTTCATGTCATGGTCAATTTCTACTGTACCTTTACATATTTGTATTAATTTGATAATTCTGACTGAAAAAGAGTGCCAAGAGTTTTTTTCCGCCGGCTTTTTTGTCTCTTGGTCTACTGTAATATCTTATTTAACAACTATCAACAACTAGTTAAAGCCGAAGTATGTGATGACTGATTTCATCAAGTGTTTTGTGAAATTCCTAAGATGAATAAAACATTTTTGAATTTTTTTAGAAGTTATGCTATCAAAACTCAGGTCCGTGTTATGAAAACTTGCTGAAAGCATAACTCCAGCATAGAATCGCTGTTAATTCTCTCTAGAAAACTACCTAAAAATATGTACTTAAGCAGAGTTTCAGTCGGAGTAAGCTTTCATATGATAATTCCAATACATTGAATAACACTTGAATCGATCTTCGAAGAAGTCTCGGTTTGACTAGAGAGCCTTAATAATTTTTTGATAAGGCACATCTTGTACTTGCTCTAAGTTTTTATTTCTGTAGATTGTCTTAGCATTTATTTGTAGTTGTGAAATAAAGAGTTAATTATTATTATTATTATACATACATAACGTCACGCCTATATCCCTTATGGGGTAGGCAGAACACCAGAGGTTACAAGACCATCTGATGTCACGTTTGACAAATTTGGAGGTATTATAAAGATGGAGAGAGACTATTGTAATAACAGGGGGTCAGCCTATCGCCCACAAAAACGCCTTTAAAACCTTTTTAATTATTATTATCTATGGAATAAATCAGCATTCTTTTAAACTAGATGCATTTACTTTTCATAGCAAACTATGAACCGTTTACATCAAAGATCCAAAATCCTGAACAGGAGTTTAGTCCTTTATTAATAAAGTTTTTTTGTCCTATTTCAGATCCTACCTCAGAAGCCGAATAACTCAAGTGCCTTAGAAACATCAAAACTAACATAGAGAAACAATAGTTTAAGTGTATAACAGAACACCAAGAAACTTTTGCTAGGGTGACACCAAAGAAGAGTTCTTCAGAGACTTCTATTGACACTTTAATGGAAACAATTGAGAATCAATTTTCCATGGTTTGTTCGAAGATTTCCGATTGGGTTGTCTCGATATTTGGTTGAAAAGACCGTTTTTGACTGTGCAAGGTTCTTCGGTTGATGGTAAGTTTGTTTTTTGAGGATACTTCTCTTTATAATTTTCATAGGCAATTTTTATAGACAATTTTTTATTGTTTTTCGTCAATTGTTCAGTAGACCACTTTAATATACGTCTCTGTTCACTTTGTTGGCTAACACTGAGTAGTAGCTACTCAATAAAAGGAATCTATCCTACGAAATTTGTAAGCTTACTATTATTTAAATTAATACAACCTTACACAACCTACGTAAAAAAATGAGTATGACAATATCCCGTTGACATGTTAATGAATATGGAAATATTTTTAGACGACAAAGATATACTGGAACAAGTCCTCCTTTTTTGCATCTATTATTTTTTATACTCTTACAAGACATTCTTGAAAAATGAATGATTATCAAAATGCAGCAAATAAGGAACATCATCTTTTTATTACTGGCTCAAAAATATATTCTTTTATTTATTTATATTTATGTAAGTGGCCCATTTTGTTGCGCATAGGTAAAAGCAATCATGGAATAAGATAGCGTATATATGAACTATTTTAAGGCTTTTGATAACCTACAAGTCATGAAATTTTGTTACAAATGATGGCCATCTATTTACGTTTGAAAGATTAAGATCAGATTTACTTGTTTGCCGCAATGCCTTTGTGTTTTAGTAAGTACTTTTATTTCTGGTGTACCACAGGGATCACAATTTGGCACACGACTAACTTACTAAATCCACGCTGGAAATATTTATAATACCATGTCCATTGATCTCATTAAGATTTTAATGTTAATTTATTTACATACACACATACAAAACTTCACGCCTGTATCCCTTATGGAGTAGGCAGAACACCAGAAGCTAAAAAAATAAGTTCAAAAACTACAAACCGACTACTAAAAACACGCTCTAAAAAGTAGGAAACAAGTAATAGTCTCCGCTGAAATATTTATGTATTCACGTCATATTGATAGAGATAGTCGGGTTTTAGTTTTTGAACTTTTTTTTTCACTCGTTTTGGAGTAATATTGTTTACATATTTGAAATGTGCTAACGAAGTTCTTTTATTTGATATCCCATACGAAACAGTCAAGAAACAGTTTTTTTAGTTCTTTAATATAATTATTATTTCACTTATTTTGGAGTAAATTTTTTTACATATTTGAGCTCTGCTAATAAAGCTCTTTCATTTGATACCCCACACGAAACCGAAAAGAAATTTTTTTTTAGTGCTTCACTGTAAGTCCCCTAGAGGGCGCTGTAATCAATTTAACGTATTTTTATGTAGCCTATAACCAGCGGACAGTGAAAAGCCTTCCAACGACACGTTCGTCTAATTATGATTACTAGTTTAGAAGTTCTGAGGGAACAGATGAACATCCGTACCCACATACATAAGTACTACATACACATCAAAATCATAACCCTCCTTTTTGCTTCGCCGTATTCGGGTAATAAAACCATCTTATGTCACGTTTGGAGGTATTATAATGATGTTTTATTTACAACTTAACATTTTTGGAGCGGCGTACCCTGGAAGCAGCTAGACCCGGTAACGCAGGGTCTAGGCTGACCAGTCCTCTCACCACGATGAATATACCTACAAATACCCAAACTAGAACCCAAAAAAGGCCCTTATCAGTGCCAACTATCCACAGCACAGCTACTCTCTGTATCATATCCGTTAACATCGAAGGATTTTCAAAGGATAAAGCAGACATCCTATCCAACCTTTGCCGCATAACAAAATGTCATGTCCTATGCGTTCAAGAAACGCATCGTGACACTAATCAACCACGTCCAGCAATCACAGGTATGGTCTTGATATCCGAGACCCCACACCCAAAGTACGGCAGTGCAGTGCTTACTTCCCCCAACATTCACGTTAAATCAGCTCACCAAACCACAACGAACTCCACTGAAATAATCACTATAGAAATAAGAAATTGCACAGTTACTTCTATTTATAAACCCCTATGCCTCACATTCAACTTTCACGAACCAGCTAATTTCCACAAGCATCCGAATAAGATTATTGTAGGTGATTTCAACAGTCACAGCACTACCTGGTGATACCAAGACACCGATTTCAATGGAAGGTTAGTTGAAGATTGGGCGGAAGCCAGCGGTTTTATACTTCTACATAATGCCAAACTACCACCATCCTTTAATAGCGGCCGCTGGAAACGTGGGTACAATCCTGATTTGATTTTTGTCAGCTCTTCCGTTAAATCCCAATGTTCCAAACTGGTATACCACCCCATCCCAAAAACACAACACCGCCCTATTGCCTGTTCCATTCACCCCGTAGTCCAGCCAATTAAAACACCCTTCAAAAGAAGATTTAACTTCACTAAAGCCAATTGGGACTTGTTCGCCGACAAGACAGAGAGAGAGATTTTTGGAGCTATCGAGCAGACGATATGATTATATCAAGTCGTTGTTTTGCGATGATTAGATATTAGTTTATTTTCCAACCTGTCCGATTTCAATAAAGCATTGTTTTTAAGCCCGCTTTATCTGGGTCTGGGTCTGAGTTTAAAAAATAATAAGCTCTTGTTCTGCGACTTGATCCCCACAAGCGTTTAGCCTTAGTTTTGGTAAAATACTTTTTAACTTTGCGTTTGAAGAGCAAACTATCCTTCAATCATTCTATGAAATTAATTAGTAATAGATCTTTAAAAACCAGTTACATTCTGATGTTACCTCTGTAATTCTTAACTCTGCAAATTTTTACAGATATTTTAGGCTTTCCTTTTACATACCGACCAATAATTTCCAAAAACTTGTAGTTGAAGTTGAAGAAGCGCAAGATACGTTTTAGGAAAACGCCGAGCTCCAAATTCGCCATCCAAGAGCAAATACACTGTTTAATTATAAACAATAAATATTAATTAAACACGAAGACATCTTGGCAATACGCTGGACCATTACATGTGATTGTCTTTAATTGGACTCGGGAAAAAAAATGCTCGAGATGACGTTTTGCGTGCGAATCATTTTGGACACCAAGATTTTATCTTTTGTGGATGACCTCTTCAAAATTAAGATGGTTGGAAGGCTGGAGTTAATTTCAAGTCCAAATTAAGAACTTACTGGGTCGAATGAATGTTCTGTCTTTTACGATAGGATTTTCAGCTTTATGTCAACAAAGCACAATATTTCTTCAGATCGAAGAACCAAAATGTTGCTTTTTTCAATTGGTGACCTTCACTTTTTATAAATTTTTTATAAGTTTGCTGTGATAGCATTACTACTACACTTCGTTGACTTTTACAGTAATGCTAATTATTTTTCATTTAAATTATCACCATTAGCGCCATGATCACGACGGTACAGTACCGTCGTGATCATGGCGCTTGTAATAGTGCCGAAATATCGAGAACTCAAAATAAATGAAAAACATGGTAAATATCCCGTTTCTAAAGTTAATTTAAATGCTAATTATTGTTACAAGGTACTAAAAAACGTGAATAAATACTACTAGTTATATCAATTTTGAGGACAACGGTATGCCAGTTTCATCATCTTCATCATCATCACAACTCCGTGTAATGGGCCCACTGCAGGGCATGAGTCTCTCCTCTGGGTGACGAGGAGGTTTAGGCCATAATCCACCGAGCTGGCCCAGTGCTGGGTGGTGGATGTCAGAATTTTCAGGGTGCCGATATGGCTTCTGACAAACCCTAACGACTACTGTATACAAGTATACAGCACCCGGGACCGACAGCTTAACGTGCCCTCCGAAGCACGGAAGTCGCCGTGAGAAACGAATGGTCGGCGGTCACCCATCCAAGTACCGACCGCGCCGAACGTTGCTTAACCTGTGATATCGTAAGATACACACAGTAACCACGGCGCCACGACGATTATGCCAGTTTAGCCATATAAAATTGGCAAATAGATTTTTTATATGGCTTGCGGATCTCGCCTCAATATTTTAGTGTCTATGGTTCAGTAGCCTAACTGTCATAAGACAATTTAGCGTTAACTTTGTTGGTATTAGATAGAAACGTCTTTGCCTATTTGAACAAACTTCAACTAGCTTGTAGCTAACTTCAATTCAAGTATTTTGAATTCATTTTAAATGGCGCAGTTTTCTAAAGATTTTTTCTATCCTAAAAACTTGTGTCGTAAAGGCAAAGAAATCTTAGATCACAATTTGTCTTTGCTGCTCAAATGTTAAGCATATTGCGAAATATATTTGATCTGAAAGTTTATTCTCCTAAAAAGCCATATCAGTTTATTTTTAAAGCAAAAAACCCTGAAACTCATGCTGAACCCTACAATTACAAAGCGGTGCTCTAAGCTTGCCATCTTGACCCGACCACTCAGTGACCCTGCGAGGCAAGTGGTACCAATTCCCGACGAGCTAAAGTACCCGGTCCCCATTGGCTGTTCCATTAATGACAATATTGCGTACTTATTCATTTGGCCGTCTCAACGCCAATTTAGCAATAGAAGCTGCTGTGACGTCCGCGCGGCATCAACTCTCTCGGTTGTCTGATTTGAATTTCGAATTTCGCCAAATTCGCAACCGGATATTCTGCTTGATTGGTTAAACTGTTTAGTCAATAGAGATACTATTTTTTTATTAAAATGGTGGATTGAAGATGTATTTGAAGGACGGAGACGGCAGGATTATGACGGTCCTTATGTGGTTGTTCGCCAATATGGCTTTATTGTACTGAATTGTGCAGTAATTGGATTTTTTCGTTTGTGTTTTTTGTGTTTATCGAGGACTCTTTTAAGGTGAGATTTTATTTTGTAAGTTTTGGTATGTATGTTAATTTTTTACTATCAACTTCCAACTGAACTTGATCAGTATTTTAACTGGTATATTTTAAGGTGTTTTCGTTATTTTATCTCCTTTAAGAAAATTAATAGGAATATGGTTCGGTCAAGTTCGAGACTACTAAAGGTTCCATATCACATCATACATTATTTTAGAACATACTAGCAGCCTCACGCAGTTTTACTCTCTTTAACTTTTCTAAAATACTAGGCTATCAAAGTACATTTTTTAAAATCTGTCAGTTTATGAGATTTGCGCGTTCAAATAAACGTACAAACTCATATTTACATAACATAAGCGAAAATATAAATTTCCTTGTAAAAAATTACACAATTTTTTTTTGCAAAAATCGTTTCTATCGTAATCGATGGGTACTTATTGTGTAAAAAAAAAACTAAAAACCAAACCTGTATATCTGTTGTACAACACAAGCATATGAGCTTTTTTTAGTGCTAGATAGCGCAGTGTTAATAAATGCCCAAAAATGAATTATTTTATACTTATTTAAATCGCAAAGTATACCAACATATAGTTACCTGGGTAAAAAAGTAAAGAACTTACTTAATAGTTCAATTATTTGATCATTTAGGGTAGGCAGACCACCAGAGGCTATAAAATCATCGAAATATGTCAAAAATTATGTCACGTTTTACAAATTTTGAGGCATTATAATTATGGAGAGAGACTATTTCAGTGACTGAGGGTCAGCCTATCGCCCACAAAAAAACCTCCCATTAAACCGCTGTCCCTTCACTGACTTTTACAGTATGCCCGGAAAGAGAAGCAGCTGGCACATTCTATGTTTCTCTTTTGCTCCCAGTCCAGCATGGAAGAAGTATTCAATTCAACGACTAAAAACAAGGAAAATTGTTTTAATGACCAATCTCGTAGGTATTTCAAAATCGCTTCAATCTGCCGCCTCTGACGATACGTTTATTTAGAGACGGTAGGGCTGTGCTTCGGGCCTAAACTAAAAACTAACCTCCTTCGAATTCTATTCCTGCACAGAACAAAAAAAAGTGTGGCTGAGTGTATATGTAAATGTTTGTATATTATATTCTAGGTTAAAAAAATCAAAAAAATCCCTAGACAATCACACCAACTACATGGCCTCAAAGGAAGCAAGGCTTGTGTTATGAGATACCATGTAGCGAACTAGGGGAAACCTAGAATATAAAATACATATAGAGATAAACGCCTAGACCCGGATTTTTTTCTTGTTTCATGCTGGAATCGAACCTGCAACCACTGGCGTCTGAGGCAGATAGGTTTATCCCATCACCAAGTTCGCTACATGGTATCCCATAACACGAGCTATGTTTACTTTGGGGCTATGTAGTTGGTGTGGTTGTCTGGGGAATTTATGTATTTTATTTACATAGAGCTTAGAATCATAGCTATGACAAAAGTTGGGATCATTATTAATGTGGAAAATTAAATATATTTTGCAAATTGCCTAGATCACATGCTATCCAGATCAGCGGTTTAATTGGTGCTTTGGCGGGCGATAGGCTATCACTGTCACTGCAATAGCCTCTCTCCATCATTATAATACCTCACAATTTGTCAAACGTGAAATCAGATGGTTTTATGGCCTCTGGTGTTCTGCCCACCACATAAGGCTGCAAACTGGACGGCAGCGATGCGGGGAATCTGGGCCGTTCTCGACTGAGAGCGATTTGTCGCGGTGCAATATAAACTCAATACTTTCTATCGTGTCGTGGAAATCGCTAACCGCGCCGCTGTCGCTCTCGCTGTCGCTGTCGTTGCCGTCCAGTTTGCAGCCTTAGGGATACAGACGTGAAGTTATGTACCTATGTATGTATGTATTTTTTAAAAGAAAGTATTTCAGAAATAACTGTTATAGTAACCCAAATTATTACATAATTACATTACCAAATAAGAAGTTCCTAAAAGTAAAACAATACTAGTTAAAACTTGAATCTTTTTAGATTATAGGCATGTGGGTCACATCATATCCATTTAAATTTATCGAGTCTAATTGTTGATAGGAAAGCTCAAAGATTAACGCTGTTTCGTTCAGATGAGTCAGACGACTGATAAACGAAATGGGTAAAGAAATGCCTAATGTTTCAAATACGTATCAATTTTTTTTTGTAAAAAAATGTGTAGTCACAAATAGGTAGTTCTGCGTGCCAACACTAATTAACTGTCTGAAAAACCAATTTTTTTAATAGCAAGAAAGTATTTACAGTTTTGTATTCAAATGTTTTTGTGTTTTCACAATATTTGGCTTTTTAATGTGTTAGCATGTAGGATATTTCGAATCGTGATAACTTGAGATTTTTGAGAAATAGTAGTCATGGATGTTTCCGTGTTTTATAAATAGAATATAAATAATGTGGTCTTCAGATTTCACGATTATTGACCACGCGGTCTTCAAAGAAATTTTAAAAAAAATTATTATATCTATATCTTCTATACTTATAATAAATCTGTAGAGAGGTCAATTCTGTACATGAAATATATTTTCAAAATAACTATCAGGGGGTGATTAGTGATCGATACTGATGCCAAAAATGCAATCAGTAAAATTTTTGTCTGTCTGTCTGTCTGTATGTTCCTTATAGAAACAAAAACTACTCGACGGATTTTAACGAAACTTAGTAAAACTATTCTTCATACTCCTGGGCAGGTTATAGTATACTTAGTATCACGCTACAATCAATAGGAGCAGAGCAGTGAAGGGAAATGTTGGAAAAACGGGAGAAGTTACTTCATTTTTTAAGCTTTCGTCGCGTGTGCAGCCTTAATGGTTAAAGCTACATAGAAATCATGTATGACAGAAATATTTTTCATAAAATTATATAAAAAATATCTCACAACAGTATATGTCTATATTTTATGGTTGACTCACAATAACACGTGTAAATCCCGATAGCTTAGCAGTTCGGAGCTTTCTGATTATATTTGTTTACTCTGACGTTTATAATACTCTCAATCATCCCTAATTTTAAAAAATTAACATTATAACCTATTCAATAAAAAAAGAATCATAGAAATCGGTATAGAAACACCAAACTTATACATAAATTCGCTAATAACACATCGCGCGTGAATACTGAATGATATAGGGATTATTTTTGCGTAACGGTTGCCGCGCTCGACGCGGCTCGCGGCGGCGGCGCGGCGGTAGGGTATAAAAAGGCGGGAGGCGAGCGCAAGCTTTTGCGCGATTTAATATAGGTAGGTACAGAAGGAACAAGCGTTACATACCTGTCAAATTTCCCCAAACAATTTTAACTTATTATCGAGGGCATAGAGTTCAAATTCAAGTAAAAAAAGTTGACAGATTTGTAACGCTTGATGTACTGCCTTCTGTACATACAGAGATAAAATGGAAATCAAGGTTTTGTTTATTTCATGATCGTTTCTGCCTCTTGGAAGTCAGAAACCGTAGATTTCTTCGGAATAAAAAGTAACGTATGTGTTAACTACTATACCAAATTACATTAATATTGGCTTAGCCGTTTGGCAGTGAAAAGCAGCCATACATAACTATAGGTAGTATTGTATGTACACTGATAATGGCTGGATGGATGGATTTTGCTATTCTTTCACGTAAAAGCTACTTAGCTTTACCTAGAATAACAATAAGCTAAGTATAATTAATGAAGATATTGCATGAATTAAGTAAAATTGAAGGCATTAAATAAAACACTTTTTAACCGGATTAATGGCGTATAATTTATATTTTACATTTTAACTCGACGTTTCGGTGTCTTTGCAGACCCCGTGGTCACGAGCGACTGTTAAAATTATAAATGTAAATATACGCGATAAATCCGGTTAAAAAGTTTTTTATTTCATAGTCATACATAATAGTCATCGCGAAAACTTAAGACAATATTAAAATTTAAGGCACTTTGGCACCCGATTTGTTTATAACGCTATGTGCCTTTGTAATGTACCTAATAGATAGTTACCTATGTTTGTGGTTAGGAGTTATACATATTATATGGGCGAAGATTCTTCATTTTTATTTTTGTTATTAAAGATAGTTAGGACCTTGGAGAAGAAAATAACCTACTCGAAATACTAATTCAATACAGACAAAGTCGCGGGCATTATCTATGTAATATACCTACCTACCTATACTTTTTCACAAAACCTAGGTGAAACTGCGGATCACTGCTTTGTTGTAACAGTTTTTGAAGTAATTCTGTCTGTTTATCTATCAGTAACGCTTTCACAGCTAAACTACTGAGTCGATTTTGACGAAATTTAGAATAAGGTAAGTTTTAACTTCAAGGAGGATATAATAATAGTATTTATCCAACTCTAATAAATGGTATCCACGCGGACGAAGTTGCGGGTCACAGCTAGTATAGAATAAGGTAAGTATGAACTTTAAGGAGGATATAATAATAGTATTTATCCAACTCCAATAACCAGTATCCACGCGGACGAAGTCGCGGGTCACAGCTAGTTTATGAATATAAATATTTACAAAAATAAATAGTAAGTATTAATTGAGGATCAAACGAACTTCTAAAGTGAAGTTCGATCCTAATTATGTGAACAGCTTCTTTCGAAGCGATTGAGGTTTACTTTATGTAGTAGCGCCACCTACTGCTAGCCTTTGCACGGATTTTAGAGTCTATGATAAGGGTTCTTTTCTTTTTTTTTTTTTTTTTAACAACTGTCACGTTTCGCTCCCTATGTCAGCATCCAGTCTACAGAACTCATTTTGTTTAAAGTCAATCTGTCTTATTCCTGTTTGTTCATTTCACTATATTGGGGTTGGGTAAAATACAAATATAAATTGAAATTACTCCATGTTGAAACATATTCATATTATGCTTATTTCAAAGCATAATAACGGGTGGGTTTATATTAAATCGCTTCGAAAGAAGCTGTTCACATAATTAGGATCGAACTTCACTTTAGAAGTTCGTTTGATCCTCAATTATATTTCACAGCTTCTTTCTTTGCGATTGAGGTTTACTTTATGTAGGATGTTTAAAGATTAGTTATAGTGAAATGAATTGGCAGAGTAGTAAGGTAAAACTCTTCAATAGTAAATAAACATACTTATTGAAAACAATTCAACAATGATTAGGCAAATTATTTTTCGTTACAAAGTTTGTTATAATTTCTAGCAAGGACTGAGGAAGAATCCGACCATCCTGCAGTCTTTTTGATAGGTCAATAGAAACTCCTAAATAAATAGCTCTTGATGTAGCAGCATGTCATGTACTATGTGCACTAAAAATATTTTCATCAATACCACTGAGAGTTAAAGTGTTTTTAACCCAGTGACTTAAAGTTTGGAAACCTATATGTTTCTTAAAACTAATAAACAAATTATCAGGTTTCCTTAAATTTTCGTTTTATTTATATACCTACATCTGTAAGGTTTTTGCTGGACAAATTTCTGGACGAATATTAAAAAACGGAAACTTTACCAAGGTCTGTTTACTATTAAATTTAGAGGTTTTTATAAACCCTTTTATAAGTACCTTTTTTAGTTATTAAAATATTTTTAATCTTTGTCACGGATAAAATTTGAACACGATGTTCCGTTACAAGAGCTATTAGTGTAACAGTTTTCTTGGAAAAGAGTCTTTAAGTCAAGGTCTTCATTAGGAAATTTTGTAGGTAAGTAGCTCAATACAACTGCTGGATCCCAGGTAAGATCATACTTGATGTGGTTGGTCTTCACATAACGACTCCTTTCATGAAACTTTTTAACCTGTCATATTGGGAATTTATGTTTAATATTAATGATAATGCAGATCTATAGCTATTAATAGTACCGTACTTAGCACCTTTTTCGAAAATTTCAGTTAGAAAATGAACAATTATTGGTTTAGAAGTTTGAGTAAAACTAAAATTATTATTTTTGCAATATTCAATCCACGCCTTGATACCTCCTTCACACTGTCTCGGTAAGAATTATCCAACAAAGATGCCAACATAATTTCAACGGACTTTGAAGACAGTGATCTTTTTACTAACGCTTTCTGAACAATTTCGCGGCAACCAAGGTTAATGTTTAATGAAGTTTGTGCGCAGATCTGAAAGGAGATTTCAGCGAATTAGTATTTAGTAAATACAATCACAACACAACCTTTTAAACAATGGCAACCATAGTTGCGTGGGCCAGTATGGTACTACCACAATACCCACAGACTTTTCACTAACAATTTTCTGAAGAGTTTTTGCATCTGGGTCATTTTTCCAGGTTACATAAATAGGACATTATAAGTTGCATCTGTTTGCAAAAAGATCAACCGATAGTATTCCAAACCTATTTGTTATATTATTAAAGGTATAGTCACTTAGATCCCATTCAGTGTCATTAAACTGGTTTCGTGACAAACTCTCAGCTTCTATATTATCTTTTGAAGTAATATAAGATGTAAAGATATTGATCTTACGCATTTCACGCTATTTCCATTGGTCTCGGGTAATATGATCCATATGTGAAAACTGAACACTACCCATTCTATTTATACAGGTAATGGTAATATCTATTCTTAACAATATATCACAATCGTAACTACCATAATTATGCGAATGTTTTAAGTCCGAAAAAAACTGCTTTTAATTCCAGAGTATTAATGTGTAGCGACGACTCGCTTTCCTTCCAATGACCCGCTGCCTCTTTTCCATCACAAAACCCGCCCTAGCCAGTATATGATGCGTCAGGATAGATAGTTTTAGTGTATTGGCCTGTTCTAAGAGGAGAAAAGCCCTCTTCTAGATAATTTAACCACCAAGTAAAATCATCTTTATTATATCTGGGTAAATTCACTACCTGATCATAAGTAGGATTTTTATTTGGTGACAATATTTTAAATTGCTCGAATAACTTTGTGTATTATTTTTTCTATTTTAAGAACTTTTTTTTTTTTTTTTGTGGGTAGTTTTAAAATAATTTTCTCTGAATCAAAAATAAACCCAAGGAATTTACATTGTGTTCTAGGAACAAAGCAACCTTTTTTCGTATGCATTATGAAACCTAAATTTATTAAAATATGTTTTGTAATCCAAACATTCTCATTACAATCATCACAATCTTTGCCAATGTAAAATATATTATCTAGATATATTATGGATGAAAAAATTATCCCGACGTAAAAATTCCATGACTGGTTTTAATATTTTAGTAAATACTTATATAAAGAGCGGTGCATAAGTCAAACGTTTAATATTTGAATTCATATAAAACGTTGTTATATTCAAATCGAAGGTACTTTCGGAAAGACTTATCAACATTGATGAAAAAATAACATGTAGCATTGTTTTGTCAACTTATCAGCGGTTCTGTAATCTTCCATTTTGAAGTGTTTTGTAGTAAATTAATTCAAAGATTTTAAATTATGTATGAAGCGATTTTCACCGTATAGCTTGAGCACAAGAAAAAATTTGTGATAAAATTTGCCTGGCTCATGAGAACATACGAATATAGCATTTATTTTTAATAGTTTATCCAACGCTAAAATATAATCTTTATGGCCATGTATTGACCTTGGGTAAACACAAGAGCTACTTTGTTTAGCGGGCAGATATTTAAAAGGTCTTTAGTAACCAGCTATTCACGATAATATTAATGGATCACTCGTTATCTAAGCCCATTTTTGATGAAAATATCGTAAACGTCCATCGCACTGCACCTGGTGGTTTATTTCCGCTGGTTGCTAGTGTTCCACGACTGTTCGTGGTAGGTCCTACGTGGCGGGTACGTGTAGCTCTGCTGTGGAGCTCGAGCCGGCAGCTGTGGCTGCGGAGATGACGTCGTCGTTTTTTGCAATTTGCAGCGTTTCAGCAACATCTCCTCCCAATAGATAATCATCGCAACTTGTATTGGTCAGCGTGTCACGCAGGCATACGTTTATGGAGCTCATTATTATGTTACGATGAGTTTTAGTTTCCCTATTCTGGCTATCGCGACAAGCGTAACTCAGCAGTTTTAAAAGTTTTTGCTTCAAAGTTTCATTGAAAATGATTACCATCGCTTGCGATAAAGCTGCCAAGGCGATTCCAATTTGCCCTTTTTTTTTTTTTGTTGATGTATAGAATCTCGTTTGGTAAGAGTTTCAGCCAATGCTGCTTTTGCTTCTAAATTTAATAAAGGGAGCAAGTAAATATTTGCAAATTGCGGGTACAAGATAGTCCTCAACAGGCTTATCTTTAGATTCTTTAGATCTTCAGCCGACAACTGCTGGTTTTTAGACCTCTTCCGGGACATTAATCGTATCAAAAAAAAAGGCTGATAATGACGGAGGTAGCTCGGGCACTTCAAATCTTGGATTCGGCGTGCAAGATCGTCTCCACCGCAAATCAGATTAATCGCCAACGGCGATATTATCTGGTAACTGACTAATCAAAAGAATTAATTATATGCATCGAAACTCGATGACTACACGCACATACCATGTGGGTAGTTTTGTGTCAACGACATTTTTTCTAATATTTATTAAAATTATATTAGAGATTCTCCACCGTACATCAGATTAATCGCCAACGGCGATATTATTATCGAGTAACGGACTAAATAGGAGAATTAATTGTATGCATCGAACCTCGATGACTACACGCACATACAATGTGGGTAGTTTTTGTGTCAACGACATTTTTTCTAATATTTACTAAAATTATATTAGAGATTCTCCACCGTACATCAGATTAATCGCCAACGACGATATTATTATCGAGTAACGGACTAAATAGGAGAATTAATTGTATGCATCGAACCTCGATGACTACACGCACATACAATGTGGGTAGTTTTTGTGTCAACGACATTTTTTCTAATATTTATTAAAATTATATTAGAGATTCTCCACCGTACATCAGATTAATCGCCAACGGCGATATTATTATCGAGTAACGGACTAAATAGGAGAATTAATTGTATGCATCGAACCTCGATGACTACACGCACATACAATGTGGGTAGTTTTTGTGTCAACGACATTTTTTCTAATATTTACTAAAATTATATTAGAGATTCTCCACCGTACATCAGATTAATCGCCAACGACGATATTATTATCGAGTAACGGACTAAATAGGAGAATTAATTGTATGCATCGAACCTCGATGACTACACGCACATACAATGTGGGTAGTTTTTGTGTCAACGACATTTTTTCTAATATTTATTAAAATTATATTAGAGATTCTCCACCGTACATCAGATTAATCGCCAACGACGATATTATTATCGAGTAACGGACTAAATAGGAGAATTAATTGTATGCATCGAACCTCGATGACTACACGCACATACAATGTGGGTAGTTTTTGTGTCAACGACATTTTTTCTAATAAGTCCCAACACCGTTGGGTTCTTCGAAATTTGTAATTTGATGTCTCAACCTCCTCGAATTATTTTCTTGAGAATTTTCTCTTCCTTCGATGCACAATTTTTACCATTTAAACTTTTAAAATTTAACTAGCTAATTAATATATTTTAGTCGACGTGCGCAGGCTACAGCACGGAAACGCAGAATGAGTTCTGTAGACTGGATGCTGACATAGGGAGCGAAACGTGACAGTTGTTAAAAAAAAAAAAAAAAAGAAAAGAACCCTTATCATAGACTCTAAAATCCGTGCAAAGGCTAGCAGTAGGTGGCGCTACTACATAAAGTAAACCTCAATCGCAAAGAAAGAAGCTGTGAAATATAATGGTAGTATCGTATCGTATATCGCAAGCTTTTCTTATTTTGGCACTAGAAGGATTCTGTATGGATAAAATGTCCTATATCCGATATTGTTTATGTCAAAAAAATCTTTTTACCCTTAAGTTGTTTGTTTATTTATTAATTACACAGAGATATAATAAAAGTTTGAGAAATAAAACGTAACAAAAACCGACTTAGATTTGTGCATACAGTAAGTTATTAATTTTTCAATAAGAATAAATATTATCTACTGTTTGTTATTAGTTCTGTACGACGCTCATATTCTTATTGATTTTTTGGATACGTTAATTTAGTAAATACACTACAGTTTAAGATATACAATTAAGCGGTTTTATCGCTAAAGAGTGACATATTTGACGACCACTTTGGCGATGGGGTAAACCTATCGGCCTCAGACGCCAGTGGTTGCGGGTTCGATTCCCGCCCGGAACAAGAAAAAAAATGTTCCGGTTCTAGGTGTTTATCTATATATGTATTTATATTCTAGGTTCCCCCTAGTTCGCTACATGGTATCTCATAACACAAGCCTCGCTTACTGTGAGGCCATGTAGTTGTGATTGTCTGGTGATTTATATAATTACTCTCGTGCCTCTCTAGGTTCGAAGTAACTGACTTTCTTTATTGAACACTTGATTTTCCCTATAGTATCTGGATAAATAGTTTCAGATGTGTTATTAACCTCAGTGTTTGCATGAAAAAGCAATAAACTACCATTCTCACTAACGTTC
This sequence comes from Stenoptilia bipunctidactyla, assembly GCA_944452665.1. Taxonomy (NCBI): domain Eukaryota; kingdom Metazoa; phylum Arthropoda; class Insecta; order Lepidoptera; family Pterophoridae; genus Stenoptilia; species Stenoptilia bipunctidactyla. The sequence continues at coordinate 12,293,164 of OX101749.1, read as the reverse complement.
ATGAAATAAGTTCGCTGAAACTGATAAGAAAAAATGCTTATCTTTGACGGTATTTAATCTTAGCAAAGAGAGAATTAACAAAGTATAAAACATTTGTCTATAGTAATATTTTCTATATACTTTGACGACCACGTTAGCGATGGGGTAAACCTGTCTGCCTCAGACGCCAGTGGTTGCGGATTCGATTCCCGCACGGAACAAGAAAAAAAAACGTTTACGTTGGTACCAACCTACCTACTTGCATCCTGGGATCGCGTACGATACGCTCTGTAGTGTGTGTATTATTTAAAAATCTGTAGAGATTATTGAGTTAAAATACAACATAGCATAAAAACTATTGCAATTTGCAATCAATTCTGTTACCGATGCTGAACGAACTGTAACCAGGTTTCGTACAAACTAAAAATAAAGTTGTACATACTTTTTGGGCTATATTGCATAAGAAATTTCTACTTGATAAAAAGTTCGCGAATAAAACCACACGAAGCTGCTATTGTAAAATAAAATACGTTGAAACCGAAGTCATGAGTGGCCGAGTTTGAGTTCACAGAAATAACAAGAACCCCAAAGAATTTCTGCATGAAATCATAGCCCATCTCCCTCAAGGGCTATCCAAAGTAAAATATATCAGATGACCTTTTCAGAGCGTCATTATCGTCTTCAAGTAATAAGCTCTTCAACTCTTTTACCCTTGTAGGTATAGATTTTAAAACACAGATTGAACTACATTGTATATTTGGCATAGTTACACGGGATTCGTCCCAGCAGTCTGTCGGTCTCAATTACAGTAATTTTCCTATTACACACTCGGGGCAATAAAATGGGGAGTATTATTCTTTAGTACTCTCCGCACACCGACCTACGTACTTATAGTAACGTAAGAGATGACGGTTTAGAGATTCGTCATACGTAACTAAAGCGGAATATTTTGATCTTGGTGGCATTTCTTGATAAAATATATTTATGCACTAAATTCCAAATATTCTTAAAACTTTGATTAATCGTTTCAGAGATAAGGGCATTAATGAAAACAAACAAACACGCAACAAAAAATGTTATTAATGAATTTCCAACAATAACAGGTTCATTGACAACTTTGTAAAATCGAACAGCGTTTTTCTGAAATATTTTTTTTCGATAAACTTTATATTTGAAAGTGTGAAAATAGATAGCAAATTATATGCGCGTTAAGATAACATGCACTACATACATATTTAAAAAAGTAAATCACTCGGCTCACTTTTGTAAATGGCATCGAAGCCCGCGTTTGGCGTCAATCTCACTCAAAATGGATTTCTATTTGACGATAAACTCCATAGTAGCACGCTGGCTACGAAAAAACGGTCAAACACAGTCTAACAATGTGATGCTGTTTTGTTTTAGAATTTATGTGAGCATGATTAGTAGCCCCTACCACCAAGTAAACCACTTAAATAAGTTGGCTTTTACGACACACTAATACGGAACGTACTAGTTGCTCCCCTTGAGTTGCAGACTACATAACATCAGGATAACCGCATGTCTTTTTCAATAAACAAATATACAAGGTGACTGTTAGGTCACTTTTGAAATTCAAGGACGTGACAGTGTGAGAACATACATAAGGAGAAAAAATATAATAAAAAATAAATATTAATTATTTACTGAGTAAACTTAACCGAAAGTTAAAGAATTGATTACGTAACGCATGGTTACGCTAGCGTTGGCAGCGATCCGCGTGTCAGGTCACGTGCCGCGATTGACTCAGGCGTAAGTAAAGTACATAGGTAAACAATGTTTACTTATGTATAGAGAGTTCTAGTAAAAATATAAGTTCCTACTTTGTTATTACATAATTTTGATCAGAATCGAGTACAGAGTGCTCTCCTTCAGTAGGTATCTAAAATTTGTCTCCAGTCACCCTGTATAAAATGGAATTAAAAAGTAAGAATCAAAAAGGCAAAAATTTAATACAAAAGATCTCTTTTTTAAAAACCTCCCAATTATGTACCGTTTGCTAAACCCTCCTTTGAACTCAACCTCACCTGATGAGTTGGAAGATGACAGCACACGGTTTAAACATGAAAACATCGCCGCACATTTGTTTATTGCAAGCTGTAGTACCCGGTTCCGGTCAGGTGCAGTTTGGCTTTAATTTTTTAAATGGATATTCTCATTGGCTTTGACACAAACCATCATAACTTGACTCGTAGGAAACGTATAGTAATGTTTAATTATCAATAGTGAGCCTCGATAACTTTTATATTAATAAAAATTCAATAGCTAAAACTAAAGTATAAAATCAAATAATATGTAGAAAACAGTTCGTTTTTAATTAACAAAGGGAAAACTACTTACAATACAATAAAAATTACACCATTTGTAAATTATAGATTCTCCCCAATACCTACTACAAGTCTGTAGGCGTATTTTCATACCCATATCTCATCTACTCTATGACAAAGGACCGGAGAGTTCCGTTTACACCGTGTCTCGTTACCGCTTGATCATCAGTCGCGCTGTTCAATCACTACCAGCTTCAGTCTTGTGATTGAATCCAGCTGATGAGCTAACTACCTATTTGCTTATCTTATTATCTTCGGTGAGTTATTTCCATTAATTTGATAACGCTCGGGAATAGTTTTTTTTTTTGCATTAGATTCAGAGCGGTAACGAATTATTTCTGAATTAGAAATGACGGTCCGGTGGCGTTGCCGTAGACGCACTAGATCCGGCATCCCTTATCCGTCATTTCATACACGATTTCTAGATTCTTATTTTCTCTGATTCTGATTCGGTGTATTGCGTAACCGCTCTAAGTTTTGAAGAAAGTTAAAGCCTTTAACTAGCTGCAGTACTTAGCTCTGTTCGGGCATTAATTTATTGATCACATTTTCAAATCGATCTTTTTTCAAAGACATCGTTGACAAAATCGTCATAACGACTTCTAGTATTATATCGTGATGTTTATTAGCCTTTAGTAAGCCCCGAGAACTATGTCTACTCTGGTACAATTATAATCAAAATCCATTCTTTAGTTTGTTCAGATGTTTCCTTTTTAAAAGCTGTGGAGAATAATTTCCAAAGGTGTCAATAGCTATCCGGGTATACCACCCACGCCAAGGCTCAAGTTCATAAAAAAAAATATTTCCTACTTTTCTTACTCAACGTTGACCCCTTTGCGTAACGATTTTTTTTTCTGATAAGCAAACGTCAAGAATACCATTAAAAAATTATATTAGAAAAAGCATTACCTTTTTTGTGATAAGGCTGAGTTAAAATCTCAAAATCAGTGTTTTTTCATACCTACCTATTTTAAATCTCGATTGTCTTATGGTACGTACAGATTGCTGTAATAGAACTACATGTCCAAATACGCAACGTGCGCAGAATGTGCATTACCAGCAATCTGTACGCACCATTAGACATGAATTAGGTTTCGGACGTAGCATCACATTAAGTAGGCACGATTTGTATTCTAAAATATTGAATAGGTACATTTTTATTATAGAGATGTATTTATCTTACGTTCCAAAATAACTTTCCCCTTTTTAAGAATGATTAATCCCAATTTCCCTTTAATCTCACCTGAGGATATGGGACGATACTGTCGAAAGTTTTGGAAATTGGCTTTGTAAAGCCGTCTTTTGTCGGTTACTTCCATTTCTGGATAATAGGGCAAGATAAGCAGTGCGGAAATAAGCACGACCGGGGTCCCTACAGACGAGCATGCTTCGTGCGGTAATCCCTACTACCAGTCAATCTTAGTTAAATACTGCTGATTACACCATCATTGGAGCGATGAATGGCTTGGAAAGGTACATAGGCCAACTGCACATGCCTGGACTAACTAAAAGAATTTCAGTCCTATAACGGAGACTGTTTTATAGTTCCTTAGTTGCCTTGGTCAATTTGTTTGTGAAGTAAAAATTGTCTATCTTTGCAGGAGCCGTAACCCCGCACCAGAAACCCTCGCCCACGGGGCTCGCTGGCACGGTCCTCATCCGTTCCCGACCTGGTGTTCAACTCCTGAATACCCCATGGAGGCCTACCTCGGCTGTCTCAAAACACATCTGATCGGTAACCGTTTCACGCAGAAGATCTTCCCAGGACTCGTTCCCCATATACAGTATCACCTCTGCCGCGCCAACACCAATATGCTACTCAGAATCGAGAACGAACTGCTGCAGAGTCATCGTCAAAGAGAAACTACAGGAATCAAGAAGCTGTACAACTCCTTCTTCGTTCTCTTCTAACTCGTTTACCCCATAAACGTTTTATCATTCATTCATTCATCATTCATCCAGTGTTTAGTGTTTGTGCGGTCGTGATGGAAAAGTAATGGAATTTTTCTGTGGTTCCGAAGACTATTCAGAATTTATTATGCATGACGCTCGTAAGGAAGAGTTTGTTTGGGAGTCTTCTATGAGATTGGCTTCTGTTGAAAGAGAAGAGGAGTACGGGATGTATTTGGAAGACAGGGAAGGCAGGAAGCGGAAGTGGCACGGTGAGGGTGGGGGGAAGATGATGAGGCGTGACGACGGCGAGGATAAGGAACAGAGGAAGGTGCCGCCGAAGAAAATTATGGGTGAGTTGTTTTTTGTGCAGATTTTGTTTCTTTTAGGTAAACCGACTTCAAAAAAAGAAGAAGGTACTCAGTTCGTCTATATGTTTTTTCTTATGTTTATTACCTCATAACTTTTGACTGGGTGAACAGATTTTGATGATTCTTATCTTATTACTATGCTAAGATACTTTCCATTTGGTACCATATAAATTTCATCGAAATCGATTGAGTACTGAGATCGTTTACCTTGACGACCTTATACTTCAGGCTAAGTTTTGACCTGAATTCGGTTTTTTAACGCTCTTCATTCGTTGATGATTATAAACGATGAATAAACCCGCGTTTGATCCCAATTTGATGGTAAGTGATGATGCGCTCTTGTAGACTTGTAGAGTAGCATTAATGGCATGCGGTAAAAAAACGGGAGCGAGCAGTTTATTTCCTACGATTCCAGCCCAAACGTTAATTCGCCATCGGTGTTGAAAGCTGGACTCCCGAGATACGTGAGGATTTCGATGAGACCAAACGTGGTCATTATGGCAATTTGAAAGCCCATTCCTTGTGAAGGAAGCCTCGTCGGTCCATAGAATGTTTAACTTAACATCCTCCGATTGTAGCACGTACCACCGCGCGAACTCCATGCGAAGGCCGATATCATTCGCCAACAACGCCTGGACTTTCTGATAATGGTAAGGATGTTGACCATCATCAGAAAGTGTCTTCCACACTTTGTAATGGCTGACACCTATCGCTGCACTGGTGTGACGTGTGACGTTGGGTTGGCTTCAACATTTTTTTTTTTTTTTTTTATAAAATATGTATGGGACGTTTGTCTTCCATGACACCTGATGTTAAGTGAACATGAAGACTAAGGTGGTACACGTCCATCCACGAGAAACCTATTCACTCGACGCTTAAAAGTACTAGGACTATACTGGTCAGGGAAAATAGACGCAGGCAGTTCATTCCAAACCTTGGCGACCCGTATCAAAAAGGAACTGTCAAAGCGCTTAGTTTGACTTTTCGGAATATCAACCACATACGGATGGAAGTTCTGTCTGCGTCTAGTAGTCCGATGGTAAAAGGGTGAGGGTTCAATTTGCTCAAACAGAGCACTCGCGCACTCACCAAAATGTATCCTGTAGTACACGGTTAAACAAGCTACCTTACGACGATGCTCTAGGGTCTGTAGTTTTTTGGTCGTAAGGTCGACGTTGTTAATTAATTTACGGGCTCTTCGGTCAACGGAGTCCAGCGCTTCTAGTTGATATTTGGCTGAACCATCCCAAAGATGACTGCAGTACTCCATGCATGATCGCACTTGAGCTGTATATAAGTTAAGAAGCTGTGCAGGGCTGAAGTACCGCCGTACCTTCGAGATGATTCCCAACTTTTTCGAAGCTACTTGAGCCATGGACACAATTTGTTGACCGAAGTTTAAACTGGATGTTATAGTTACGCCTAAAAGCCCTAGATGGTCAGTGATGGGGACAGATACATTTTGGAAAGTGGGCGTTAATGTGAAGGTGCTCTTTTTTGCGGAGAATAGACACGCCTGAGTTTTGGACGCGTTGAATTTGACCAAATTCGACTCACCCCAATCGGATACTTTCCGTAAGGTCAAATCAACGCGCTCAATCATTGACTTTCTTAAACTCTGGATTTCACGGGGGCTCGCTCGCGCATTGGATACGTATCTCTCTACAACAGTGCTGTCATCAGCATAACTAATAATGCCCGGTGTTAAAAGGTCATTAATGTGCAGCAAGAATAATGTTGCAGAGAGAACAGATCCCTGAGGTACCCCGGCATTAATTGCCATTTGGTCGGAGGAGAAGCCATCTAAGACTACTCGAATTGACCGTTCCCTCAGAAAATCAGATATCCAGTCGCAGAGCCCAATCGGTATGCCATAAGCTGGAAGCTTACTTAAGAGACCATCATGCCAGACCCTGTCAAAGGCCTTGGAAATGTCTAAGGATACAGCTATTGCTTCACCATGACCCTCCAAGGCCTCGCTCCATAAGTGAGTGGCATACACGAGAAGATCGCCGGTCGAGCGACCGTTGCGGAAACCATATTGGCTATCGCTTAGGAGCTCGTTGGTCTCGAGGTATGCCAGGAGTCGATTGTTCAATACACGTTCCATGACTTTGCAAAGTATGGAAGTGATTGAAATTGGTCGATAGTTGACAGGATCGGCACGGCTTCCCTTCTTTGGTACTGGTTGTACGTTAGCAAGCTTCCAGGACTTGGGAACCTTACCGGATTCCAATGAAAGTCGATAAAGACGCGTCAAAACGGGAGACAACTCAGCTGCGCAGCGTTTTAAGACCACTGCAGGAATACCGTCTGGACCACTAGCTTTGTTCTCATCTAGGTGCAGCAAGCATTTAAGAACCTCCTTTTGGCGAATGTGAACGGTACCCATTGTAGGTCCGAACTGAGGTAATTGGGGTGGGATTTTTCCTTGGCAATCTAGACGAGAATTTTCTGCGAAGATACTAGCAAATAAATCTGCTTTCTCCTTAGCAGTGTGGGCCAGAGAACCATCGGGTTTCCTCAGTGGTGGCAGCGACGGGCGACAAAAGTTCGTTTCGACCGACTTGGCAAGGGACCAGAAAGCTTTACTTCCCGAAGGGTATGCTGCTATTCTGTCTCCGATACGGCCTATGTGGGCAAAACGAGCTCTTTTGATTACCTTTTTGCAGGACTTGGCGGCAGCATTGTATCTTTTCTTAAGTTCATGCGAATCCAGGGCTTTGCTTCTGCGAGCATTTGCCCAGGCTTTGTATGCTTCCCGCTTTCGCTTTTCAGCGGCAAGGCAAGCAGTATTAAACCATGGGCGAGCTTTGGTTTCAAGGGATAGATCAGCGTGGGGAATGAAGTACTCCATTGCTTGAACTATCACACTTGAGACAGCATCAGCGCAGCACGATGGATCGGTTGATGTAAAACAAGTTTGCCGCCATGGATAAGATGCGAAGAAATGTCGCATTTCATCCCAATCTGCTGACTTGTAACGCCATACTCGCCTGGAGCCTTTTGGGCGGGTGTCAGGTGGCGAGTACAGCGATACAGATTTCACCATACAGTGATCGGATGTCCCTAAAGGTGCAGTGACGGACACCGAGTATCTGTCAGGATCGGTTGTCAGCAGAAGGTCCAAGCAATACGCAGTGTGGCCAGCAACGTCAGGGATGCGCGTAGGCTCGTTAACAAGCTGTGAGAGACCATAAGTCAGCGAAAACTTAAAGGCCTCTCTGCCAGCATGGTCAGTGTCCTGATACGGGTATAACCACTGCCCGTGGTGAGCATTAAAATCCCCCAGAAACACCAACTGCGCCGTGGGAAAACGTTGCTGAATCTTATCTGCTGTATTGCCAAGGTATTCCATAAGCCTCGTTGTCTCCCGATCTCCGCTATGTGAACGATAGATACAGGCGTAAACCACTTGGTCTAGGCCAGTATCTATGTGAACCCACATGACTGAAAGGTCCGGCACTTCCAAGTAACGGAGACGCTGATAACAGATCGCGTCACTGGCATACATGCACACCCCGGCGTGCGGGCGGAAAAGAGACTCCAGGATATAGCCTGGGTAACCAAGGTATGCCGAGTCTGACGGATCGCAGATCTGCGTCTCCGTTAGAAAGAGTAGGTGTGGTCTCTCCGTCTCAAGATGGTGGTGGACATCATTCAGATTGGAGTGCACTCCTCGGATGTTACAGAAGTGCACTTTAAGGGAGAGGAAGTGCAACCGCTGTTGAACCGTACTCTTTTTAGGACCTTTCATTGTGAATTGGTAGTGGAGTGAATAGGGAGGAGAATAGAAGTTGAGTGAAGCGCTGCAAATGGAACCAAGCAACTCGTAGGAAACAACGCACCATTGGGGAACTCGCCTGGAGACTGCGGGGACGCCCGAACCCCCCCGAGGTCGCCATCGGGTCCTCTCTAACCGGTCGCCAACCGGCACGATGGAGCCTCCCGGGATTTTTCGCGAGGTGGCGGAGCAGCCTTTCGCATGTGGCTGGCATGCTACTTGGGCCCCCTACTACCTGCGGTCGGCCAGCGGTGCACCGTGCTTCGGATCCCGCTACCCTCCAAAACGAGTTACCCGGTGAGTCATTATCCTACGAGTTGTAAACAGTTCTCCGATGCAGCACGATTACTCAGACCTATCCTCTTAAGTGGCTACACTAGACATCATGCCGGAACGCGACTAAGTCACTTGGCGGCATGGTTTTGTCTAGTGGGTGGTGACAAGCCACGGCCGAAGCCTACCACCAGATTTTACTGCTCGTTTAGCACCACCCAGGGACCACGTACAAGGCATCGAGGGCTAAACCTTGCGGACGCGAGCAGTTTTCAGTCCCCAAAAATACTCCTGAAAACAGCTCACGTCCGCAAGGTTTAGCCCTCGATGCTCTCTCCAAAATCCTGTACTCAACGATAATTGACGGAACACATCACCGTCAGAGCAGTGCTATTTTGTGGCAAACATTATACGCGGGGTGGTGGCTAGCCAAACGAACTAAAGGGGTCCTACATACAACCAGGCCTGGCTCACTCCGCGCGGTACATCCGTTATTTACCTACAGCGAAGCGCTCCGCCGGCGGATTTCGAATGGGTCGTGTCGTGTATCACGCGAGCGCCCGTCGGGACGTTGTACTACCTACCTAATAGCACTCACAGTAATTCTATGATCGAGGTCGCAAATAGTATTTAAAAATGGACATAAAAAGAAACAAATATTCAATTAGATTATGTTTAGATTTGATTATGTTCAATGTAGCAAACAAAACATAGGTAGTATTACTAATTTTTCGTCGTAACTTTTTTTTCATTTTGTACTTTAGGTAAGTTGAAACAATATTTTTTACAAAGGTAGAATAACAGTAATACCTACATCGGTAGATACTTAATTACAAATAAGGAGATTAATTATTCTTCACTAGGCAGCAACTCTAACAGCGTAAGAAAAGATAAGAGGCATGCGATAGAAAGAGACAAAACTTCTAGGTATATAAATTTGCAGGTACGTAATGCTGTGCGAGCTGAATTCCACCGTATCGCGTCGTAGCAAGACTCGAATTTATTTAGATCTTCTTGCGGAGTAATTCTTCTGTACCCCCGGTACTATTACTTATTCTGTGATACAACCAAGCGGGGGTCACTCGGATTAGTCGCCTTTAACGACGCGCTTATCCAGGGGTGGTAGGGCTGTTCTAAGCCAACCCTTTGAGGCAAATAACTCTATCTCATCACCACAACTCTTTGTAATGAGCCCACTGCAGGGCTATGAGTCTTCTCCCCTGGGTGACAAGGAGCCATAATCCACCAAGCTGGCCCAGTGCTGGTTGGCGGATGTCAGAATTTTCAGGGCGCCGTAATGGCTTCTAACAAACCCTAACGACTACTGTATACAAGTATACAGCACCCGGGACCGACTGCTTAACGTGCCCTCCGAAGCACGGAAGTCGCTGTGAGAAATGAACGGTCGGCGGTCACCCATCCAAGTACCGACCACGCCGAACGTTGCTTCACCTGTGATATCGTTTGATACACACAGTAACCGCGGCGCCACCGCGACTTCTTATAGTAACTCTATCTTATAGTAAATAAATGAAAATAATCTCTGTGAGAGATTAAAGTTGAATGTTTGTGAGTGCAAAAATTATGTATGCATAAAAGGTTAATCTATCTAATATATAAAATTCTCGTGTCACAGTTTTCGTTGCCATACTCCTCTGAAACGGCTTGCCCGATTTTGATGAAATTTTTTGTGCTTATCCGGTATCTATGAGAATCGACCAACATCAATTTTTTATTTATATGGCAAAACAACGTTTGCCGAGTCAGCTAGTACTAATATATAAAGCTGAAGAGTTTGTTTTTTTGTTTGTTTGTTTGAACGCGCTAATCTCAGAAACTACAATTGGGATTTGAAAAATTCTTTTTGCATTTGATAGCCCCACTCTTGAGGAAGGTTATAGGCTGTTTTTTGTCCCGAAATTCCCACGGGATCAAAAGTTACGCGGGTAAAACCGCGCGCGGTGGCTAGTTTAATATACGAGTCACCTCTTAGAATAAATTTCTACCCGTTTCGTCGTTTGTAATTCTACGACTTTTAAAAATTGGCTCATTTTTGACTTGAATATTAGAAAACGAACTTGCTATTGAACATTTTGTAAAAAATTGCATTGCTTTTGACTACCAATACTAAGTTTTATAAAGATCTTTAAAATATGCGTATAAATATTGTTTTTATTAATGTAAATCAGTTCCATTCATTTCAAATCAATGGTAATATGTCAGTAATATGCCAACAAAGACGCTCATTGACAGTAGTACAGACACAGACAGATCAAAATTACCACAGTATTAATATAGTCTATAGTCCGACAAGGATCATTTAGCGCGTGGCAAATAATATTGGAACTAACTGTCTTGGGAAATGTTGGGATTGATGTGGAGAGGCTGCCTGCAAGAGGTGTTGCGCTAATTAAAATTAACCCTGTAGATACATATACAGGGTGACTGGTGGGTCACTTTCGAAATTCGAGGACATGATAATTCGAGATCATACATGAAGAGAAAAAGTAAAATAAAAAATAAATATTAATTAGTAACTTAACCGAAAGTTAAAGAATTGATTGCGCCACGCATGGTTACAGTACACCGGTACGGACGTACGCACGGCGCGGCGCTATCAACACAGAATAGGTAGGTAGGTATAGATGGCTTCACGAACGGTCTTCGTCGTTGTAAAACACTTTATTTATAGGGAAATGCTGAAAAATTAAGTACCTACTTTTATTCCATAATTATGATCAGCAGTGCTAGCACGGATCTTTTGTCGATCGTAAGTTTACGAATGCTCGTATAATATGGAGACGGTTTTGCAAGCAATAATTGAAATCTATCCATTGCCGCACGGTCAGCTTAAATAAATGTGTTCCTTGTTAATTTTGAATGTTTATTAACAGGTTCTACTCTTAAATAACTGTAAAATAAAAAATTACATTGTTACTAAAAACTTGCAACCGACTCTATACTATACGAGCATTCGTAAACTTACGATCGACAAAAGATCCTTGCTAGCACTGCAGAATCGAGTACAAAGTGTTCTACTTTAATACCGTCAAAACTTACAAAATTGCCCAAATTGATCTAACTTTGCCCAGCAGTGCACTTTGCCCAAATATTGAAAGAAAAACCGGTAAAATTTTTAATTTTGATCAATATTAAATCTACGGAAGAAACTTAAACATGTCGTCGTAAACAATCGTAGCCGATGCTTTTTAGTTTCACTTCATTCGGCTGTAAAACAGTGTCAAAGTTGATGGTATATATCGCGGGCCAAATCTTGTCAAAAAAACTTACTAAATTTTGATTGATAAGCACAGCAGGTTACTAAGTTTTTGATGACTTTTAAATATCGCATTCTTACCGCGGAATCTCTCTTAAATTTGAAAATATGATGGGGGTAATGTCAAATCTGCAGTGCGATCACAGAACTTTATCGAATCGTTTGTTAACGAATGTTCGTATAGTATGGAGACGGTTTTTAAGAAAAAATTGAAATCTATCCATTGCCGCACGGCCAGCTTAAATAAATGTGTGCCTTGTTAATTTTGAATGTTTGTAAACATGTTGTACTCATAAATATCTGTAAAATAAAAAATTACAATGTTACTCAAGACTTGCAACCGACTCCATACTATACGAGCATTCGTAAACATTCGTTAATATACTATTCGATACAGCAGTGCTAGCACGGATCTTTTGTCGATCGTAAGTTTACGAATGCTCGTATAGTATGGAGTCGGTTGCAAGTTTTTAGTAACAATGTAATTTTTTATTTTACAGTTATTTAAGAGTAGAACCTGTTAACAAACATTCAAAATTAACAAGGAACACATTTATTTAAGCTGACCGTGCGGCAATGGATAGATTTCAATTATTGCTTGCAAAACCGTCCCCATACTATACGAGCATTCGTAAACTTACGATCGACAAAAGATCCGTGCTAGCACTGCAGTTCTGTGATCGCACTGCAGGTCTTTTAACGTATTTTTTACGACTTTGACCACCATAATATTACCGTTAGGGTTGGCACCTCAATGAGAACTACTTAAGTACTACCTAATGCTAACAGATAAATAAATTAAGGCAATTTTTCATATACTCTCATATAAATAAAGTTTGAAAAACTCCAGGATGCCGGTCATAGGCTTGACTTTTTACCCAGGCAAGAGAGCCAGTCTTCTAGACTTGTAACATTTTTATTTGTATTATTATACAAATAATTTATAAATGTTATAATCACAATCTATCAATAATTTATAAATTTTATATTGTAGCGTTCACACTCTGTGGTTCACACATTAAAAAATATTGACATTGTTAATTAGAAGTCCTGAACCACTGTATTTTTACTCATAAAATTTTAAAATAAGAAAAATAGATAGAAAAATAAGCAGTTTGTCATTAAAACATTTATATTTAGGTAACCAAAGGTGACGATTTTAGCAAGGTCAAAGAATTCGAGGCCACGACAAAGAATTGGTTACGTTTAAGTATATTACATAAATATGCCAAAAATTACGAGTTATTAAAGGCGTGACCGTTGTGAAAAATTTGCATAATGTGAATAATTCAAGGATGGTTTTTGAGAAACTACGAAAAAAAAGCGTACGAAACGTCAAAGACAGAATTATTTTTAGTTATATGTTACTTATCACAACATCACAAATGTATTTTGAATTTTTTATTGAATTTTATTAGTTTTTGCCTTTTTTTGTTGATATTAATAATATTCTTATAATATTATTGTACTACGTGACACCCTTTATGTTTAACTATCTATTTCGCGCGGTTTTTCCCGCGCAATTCCGAATCCCGCGGGAATATCGGGATAAAAATTAGCCTATGTGCTATTCCAGACTGTATACTATCACTATGCCAAATTTCATAATAATCCGTTGAGCCGTTATCTCGTGATTGAGGAACAAACATCCATACATCCAAACTTTCACATTTATAATATTAGTAAAAAGTAACAAGTAAGATTATCGTTATCAGGACAAAGTCGCTTTTACTACTTCAACTAAGACTTGAAAAAACAAACACACAAATTATACATGAAAACAAAAATGAAAAAAAATTTTACAGTATGCCCGGGAAGAGAATCAGCTGGCACATTCCACGTTTTTCTTTCGCTCCCAGTCCAGCATGGAAGCAATTTCAAATTCAAATTCACAAATTTATTCAAATTCAAAACACAAAACTAGACAACACAACTCATACAAGAAGCATGATTAAAATAAAGAAAAAAAAAACTAAAAAAAAAAACATAAAAGTACAATATGCAAGATACAGTCAACATTGACACTAGAACAAAATTAAACATAAAAAAATATAAGCAGAAAAATACCAATTCAACATCACAAAAAATCAATAAAAATACCAAAAGAGAAATATATTTTATTTTATATATTTTTTTAAACTACTCCATATAATTTTTAAGTTGCCCTGTACTGCAGTATGATACGGCAGTTATCTTTTTTCAGCCCTTTTATATTACGCCGGGCGTAATATAAAATTCGGAACTAAGATCAATTCAACGTACATTCAGCTTCAAAGAAGACCCACCCATAATAGGGATGGAGTTTTTTCCATAAGCTCCGAATAAATTGCATTGAAATAAACATCAAACGTAGATTTTTGCTAATCATGCAAATAAACCAAATTTTAGCCCAGGCAATATCCTCAGCATCGCAAGTCATCATAATAAGTAATCTTTTTTTTGTGACTGTTTAATTTCTTTTCTGTTATTTATCCGTGGAAACTTTTAAATGGCCTTCTGCAACTCATTATAACATTGTCTATTTTTTATAATACAGTTGTATGTTTTCCGAATATTGTAAAATAAATAAAATAAAATCACGACCCTTTGTAATGTAATGTATTGTAATTGTAATGTATTCTACTGCAGGGCTATAACTCTTTCCTCTGGGTGACGAGAAGGTTTAGTTAGACCGTAATTGATGGTTGGTGGAAATCAAAATTTTTAAGGCGCCGGTATATAGCTTCTGACAAAACCTAACGATTACTGCATACAGCACTTGGGACCGATTGCTTAACGTGCCCTCCGAAGCACGGAAGGCGTCTTGAGAAATGATTGGCCGGTGAACACCCGCCCTTGCTTAATCTGCTATATGTATACACTGGAGTTAGTGCGTCATGGCGACTTCATGAGGAACACACCTTACATTTCTTTTAAATCACTTATCACACTTATTATATGCTGGACTGGGAGCGAAAGAAAAACATAGAATGTGCCAGCTGCTTCTCTTCCCGGGCATACTGTAAAAGTCAGTGAAGGGACAGAGGTTTTAAAGGCGTTTTTGTGGGCGATAGGCTGATAGGGCTGTCACTACAATAGTCTCTCTCCATCTTTATAATACCAGATGGTCAGATGGTCTTGTAACCTCTGGTGTTCTGCCTACCCCATAAGTGATACAGGCGTGACGTTATGTATGTATGTATAAATAAATAAATAAATAAATCTCCAGACAATCACCAACTACATGGCCCCAAAGTAAGCATAGCTTGTGTTGTGGGATACCATGTAGTGAACTAGGGGGGATTTGTTTTTCTTGTTCCGTGCGGGAATCGAACCCGCAACCACTGGCGTCTGAGGCGGACAGGTTTACCCCATCGCCAAAGCGGTCGTCGTCGCTGGAAATGTATATAAATCCGTCCAGTAGTTTTAGTGAATCAGACAGATAATGTCGCGTCGTAGGAATGTTCAATGTTATTTCTCATTTTATCAAACATCGTCTGAAACTGACATGTGTATAAAATTCCCCTGTCCCGGAAATTAATATTTAAACATAGATATTTCACATAATTCATTAAAATCTTCTTCGTATCAATCTATAAGTCGTCAACTCACTATGACCTGGCTTTATTAATATAACAATTATCGGCGATAAAGCCGGTGCAACACCGGTTGCGGTAAGCGGTAGCCATGTTTATATAGATGATATTATTCACACAGCGTCAACTAGCCACAAGCTAAGAGCATTGTAATTTAGGTTTAACTGGATTATCGGATTAATATTTAAATACTTTTTTTTATTACGTTTATCAGGTATATTTGCGGTTTCACCATTTACGTAGGTATATAACCATCGTGATACTCCGGGATTTGTCGTGCATGTAAATTTCAGCCCAGGTTTTGTTTATTATTTTATTCATTTCGGATGTTATTGTACTATTAATATGATTGGAATCTATTCTATGTCACGATAGACCAACTAGTAATAAGGGGAATTTATCCGTGTTTAAAAGACGTCTTCTTTTCGCGATAGTCGATTTAACCTTTAATATTGAAGATCAAAAATAATAAATTGGAACCTTCATATTCATTATTATTTTCCAACAGATTCTCTTCCTTTATGTGTACTATTGCTACGCTCGCTTATTACAATTATTTTATTTCAAAAGAGCAGTCAAATTCCTTGCTAAAACACTAACTACGAATTAACATAAACAAATAAGTAAAGATAAGTCTCTTTAATACGCGTTATCGCTAATCGCTAACATCATTAGTTAATTATCGCAAACCGTTATCACTGTGACACGAACTGAATACACAACTTGCGTTTTCAAATAAGCACAGTACGGATCGAACTCCGCGTCGATAAGTACACTTTATAACTTAAAAAGTAAACAAGAAAATCTAATTTTTAAGTGACGTAAGAAATTCACAACTGTTAGTGAAAAATTATATTCCTAATATGTTGTCGTGTGCGGTTATTTAATATTCGGACGCGTTTATCAGCGTATCCGAGTGTAATATTCATTTAAAAGTCAACAGTGCTCTATTTAATATAATGTGCCGTGGTGTCGGACAGAAGTTACTCAGGAATATATGTGTGAAAACCATTTCTATACAGTGGCAAATGATGATTTATAAACGTTGTAGTGCATTGTGACAAAAACCTTACTGTATCCACTTCGGATATACGAAATCGTAAGAAAAAGTGTTCATTGGATGTAATATAAACCTTGACGCCATCAAACTTCAGATGTATTTGAATGAATGTCTTTGAAATTTCGTAGTATTAAATCGACAAGTGGCGCCATCTAGTGAGCGCCCCTAGCAACTCCATAGCACCGATCGATACAGTCACAATTGCGTCGCTATCTCCATTCTGGTTGGAGAACATGGTAGAAGATACGTCTCCGCAGCAGAATGAGAGAGTGTCCGCGGCTGCAGTTTTGCAATTCGCGGCCAGAGAGGCAAGGGAGGGGAGGAGGTTCTCCGAATTCAATGCGCACGCGTTCGCCAGCCTCAGTCACAGCGGTTATGGTAAATTTGGACCTTTGTCTAGACTAGTAAGATAAGAGTTAAGAAAAATGCCCTAATATAATCGAAGAATCGAGAGCTCCATCATAGTATTTCACTGTATTTTCTACCGAGTATATTACGTAGTGCTTCGGAAGGCAGGTTATCAGTTGGTCCCTGGCTCTGTATACTTGTATTCTGTAGGTGTTAGGGTTTGTCATTTCGGTGCCCTAAAAATTCTGACATCCACCAACCAGCACTGTACATGCTTAGTGGATTATGACCTTAACCTCCTTGCCAGGAAGAGGAGAGACTCTAGTTCCTGCAATGGACTTCCGTTGCAGGACGGTCGAAAAGAGATGAAATCCAGTTAAAATGACTTCGATTACACGAGTTCACTTTCAAGAGAGTTTAAAAGCCTTAACGATAAGTTTGTGTACACGTGTAAGTCGAAGACACGTGATTTGAAGATGACATCTCATGATTTTTGTAATTGACAGTAGTCAAAGTTGGTGTATTGAAGAGCGACCAGCAAATAAACAAGTATGTCTGGTGCAAGTCTTGTCAATTTCCTTGACTTTGTTTGATACTATTCATCAAAGATTTAAATCCATAGATTTGCCCGAACGTGTCTTAAGGTTGTCAGTTTTACTCACACAAGCACGGCGAGTCCACGTCAACAAACGTCATAGAATAAGATCAGATGTAACTTACGCTAGAAACACGCCTAAATCCTTGTTTGTATTGCGACTTGTATTTTTATACCCCCGCAATGAACAAGACAGCATAATTAAGTCTTTATGTAAATATTTTAAACAAAATAATCTATGTGAACGTGCACGACAAGCGCTCATTAGAGAATGTCACAAGACTTGTGCATGCACCTCTTTCAGTAATGACAATATTTCGTTACTTCTTTGTACTGTAAGGGCGCATCTATGGATTTAAATCTTTGCTATTCATCAATTCTATTAAAAGAAAGTGGTTTTAAATATTTTTTAAGCAACTCTCAGGTCGGTTTAAACAGAGCGTTCTAACATCTGAGACCTATCTCAAGTTTAGCGTTCAGAGTTGAGAGCATTTTATAAATACGGGCGGAAGATGTCACATCCAAGAGTCCGTATAATATCACTGGCTGATCCATTGTTTGGATCAGTTAACCCTTTACCCGCCAGACTCCATATCAGTTGTCGTGCCCCCAGCGCCAAGCACAGTAAATCAAAAATAAACACCTACAAATAAATAGGGATGTTCAAAGGTAGATCCATATACCCGTCCCAGCTTCGCAGGCTTCAAATTAGTAACAGACAGATAAATAGAAAGAGTAACTTTGATATTAAATTTCTAATAGTATGTATTTCGGTAACCAAATGAAACTAAGATCTTTTAAAAGATATTGAAAGATTTATTGATTTCTGCACAATACATTAGGCCAGAGATGAATATTTTTATGACTCAATACTAGTTAACATCTTTTAATGTAGTTTAATGACGTTTATCGATAACACGAACATAATAATTTTTTTAAACTATCGCGGTTATTTTCACTATGATTTAATGAATTTACGGGATTCTTACCATGATTTTCGATTTTAACTTCGCACGTCCGATATTTCGATGCTGTTACAAGCACCATGATCGTGGACTGACTGATAATAACTTTACGCGTAAGCACAACTCTAATGGAAAATCCCACAAGGCGGCACTCGTTTATGATGTCAGAAGCGGTCGTCTTTTTCCGACGCGGGGTGAAGTAGCAAAATTCGTTTCTAACCATGCACGCTAGGGATGGGAATCATCAATTCAGTCACTGGCATTTTATACTTATTTTCAAAGAAATAAACATATTTATTTCTACAATAACAATTGCTTTATTTGTTTTATAAAAAATTGACAGTATAAACAGAAATATTTATACTTTAGTAGATTTTCGTATCAGTAAAACTTTGCTTGTGTCCCGTCCCTATGGTCGGATTATTCCGACAATAGCGCAGGGCATCAATGCTATTTTCTAAGAATAATATAGTAATTTATCTAACTTCAGATATCATTTTTAGGTTTTCTAATCAAGAGACTTAAGTGTAATCAATTGTAAATGATTTCTTGATTAACCATTTATCAAATATTAACATTTTTTAAATATAATACAGCGTTATTAAATAAAAAAAGGTATATGAAACGAATGGTGGTTATTAGTCGTAAATATACGACCTTGACGTATTGGACTCGAAAATACTTGTCGGATTTATCCGACCGTGGCGGTTAAAGGGTTAAACTGAACTGCACTTAAGTCACAGTACAGATATCTACAGTAATTCAACTCGGCCGCATCTTTGAAATAAATGCCTACAGCGCCGCGGTCCGTTCACATGTGGTGCCCACCTTCAGCGTTTAAATTACATTCGCCTACTTTGTGTTTACTTCCATTTAGTTTTGTGACTGCAAAATATACTTTTTTATATAAAGAAATAAAATACTTTGTTTGAATAGGAAATGTTCAACTAAAATACGTTTTGTGTCAAAAAACCATGTTTACGTTTGAATAACAAATCGGTCTTATAAATTAGCGACCGAAAAATACTTGCGCCTCGACTGAGACGCACGAAAAGATGTTTTAACCAATTTTAAAGTATAAACAATCAGCATATTAACGTAAAGCTCAATCAACAATTGTTTCGGTATACAGATACTCGCGACTGGCCGCAGGCCGAGCGAATGCCGAGATCGTGCAGCGTAGGTATAGCTCGCGTTTCGTCTGTTTGTATGAAGTTGAACTACTGTAGACATCTGTACTGTGCTTAAGTCGTGAAAAAAGAGTTTTAAAGAAATTGCCAGCTGCATGCACAAAATTTTGGTTTATCTTACAGAAATCACTCAAAACGATTTCCTCCATAAAACGTTAAAACGACCTCAACGAACACATATGAAAACTGCATTCTGATCTACTCATACATTTGAAAGCTGCGGTACCTCAGATGCCTAGTGTAACTTAAATACCTACCTTATTAGCCAAACTACATCTAAACTTTAGGTATTTTTTGATAAAATATAACCTTCAGCAAGGCTATTAAAATAATACGTTTAGTTTTATCGGACCAATAGTTTCTGAGATATAATAAAACAAGTCTCCAGATTAACTGTCGAATTCATAGAGAATTTGTCCACGTTAAAACAGCGTTACAGAGGGTTTACAAAGCACAACCAAAAAAAGGTGATTCATAGACGATAAATGACATTGTAAACATACTATAACGGCTTTCTAAACATGTCAAATTTACAATCAGGATGAGGCTTCTCTAAGCCCATTTTACCGGCCGAGTCTACCCGAAGGTTAACGAATATTAACGAGTTATTGAAATTGATAATTTGAGTTTCACAGTTTCACTCTTCGTCTTCCTTCCTAGTTCCCTGTGATTATTTTTTTCGTCGCGTCAATTTGTGGTCAGTGATGGATGGAAGTCGTCGTGGCGCCGTGGTTACTGTGTGTATCATACGATATCACAGGTTAAGCAACATTCGGCGCGGTCGGTACTTTGATGGGTGACAGCCGACCATTCATATTACTCACGACGACTTCCGTGCTTCGGAGGCCACGTTAAACAGTCGGTACCGGGTGCTGTATACTTGTATACAGTAGTCGTTAGGGTTTATAAGAAGCCATCTAGGCGCCCTAAAAAATTCTGGCATCCACCACCCAGCACTGGGCCAGCTTGGTGGATTATAGCCTATACCTTCTCTGCACCCAGGGGAGAGACTCATGCCCTGCAGTGGGCTCATTAGAAAGAGTTGTGATGATGATGATGGATGTGATGAACAATTTGATTAACATACAGCTGATAGCTCGTATTGATGCAAATAGAGTGCGACCTAGGAGAAAGGAGTACCGACGAAGAAAAGACCCTTTTACTCTAGACGATATTGAATTTAAAAAGAGATATCGCTTTAATAAAGATACTGTACGGCGTATTACCGATTTAGTTCGTAATGAAATTTCGCGATGTCCAAGAGGGTTTGCAGTATCCCCTGAGCTACAGGTGCTGACAGCGTTGCGGTGCTGGGCGAGAAATGAGGTTAGTACAGGGAGTGTGTTTCCATCTGAGTGCGGTGAGAGGATGTGAAGATGAGTCTGATGTAATTATATTGACTTTTTATTTTATTGTAATACTTGTACGTATTTCACCCACAATAACAATATTTTAGTATTGTCTTAAGTTTTCACGATTCATAATTTAAATAAAACTACTTTTTAACCGGATTAATCGCGTATAATTTATATTTTACATTTTAACTCGACGTTTCGGTGTCTTTGCAGACCCCGTGGTCAACAATATTTTATTTCAATAATTTCAGGTTCAGGATGACAGTGGTGAGCTTCATGGCATAAGCCAAGCTACTGTATGCCGCATTTGCGCTAGAGTAGCAAGAGCTCTTGCCCGATTAAGTAAAGAGTTCATTTTCATGCCCAACACTGTGCAGGAGCAAGAACAGGTGATGATGGAGTTCCGAGCAATCAGGAACTTCCCAAATGTAATCGGGGCAATAGATTGCACACACATCCGCATTAAAAAAACTGGTGGTATTTTTCCAAGAATAGTCGGGAGTCGGGGCACAGAAAATTTAAATAAACGAAGGCACTGAACAAGGCGATAAATCTATAATAATTTGTGACGAAACTAACGAAAACAAAAATAAGTAATGAAATGAAATGTCTGTATCGACCTGTCAAATGCCAATTATAACTGCAAGTAAATGAAATATCCATAGCCCTAGGGCAAAAAAAACACAATTTTATCTCTGGTGCAATGAAATGCGACGTTTCCGCTCATGCGTAATGTAATCCGTATAATAACGGTGTTTTAGTTAAAATAGGATTTTCAGATGTCTATGAATCACCTTTACTTACAACACACTATAAACCTTAAAGAGTGTTGTAGCTAAAATGCATTTTAAATGCTTTTTAACTATTTTCTATGAATTTGACTGTTATTATATTATCACTAAATATGTTGATAATATCCTCCCGTTCACACATGGTAAGTTTTACTGGATACGTTTTTTTTTTCATCGATGGCGCATGGAGTTGTATGTGCGACTTCACATATGGCACAGTATTCAGTATACGTATTTTCGATACAAAAAAAGGTATCCCGTAAAACCATGTGTGAACGGGCTGTTACTTAAAGAAGATCCCTAAAGACGATCACAGGCAAAAAGGATTTTTCCAGCTAACAATAAAAGGTTTAGTTATCTTGCCGCGAGATGGCGTTAATAAAATATTACATCGAGCTAGACCCGTTTTTCCATGTATTTGTTAAAAATAAAGTCTTCCATGCTGGACTGGGAGCGAAAGAAAAACATAGAATGTGCCAGCTGCTTCTCTTCCCTGTAAAAGTCAGTAAAGGGACGTAGGTTTTAGTGGCGTATTTGCGGGCGATAGGCAGACCCCCTGTCCCTGCAATAGTCTCTCTCCATCATAATAATACCTTCTAATTTGTCAAATGTGACAGCAGATGGTTTGATAGCCTCTGGTGATCTGCCTACCCCATTAGGGATACAGGCGTGAGGTTATATTATGTATAAAGTATTGATTAGCTTCTTGAAGTCATATTAGTACCTATACATATAACATCGGTGCAGATAATGTAGGTATAGTAAAAATTTGAGACCACACTAGGTGAAGAAATGACGGTCCATACAGTGCCGTTTTAAGCCTATTCGGCGCCGGGGTGCGGGGCTCAAACTAAAACTCAAAAATTCTTTATTTCGTAAGTATTTAAATACATTTGAAATAAGTCAAATAATTTACAAATTGAACTGAATCTACCACCACTTCGGAAAGTCGATCTGTTGAGAAGAAGTGGCAAGAAACTCAACAGCAATCATCTTTTAAAAATAAGAGAAAATAAATACATAATAACAATTTACAGCCACGGAATACAAACTTCTGCATCCGGATATCTTAAAGTAAAACTTTTCACATAAAACTTATCCTTAAATCTATTGAAGGGTTAATCTTAAATATTTTAGGATTTTATTATAAAAATATATAAAAAAAAAAAAAATATATAAAATGAGGCTCAGTTTGCGGCCTCATTTTATTTTACACTGCAGCGTGGCACGTGGCACACTGCAGTAAGGGTGTTACCACTAGTGATGCTCCGGAGATCGTTTCCGTATCCGCGGAACTACATTGTTAGCGATCCGGCACATCACTAGTTACTACACCATTCGATCGAAATAATAGTAAAAACTATCGATCGACGTGGACTATTTCCATTCTGCGATCGATTGGTGTTCGATTGAGGGTTCCTAGTCAACCAAGAAAACATAATACACGTAATTTTTATAATTTATTTATTTACTAGCCACCGCGCGCGGTTTTACCCACGTAACTTTTGATCCCGTGGGAATTTCGGAATTTCTATAACCTTCCTCAAGAGGTGGGCTATCAAATGCAAAAAGAATTTTTCAAATCCCACTTGTAATATATGAAACTCTTCCGTTACTGACTGAGTGACTGACAGACAACGTACAGCCATAACTACTGGGCGTAGATAGATGAAATTTGGAACAAACATTCCTTAAACGGTTTAGAGTAACACTAAGAAAGGAATTCCCGATATTCTTACGGGAACGGGAAATATAGGACTGTTTAGTTTGTATGAAAAATCTTATTCCTAGAGTGCACGGATGTGAAACTTGGTATAAAGGTTCTTCAAGGAGTATATGTTTGCATTATAGAGAATACCTGAAATTCCCACGGGAACGGGAAATATGGGAATTTTTTATTTGTATGAAAAATCTTATTTCTTGAGTGCACCGAGATGTGAAACTTGATAAAGAGGTTCTTCAATGTATGTCTGGTTTTATTATGGAAGAAATTCCCGAAATTTCCTCGGGGTCGGGAAAAATAAGACTTTTATGTTTATGCGCGTACGAAGTTGCGGGAAAAACTTCGTAAATAAATATGGCACTTAGAGTATGTATTTTTTAATATGGCATCTTTGGTTCTGTGGCCTTAATCATGGTATCGAATCGAGTAATTCTATCTATAATGCGCATTTTAGCTAGCATGATAGAATAAAATAATATTTATCTTGTCGATTCGAGTCTTGGTCGTGCAGCACGGCTGTTGGACGAAGCAATCTTCAGTCACTTAATTTTTCTCGTAAAATTGTTTATTGATGGCCTTCAGGCCCCTCAATCTTTACCAGGCTTGCTGGCTCAGCCTTAGGGCACCAATCGTAAACTAAGGGCCAACGCAACGCTGCGTCACGCGTGTCTACGCGGCGTCTTTCCATTCTGTACAGGGCTAGAACGCAGCCATAGGAAACTGCTCACGTATATATTGGAAATAACTTTTTTGTTAAGTTCTTGCAATCCATACAAGAGCAGTACGCAAATATTCGCGTATACTTCGTAGTAACGTAGAAGTATATCTTGTTCCATAATGTACAGCGCCACTACCCATACGGACTAATCCTAACCTAACTATTAGTAATTTTGTATTACAACATAGTAGGTACTCGTGGTAAGTAGTTATCTTATTATTTTCTGATAAGCGTGTCTGATAGCTGACCAGGTTTAAGGCGCTTCGCCGGCCGCTGCCGCGGCACCGCTCGCTTCGCTCGCTCGGCTTGCGCACGTACTATATGCTGCGCTCGTCGTCGCACCTAAACGTACCGACTCCGTCTTCCGGTGCGATTGTTATGTATTTAATCCTATCTAATAAAGTTTAAATATAATTCCATATACAAATTACTGAATCAAAAAAAACCTAACTTTTAACACTTTTGTCAAGTGTAAGTGGTGTAGTATAGTCGGGAACGAAGTCGTGAGCATCCACGATACGAACTATACACGATCAGTACGCAAAATTCGTGTATGCATTGTAATAACAGATTTAAAAACAGCATTACAATATAATATACGCGAGCAGTTTCCTATGGCTGCGTTCTGGCGTTGCGTTGTATAGAATAGAAAGACGCGTCTACGCGCGTATTCATGCAAAACTGCTACGGACGCAGCTACGCTCGTGCTAGCTACGGTACGAACGTACGGAACGCGCTACGCGCGCGTGAGACATGGCTAGTTCCCGCGTGTACTACACGCCCGTACATCGTGCATCGATTTGAATCGAAGTTTAGCCAAATAGTAAGAGGTTAAGTATTTCCATTGACACGACTGTACGAGCACACTAATGTTACTAACGAAATTGCGTCACGCGTGCCGTACGCGAATACGATACGGACGTACGGTGCGCGTGTACAAATTCAAAATACTTTTCTTCATTAATAAATGAAAAAATGTATTAAATAAAAAAAAAATTACATACATACATAACGTCACGCCTGTATCCCTTATGGAGTAGGCAGAACACCAGAGGTAACAAGACCATCTGATGTCTGTCACGTTTGACAAATTTGGAGGTATTATAAAATTGGAGAGAGAGTAGTGTAGTGTCAGGGGGTCAGCCTATCGCCCACAAAAACGCCTTTATAACCTCTGTCCCTTAACTGACTTTTACAGTTTGCCCGGGAAGAGAAGCAGCTGGCACATTCTTCGTTTTTCTTTCGCTCCCAGTCCAGCATGGAAGACAATTATAATATTATTAACTTTTATTCATATTAGGAATTTTATATTTATGTAACTTTTCTCTGATTTTTGGTCTAATTTGACCGGGCTAAGATAATTGTTGAATAAGATATTACAGTAGACCAAGAGACAAAAAAAGCTAGCAGAAAAAAAATCTTGGCAGTCTTTTTCAGTCAGAATTATACGAATGAATATAAATAGGTACAGTACAAATTGACCATCGCATGAAAAAGAAACAAAAACAAGACAGCTAATTGTGAGAGCCAAAGTCATGCCACAACCAAATTGCTTACATAGATGGTGCATTGAGCTATGGATGCACAACACGAACATGATAAACTGGGACCAGAGTATTTAAACGAGAATGGAATAAAACAGTCATAGTGTCACAAGCAAAACGACCTGGCACCGATAGCAGTATTCGTTCACGAGTATTAATTAAGCACCAGCCATCAACCTCCTCAACCATATTTTAGGGAAGGGGGTGACCCGACACCCAACGCTACCATGCCATGCTTCCTCAATCTCAAACTCAAATATTCTTTATTTCTTAAGTATTTAAATACATTTGAAATAAGTCAAACTGAGTGAGCATGGCGTTCTTGTTGTTGTCTTGACAAGAAAACAAGTGAGCGGAACAGTCACCAGTATGCCACATGTATACTGCACAGCCGAGCCGTAAACAAAATTATTAAGTAATTCGATTTTTTTGAAATATCCTGTTGTGCTTAATCCCATGCCTTTTTATCGTCTAAGTATCTAATCTTTAGTTTTATAATAAGCTTTTCGAGATAAAGTGTTTTTAATGATTGATTTTTGAATGGCAGGGATTAAATTGACTTCGGAATTTTGTTATACGTATTGACATTCCAATAAATGATTTCTTGCTTTCAGCCAGCCTTAATTTGGGAAACGCTAACTTATGGTCGTTCCTAGTCCTTACAGAGTAATTTTTATCATGATTAGATTACCTTTCCTAGTTTAAAATTTATTACTATTCTTATAAATATACAATAATTCAATAATAATGCTCATATGGTATCGAATACGTGGCATTGTAGTGAGTTCTAATGATAAAACTCAAAAAAGTAGTGAAACAAATCGAGAAACGTTCGTAACGATAGTCTAAACACAAGTGAATAAGAAATTGTGAAAAGGGTAATTTTAACTTGATCTGTTTATGTCTTTCCACTTGAGGGTAAAGATTAAAAAAATTTGTTCAGAATAATGTTAAGAATACATAATAAACATGTCAATTTTATGCAAAGACACTAAAACTAGCTTAAAATTAAGTTTAAAGTGTCATACAATCGTTTTTTTTTTGTGTTAAGTACTGTATTTTGATGCAAGGGTCAAGATACCAATCTCTTTAAACTTTTCTCTTAGAGATTCTCTATTTCCAAGTTATGTCCACGAATAGCCCTTTTCGGCAGTGTAAATATAGTGTTAATCTCTGCGGAATTGCCCCAAAGAAGGATGCCGTGGGTTTACTATGAAAATTACTAAAATATACCAGCTTCGCCGTATTAACATCAGTCAATGAGCGCATTTTCTTTTCCGCGAAGCTGCAGAACTAAGTCTACTATATGGCGTGACGCAGCGTTGACCCTAAGGCTGCAAACTGGACGGCTGCACTCTCACAATTCATATTCAATATTCAATAATTTCATTCATTCGCGGTTTCATACAAACTCAATACTTTCTATCGTGCCGCGGAAATCGCTGCCCGCGCCGCGCCGCTGACCTCGCCGCAGTCGCTGCCGTCCAGTTTGCAGCCTAAGAGGCGAAAACTAATAGAGAAGCAGGCGCCTACCGTAACGACCGCATCCGTGGGTTAAGCTTTGTGCTGGTTGTGACCTATACGGTCCAGGATCATAGTAGTAATAGAATATTCATATCATTTAGACTTTGTAGGGCGGCGCAGCAGTGGCAGGATATTCTATGTGAAATCAAAAAGGCCTTCGAAAACAGCGAAAATTCGAGGCAGAGCCCTAAAAGTTTCTTGATTTAAAGTATACCCATAACCATGCCCAAGAGCTAATCTATCAAATGCATGTGCCTCCAAACAAACAAGCATTTCAGCTTCATTATACTAGTATATGACGTATGTTTCTATACTTTATATTTTACTAGCTTTCGAATCCTGCTTGAATTTCGGGATAAAAAGTAGCCTATGTGCTATTCCAGACTGTACACTATCACTATGCCAAATTTCATCCAAATCCGTTGAGCCGTTCTCCCGTGATTGAGGAACATCCATACATCCAAACTTTCACATTTATAACAAGTAAGATTAGTAAGATATCTGTTACCAATTAAGGCTAGATAATTCATTTCGAATTTTTATTTACATAAAAAATGCAATAAAACAAAACGCATTATCATATATGCATGTCGTTAACGGTCATCAATTTATTGAACCCACACAACGTGTCGCCCTGGTCTTATCACCACTGAACCTACGACCCCAGACCAGTCCTATATAACTAGTTTGCTAGCAGAAACTAATTATATCCAGAAACAATATTAATACTGTTTGTTTGAGTTAATGAACGAAAGTTATGATTGGTAATGAGTTTATAACGATGCGATTTGATAACGTTGTCTGGTAAGATGCTTATCGTTTGTGAACTTGTTTAATTAAACAGCGTCACAAAATTTGTAACTGGTTATCGAATTCAAATTCAAATCAGCTAATATGCCATATTTTTACAAAAAGTTTACATTTTTAAATATTATACAAATAAATTATAAATAAATTAACTAAAAAAAAAGAAAAAATATGATTTTACATTTTCTTTAAATTTTCAATTTAGGAAAGATAGACAGCTTCGATTAAGGTTTAACAATTACGCCATTTTTAAAATTTAAATTAAATTCCAAATATTACATTCAATTTATTTACATGTATCTGTTAATTATTAATAATATTATACAGATAAAGAAATGTCAATATTGAAGTGAATGTCAAATTAAAATCAATTTCAACTTGTATTTGGTATAAGGGAAGAAAAATTATTATAAATGTCAGGTCAAATCATATCCAAAATTTATAGAAAACAACAAAAAATAATTAATTAATGAAAGCGCCTGGTTGACAACTAGAGGCATGCAAACTTACAATTTTTTGGAGTAGGGGAGAGTTCCATCTATTCACCAGCGCATACATGATGGTGTTAGGGGTGCCGCGCATGCGACGCAAAAACGAAGCACTTCGTTTGCGAATGATGGCATAAAAACATTCAACCTGGGCCTCCGCAAACATAGCCGACGCGCTGCAAAATCGCGGCAGCCCGAACAACAGCCTGAATGCGTTGTTTTACTGCACCCGCAGGACTCTGTAAGCGCGCTGCGTATAGTTGGCCCACAGACTGCACGTGTAAAACGACTGACAGTACGCTTTGAAAAGTGTTCGTTTAACATTGATACTACAACGAGCAAATCTACGAGTCAACATATTACAACGCACGCACAAAGCCCTGCGCTCCCTCTCTATATCAATGTCATCGCTTAAGGTATCTGTGATCCAATGACCTAGGTATTTAAATTGGTGAACCAGCTTTAAGAATTTTCCATTTAATGTGACGTTTTGATGCTTATCACATTTTTTACCAGCTTTGAAGATCATAATTTCACTTTTATCTGAGTTATACTTTAGTCCGTGTACCACAGCGTACCGTTCACAGATTCTCAATAACCTTCTTAGGGCCCCTATCGATGGGCCCAGCAGCACCATGTCATCAGCGTAGCTAAAGTTGTTAACACATACACCATCCGCATGACAGCCAATGTTAGTGCTGCTAAGCTCATCGATCAGCTCATTTATATACAAGTTAAAGAGAGTAGGGGAAGTTACACGAATTTGTATAATATCCTAAATAAATAAATATTTCTAACATTCATAACGGAAAGAAAGAAGAAAGAAAGAAACACATTTATTCGGCAAAAAAAGAAAATACTAAAAGAAGTATAATATTAAAAATGCCCACATTGTCTGATTCAAATAAAGTAACTTGT
This sequence comes from Stenoptilia bipunctidactyla, assembly GCA_944452665.1. Classification (NCBI taxonomy): domain Eukaryota; kingdom Metazoa; phylum Arthropoda; class Insecta; order Lepidoptera; family Pterophoridae; genus Stenoptilia; species Stenoptilia bipunctidactyla. Next base: position 12,263,644 of record OX101749.1, on the reverse strand, counting down.
TTTACTTGTGTGTGTTAGAAATCGGCTTTTTTTATATTGTAAGGATAGGACGTTTGTCTTCCATGCCACCTGATGGAAGGTGCGCATGAAGACTATGGTGTTACACGTCCATCCACGAGAAACCTATTCACTCGACACTTAGAAGTTCCAGGATCTGTAGTGGTCAGGAAAAACAGACGCAGGCAGATTGTTCCAAACCTTGGTAATCCGTACCAAAAAGGAACAATCGAAGCGTTTTGTTCGACTTCTTTGTAAATCCACTATATAGGGATGGAAGTTCTGTCTGCGTCTGGTAGTCCGGTGGTAAAAAGGAGTGGGTTCGATTTGGTCAAAAAGAGCACTCGCACACTTTCTGATAGCTCACCCACGTATAGTAAGTTAATTGTCGACCAAATAGAATAGCACATAGGGTTGAAAAGTCGCCTATGTGCTATTCCAGACTGTAAAGTATAGCTACCTATGTCAAATTTGATCTAAATCCGTTGAGCTGTTGTCCATACATCCACCCATCCAAACTTTCATTTATACTACAGTAGAATCCGTTTATTATGACTCCGCTTATATCCAACCGCTCATTATGACGTGATTACACAGTGAAGTTTGGTTTTCATATAAATTATACGACTGATGCCCGTCTGCACTAAACTCTACTAAGCATAGGCTTAGTTATGACATGACTTTTTGATAGTAAGTTGATACGTATTATGACATGCAACGAGAAATGATTGACTTTTATTGTCATTTGGGCTGTCTGACGTTTCATTTCACATGATCGAAAAGTAATGAGAACACTATAAATAATGTATTGTGGGAACTTGTGTAGCTCAGGTTTCGTCAATATACCAACTAGTGAAGGGGAAAAGAATTTTCGTTTTTGAGACGATGTTTATTTTATTTATTATGTTTTATTTTTTTTTAAATAGAATTGGTAAAATATTAATAAAATAAACATCATTTTTTTAAACTAGCGTACTGGCGTAACTTTTAGATCGCCGTCGTAAGTGTCTTGCCTTAAGTTATGACCCCGATTTCCCATGTCATAACTTTAAGCAAAATCTTAAGCATACGCTTATGTCAAATCAACCGTCAGACAGGACAAATTACAATAAAAATCAGAGTACAGTGCGTTCACAGTTGGTTTAACTCCAGCTGTTTGATTGGCTGCCATGAATCTTGGGTTGCTGTATTAAATTTCGATTACAAAATACCGTTTGTATTACTAACTAGCTGTGACCCGCGACTTCGTCTGCGTGGATACCGTTTATTAGAGTTGGATAAATACTATTATTATATCCTCTTTGAAGTTAAAACTTACCTTATTCCAAATTTCGTCAAAATCGACTCAGTAGTGCAGCTGTGAAAGCGTTACTGATAGATAAACAGACAGAATTACTTCAAAAACTGTTACAACAAAGCAGTGATCCGCAGTTTCACCTAGGTTTTGTGAAAATGTATAGGTAGGTAGGTAGGTATATTACATAGATGATGCCCGCGACTTCGTCTGTATTGAATTAGTATTTCGAGTAGGTTATTTTCTTCTCCAAGGTCCTAACTATCTTTAATAACAAAAATAAAAATGAAGAATCTTCGCCCATATAACATGTATAACTCCTAACCACAAACATAGGTAGGTAACTATCTATTAGGTACATTACAAAGGCACATAGCGTTATAAACAAATCGGGTGCCAAAGTGCCTTAAATTTTAATATTATCTTAAGTTTTCGCGATGACTATTATGTATGACTATTAAATAAAACACTTTTTAACCGGATTTATCACGTCTATTTACATTTTAAATTTTAACAGTCGCTCGTGACCACGGGGTCTGCAAAGACAACGAAACGTCGAGTTAGAATGTAAAATATAAATTATACGACATTAATCCGGTTAAAAAGTGTTTTATTTAATGCCTTAAATTTTACTTAATTCATGCAATATCTTCAATAATTATACTTAGCTTATTGTTATTTTAGGTAAAGCTAAGTAGTTTTTGCGTGAAAGAATAGCAAAAATCCATCCATCCAGCCATTATCAGTGTACATACAATACTACCTATAGTTATGTATGGCTGTTTTTCACTGCCAAACGGCTAAGCCAATATTAATGTAATTTGGTATAGTAGTTAACACATACGTTACTTTTTTCCGAAGTAATCTACGGTTTCTGACTTCCAAGAGGCAGAAACGATCATGAAATAAACAAAACCTTGATTTCCATTTTATCTCTGTATGTACAGAAGCGTTACAAATCTGTCAAAATTTTTTACTTGAATTTGAACATTGCCCTCGATAATAAGTTAAAATTGGTTGGGAAATTGGACAGGTAATGTAACGCTTGTTCCTTCTGTACCTACCTATATTAAATCGCGCAAAAGCTTGCGCTCGCCTCCCGCCTTTTTATACCCTACCGGCGAGAGCCGCGTCGAGCGCGGCAACCGTTACGCAAAAATAATCCCTATATAATTCAGTATTCACGCGCGATGGGTTATTAGCGTATTTCATGTATAAGTTTGGTGTTTCTATACCGATTTCTATGATTCTTTTTTATTGAATAGGTAATAATGTATTTTTTTTTAATTAGGGTTGAGTGAGAGTATTATAAACGTAAGAGTAAACAAATATAATCAGAAAGCTCCGAACTGCTAAGCTATCGGGATTTACACGTGTTATTGTAAGTCAACCATAAAATATAGAGATATACTGTTGTGGGATATTTTTTATATAATTTTATGAAGAATATTTCTGTCATGCATGATTTCTATGTAGCTTTAACCATTAAGGCTGCACACGCGACGGAAACTTAAAAAATTAAGTAACTTCTCCCGTTTTTTCAACATTTCCCTTCACTGCTCTGCTCTTATTGATTGTAGCGTGATGATAAGTATACTATAACCTGCCCAGGAGTATGAAGAATAATTTAACCAAGTTTCGTCAAAATCCGTCGAGTAGTTTTTGTTTCTATAAGGAACATACAGACAGACAGACAGACAACAATTTTACTGATTGCATTTTTGGCATCAGTATCGATCACTAATCACCCCCTGATAGTTATTTTGAAAAAATATTTCATGTACAGAATTGACCTCTCTACAGATTTATTATAAGTATAGATATAGATAATGAAAGCACCTATATTTTTGAACGTCTAGTCTACTATAATGATTTCATATTTGAGCGTAATATTTCGTTCTTTTTTACAATATTTGGAAAATTTACAGCGTTTACCTTGTTGTAATAGAATAAAGAAGGCTATTTAAATTTTTTATGCAAACTTTCAGGGAAACTGGACTGTAGGGCCAATATAGAGAAAACATACGTCAGAGGTAAACCAACTGCGAACGGTCTGTACAGACTTAAGCATCGACTTAGGATCGGGATTAGGACGAAGTTAGTGCAGACGGGCATAAGTCGGATATAATGACTTCGCCTATAGTGACATATCGCTTATTGTGACCCTTTTTTATCAAATTTTGTTGGCTTATAGTGACCAACCATATGATTTCTAACACCTTTAGCAGTGTTCGGGAGAGTCACGTTATACGCAAAGACTTTCGGCGCGTGAAAGGCTTTTTTGATTTGAGTCTCAGAGCGTAGATTTACTTATTGAGTCTACTTATTAATATCTACTTTGAGTTATCTCTATTTTATTCCTCTGTATTAAAATAAATCACATACTTACTTAAACAGTTTATTTATTCTTGCAGTACGTATGCTTTGTATGACGTCCGTTTAGTATGACTTGTTTCCTATTTCCCTTCGATGTCATTATAAAAGGAATCCACTGTATTAGTTAGATGTTATGTGCAGCAGCTAATTCTATATTAAATAGAATATGTAGAGAAAAGTCTTTATATACTTACATATTTAAGAGATAAATAACTTTGTACATACGCATAATAACGATCACTTTGAAACAAATATAAATTCTTGAAATAAATCTTATGCAAAAATACTTAAATATAAGTATTTTGTGATATTAAAGCCGGTGTGCCGCAAGGTGGCGTGTTGTCTCCTCTCCTGTTTGCTCTATTCATCCATACGATTACTCTCAACATTTCTTCTTCTTACCATCTGTATGCGGACGATCTTCAAATTTATACACAAACCAGCCTTGAGAACTTGCCCAGCGCCATTCTACAACATAACGCTGACTTAAAACAGATATCGGATTGGAGTTATAATCATGGCCTCACAGTCAACCCCCTTAAAACTCAATCTATCATAATTGGAAGTTACAAAATGATTCCACGAGTTGACTGGAGCTCAGTTCCACAAGTAATCTTCAATGGAACCAAGATCCCATATAGCGAGACTGTTAAAAACTTAGGCATCATATTCGATCGCACGTTGTCTTGGCAACCACAAATTACTGAGCTGAGCAGGAAGATGTTTGCCGCGGCGAATTCGCTCAAGCGTCTTCGTAATTTCCTTCCTATTGCCACTAAAATTATGCTTGCACAATCTCTCTTACTTCCTATTCTCGACTATGCTGATGCCAGCTATCTAGATTTAACTGAAGAACTTCTAAATAAACTTGAGCGGCTACAAAATCTCTGCATAAGGTTTGTATTTGGGTTACGCAAATACGACCACATATCTGAATTCCGCACTAATCTCAAGTGGCTTCCCATTCGCCTTCGCCGGAATACTCACATACTTTCACTAGTCTACCGTATTCTGTACGACAAAGCGATACCAGTGTATCTAAAAGACCGCTTTACCTATCGGTTTACCAATCACGACCGTAACCTGCGCTCTTCATCCAATTTATTCCTTGCGACGCCATTGCATACCTCCACATTTTTAAATAAGTCATTTTTTATTCGTGCGGTGTCACTTTGGAATGAGTTGCCGATTGAAATCCGTTTAGCTAGCACACCACGGATTTTTAAACGAATGATTAAACGACACTACCAGGCGAAAAACTGTTAATCTTAACTATTTATATATGTATTATAATATTTAATATATATGTATATATGGTATATTTTATGTTCATTATCTATTTATGTAATTATTAGTATTTAGTTTATTTATATATTTTTACAAGCCGTGCACCCATCCACCTCAATTTCCTTTAATTCCTAGGTTACCTGGCAGAAATCGCTCTTGAGCGATAAGGTCGCCTTTGTACAAATGTATTTTAATGCCATCATTTAATGTAATTTTTCCTCTGTAACCATGTTGGTGTACAATAAAGTGTTGTTTATTATTATTATTTTTTAAGATATGCTTAAATGTCATCATCATCATTACAACTCCGTGTAATGGGCCCACTGCAGGGCATGAGTCTCTCCTCTGGGTGCGAGGAGGTTTAGGCCATAATCCACCGAGCTGGCCCAGTGCTGGGTGGTGGATGTCAGAATTTTCAGGGTGCTGATATGGCTTCTGATAAACCCTAACGACTACTGTATACAAGTATACAGCACCCGGGACCGACAGCTTAACGTGCCCTCCGAAGCACGGAAGTCGCCGCCGTGAGAAACGAATGGTCGGCGGTCGACCATCCAAGTACCGACAGCGCCGAACGTTGCTTAACCTGTGATATCGTAAGATACACACAGTAACCACGGCTCCACGACGACTTCTTTTTTTTTTTATGAATTATGGATGGGACGTTTGTCCTCCATGCCCCCTGATGTTAAGTGAACATGAAGACTAAGGTGTTACACGTCCATCCACGAGAAACCTATTCACTCGACGCTTAAAAGTACTAAGACTATACTGGTCAGGGAAAATAGACGCAGGCAGTTCATTCCAAACCTTGGCGACCCGTATCAAAAAGGAACTGTCAAAGCGCTTAGTTCGACTTTTCGGAATATCTACCACATACGGATGGAAGTTCTGTCTGCGTCTAGTAGTCCGATGGTAAAAGGGTGAGGGTTCAATTTGTTCAAACAGAGCACTGGCGCACTCACCAAAATGTATCCTGTAGTACACGGTTAAACACGCAACCTTACGACGATGCTCTAAGGTCTGCAGTTTTTTGGTTGTAAGGTCGACGTCGTTAATTAATTTACGGGCTCTTCGGTCAACGGAGTCCAGCGCTTCTAGTTGATATTTGGCAGAACCATCCCAAAGATGACTTCATTCTTCATTCTTAAATGTATACTTTAGTAATTGGTCGATTTTGGTTTAATGAAGGGGGCAAAAGGGGGCACCTAATACTGTATTAAGATGCGCAATGACTCCTATGTATACAAGGTTGTTTTTTACTCACCAGCTAAATTTAAATGTGAGTTTCTTTGATACGATATAAACGTACCTGCATTGTATTTATTTTAGCGTCGCTCAGTACAAAAAAGTAGAAATATGGAACCACAAACTTTTTAAAATAGTCGCTGTTCATGAACACAGCTACTACGAAGCGGAATTTCGATAATACTACGACGTAGTACTACAAGATGTTTTGTAGTAGCGCGTAGTCGTCTTTATTATAATGGTAATTTAGAGTGACCATGGTTTGCTTAAAGGTGAGTATAGACTACAACATTTTCTCGGGCATTTCTGTGTAATGAAACGTTTTTACGAATGGTACAATACAGGCAAAAGCTCAGTTTCCAAAGCATTTCCATGTAATGTAACGTTCCTGCAAATGCGCGTCGCTCGGTTCGGCGTAATGCTCACAGCGACCTTACATGCTTACAGCTTACCCACCCGCACTTACAGCGCACCCGCGCTACCCTGCACGTACTCGTGCAAAGACTCACCGAAATGTTACACCAATACGCTCGACGAAATGTTACAATGTTGTTTGCACAATAGGCTGTAACAAAGAGGCGAGCGTGCTCGACGTATTTCGTGATACCAGGATATATCATAGAGCGGCTCGTTGTTCTGTTACAAGTAAATGTTGTAGTCTGTACTCACCTTAATATGTAAGCGGATATAATAATTTCCTTGTAAAAAAATAAATATTCATTTTTGCAAAAATCGTTTCTATAAATGATACTTATACTTCAAATCAACCCTGTATAAATCAATATAACAGTTCAGACTACGTTCGGTGCAGTCGGTACAAGTAAGGGTAACCGTAGCCACGCCGGTCTCTTATTTCTCAGGACTATTCTGTGCTTGGGAGGACTCGTACTGCAATCGGTCCCGGGTGCTGTATACTTGTACATTAGTCCTAGGTGTTATGTCAAACCCAAAGGTTGCCCTGAAAAGTCTGACATCCACCAACCAGCACAGGGCCAGCTCGGTGACTTATGGCCTAAAATTCCTGATTGTCCTGCAGTGGGCTCATAACAAACAGTTGTGAAGAAGATAAAACTGAAATAAAGCTTTTTATATTGTGTTTGAGTTGTAAGTTGCTTCCATTCTGAACTGGGAGCGAAATAAAAACATAGAATGTACCAGCTGCTTCTCTTCCCGGGCATTTTGTAAAAGACAAGGGACGGATGTTTCATTGGCGTTTTTGTGGGCGAAAGGCTGACCCCTGTTACCGCAATAGTCTCTATCCATCTTTATAATACCTCCAAATTCGTCAAACGTTACATCAGATGGTCTTATAACCTCTGGTGTTCTGCCTACCCCATAAGGGATACAAGCGTGAAGTTATGTATGTTAGAGTTGTAAATAGGTATAAAACTTTATTGAAGATATCTTATTTCGCTCTCCTGCTGGCCCCAAAGCTGTTTATAAAAGTTAAAAAGAAAATTGTTATGAAATATTTAAAGTCATCGTAAACAACTTTATCTAAAGGTCACAAGTTTAATTTACGAACTGCTGATAAGGGTCTATACTGGTTATTGTTATCACTGGAACATGGTTTTGGGAACGTGTCAAATACGATTGTCTGAGTGGCAACAATCTATTAGGGTACTTTAGCTTGGTCTACATTCGTTCTTTTTTAATCTGGATTCTAGAAAACCCTAGAATGTTCCAGCTGCTTCTCTTCCCGGGCATACTGTAAAAACCAGTTATATGACAGAGGTTTTATTAGCGTTTTTGTCGGAGAAAGACTGACTCTCTGTCACTGCAATATTCTCTCTCCATTATTATAATACCTCCAATATTGTCAAACGTGACATCAAATGGTTTTATAACCATATGTACATTTCGTACTTACGTAATCTGGGACTTTGAAATTAGTGTCATTGGTTTCTGAAAAGAATATTAGGTTTTTTATCGGTGACGGTGTCTGTGTTTCACCTCAACTTCACCTGATGCACACGAAAGCACACGGGTCGATCTAGGAACTGGCTCTTCAAACAGCATTGCCGGAACACACCACTGCTGTTTATATGAAGGGGTGTCGCTTGACATGCAAGCCAGTCTCCTATACTGTCAACCCTCCCACGTGGCACTCATGCCGCAGAACGAGAGACGTACACTCAGGTTCACCGCGAACCTTGTTAACCTATTGGGCTCCCAGCCCTAGTCATTCTCTACACTTGCTATTGGCTTTACAGTGTTTTAGTACGGGTTATCCGTCAGGATGCCTGATGCCCAGTCCCGAACCCACGGGACTGTAGCTCATTATACGATCTAATAATAGCTCTTGAGTTAGGGTTCCGGGAAGTGTTTAGTTTGGTGAGTGCGCCAGTGCTCTGTTTGAACAAATTGAACCCTCACCCTTTTACCATCGGACTACTAGACGCAGACAGAACTTCCATCCGTATGTGGTAGATATTCCGAAAAGTCGAACTAAGCGCTTTGACAGTTCCTTTTTGATACGGATCGCCAAGGTTTGGAATGAACTGCCTGTGTCTATTTTCCCTGACCAGTATAGTCCTAGTACTTTTAAGCGTCGAGTGAATAGGTTTCTCGTGGATGGACGTGTAACACCTTAGTCATCATGTTCACTTAACATCAGGTGGCAAACAAAACGTCCAATCCATAATTTATAAAAAAAAAAAAAAGTGGGCCAGGCTCTGCAGTGAGATCGCTCACTGTGGGGAGTCCACGGTGGCATCCGTCGGCGAGCGGTTGTCACTGTAGGCGGGGATTTAATCTCGTTCAGGGTCCAGGTCGTACTAGGAGTATTCACCCGCTCCATATCTGACTTCGCCTTTTGGGGCGTCCCAGTAGGGTGTCATTCTTTGGCAGGGAAAAAAATGACATGCAAGCCCTGAAGGCTGGAGCAACATCCGTTTTTACGATGTGCTTATCTACCTAAGGGCGGTAGGGCTATTCTATGTAAAATCTAAGTGGCTAAGTAAAACTTTTAAGTTGGTCTGAATTTCGTTCTTTCGTAATCTACAAAATAAGTGTTATTCCGTCTTTCTGAACTAAATACCTTAGTATTTAGACTTTAGCCTTTATCCACTAGTTTTTTTAATATTTTCAAGGGAAACATACATTTTTCTACACTTTTATATAAAAAAAAATTCATGGTACATGTTACAATTAAAGTTTCCACCAATAAATAACACATGACAAGTAAACACTGGAAAATAACAAGTTATAAAAAAAGGGAATAATTTATAACAGAAATGAATCTAGAAAAATAAAGTTTAGGTATTTGAAATTGATTTCAAAATTCCTACTTTAAACTGACTGAATGAACAGTTGCGTTAAAACCGATTTTATAACCTGATCCAGTTTGCATACCAACAAATGACGATATATTTCGTAAAGCTTATGGATGAAGCTATACAAATAGAGTTCTTGTAATGGTAAAATCCGCATTGAAACAAAAAAACTATCAAATTAGTAAAAATCTAAGAACGACTGGGCCGGTCCCGTAGCACCGCGCGACAAACTACTGACCTTTTATATACCTACTTTAATATTTGGAATCAAATACCAATAGCGCGGTTTATTTAAAGGCAATATAATATACGGATCTTATTTTTTATAATACGTATATTATAGCCAGAGGCAATAAAACCATTGGATGTCACATTTTTTTTTTTTATATATTATAATGATGGAGATAATATTTAAGTGACAGGGAGATTTAACGTACCATATACATCCCATAAGACTTTTATCAATAGGAGAGCACCATGCGAGCTGGAGCGGCTGAGGCTGGTTGCACAGAACCGACATGGACCGGTTAGGTTAGGAGGTTAATGCAAGGAAAGCGGAAGCAAAGCGGAGCTTCTTGCATTAACCTCCGTGGTTATTTTTTTATAATCGCACAAAACAGAGTATATCACATTTTCAATATTTTGTCCATGGTTTAATAGCCTCTGGCTATATGACTTTAACCTCGACTTTCGGTTATTATTAATAATAATAGATAAATATTAATAATCTTCAATTATTCACTCTTACCGTAACATATACATTTTCATTGGAATTTGAGCTTTATTACAACGGAATAAGTTGCGAAGTGTATACATATTATTAGACGTGACTGTACTCAGATTTGAATACATACATACATAACTTCACGCCTGTATCCCTAACGGGGTAGGCAGAACACCAGAGGCTATGAAACCATCTGAGGTCTCGTTTGACAAATTTAGAGGTATTATAATGATGGAGAGAGACTATTGCAGTGACAGGGGGTCAGCCTATCGCCCGCAAAACTGTCAATAAAACCTCTGTCCCTTAACTGACTTTTACGGTATGCCCGGGAAGAGAAGCAGCTGGCACATTCTATGTTTTTCTTTTACTCCCAGTCCAGCATGGAAGAACTCTAGTCAGATTTGAACTCTAGTTCTATCTTGAAATCTATGCTTGAGTCCTGTGATCAACGCTTAAGAAAGTCCAAAAACAAACTTTACCGGTAAATAAATGAAAGTAGGAGTACGGTGACTGGACGCTGTGGTAGAAGAAAAGATAAGCTGTATATTTCATACCAGAAACTCACACTTTACAGCAACAACGCATATTGTATGGCCATACGAGTATTTAATAAATGACCCTGTCAAATTAGAGAACTGCCTGTGATGATATTTAAAAATACTCTATTCAAATTTACTTTTAAACAAAATGTATTATGACATTTTAAATGATAAAGATCTATGACATTTAATAATTAAATTTGCTATTTTTAATTTCTTTGTATGACTTAGCTGTATTTTAATTTTGTACTTAATTTATTTTTAATCGAAGTTGACATTTGGTATAGTTTTAATTTAATTGGACATACATTAAAATTTTAAATTTAATCTTAATTAAAGTTGACATTTGGTACAATTTTAATTTAATTTTCGTTTAATTGGCATTTTATTGGACATACATTGTAGGCTGCATAAGCCGCGAAGGGTCGTAAAAGAATGGCCCCCGTTTCCTTTTAGGGTCCACCGGGCTTGCGACCAACCGTCATTTAAAATGTACCGTCAAATATCGAAGCTACTGCGGTTATGTGTTCCGTCTGCAAATAATTTTTAAAGAGCCAGTTCTTTCCTAAGTCCGTGTGTTTCGTCTTCGATCTCATCTTAACTTACTGTCAGGTGAGATTGAGGTCAAACCGGATTTATGGTGGGTTTCAATATTATATCTTTACCCAAAATCCTTCTTTGTGAACACTTAAAGTATGGGCGTTGCCATGACAACCAAATTCCAGATTTGGTTTTGTACTGAAACGCATGGGATCGTTAGTTAAATATTTTATTTATAGATTATAAGAGAGCACTTTTACAACAAAAAAGTTTAAACTTCGGTCAACAAATTATGTCCATGGCTCAAGTAGCTTCGAAAAAGTTGGGAATCATCTCGAAGGTACGGCGGTACTTCAGCCCTGCACAGCTTCTTAACTTATATACAGCTCAAGTGCGATCATGCATGGAGTACTGCAGTCATCTTTGGGATGGTTCAGCCAAATATCAACTAGAAGCGCTGGACTCCGTTGACCGAAGAGCCCGTAATCTAATTAACAACGTCGACCTTACGACCAAAAAACTGCAGACCCTAGAGCATCGTCGTAAGGTTGCTTGTTTAACCGTGTACTACAGTATACATTTTGGTGAGTGCGCGAGTGCTCTGTTTGAGCAAATTGAACCCTCACCCTTTTACCATCGGACTACTAGACGCAGACAGAACTTCCATCCGTATGTGGTTGATATTCCGAAAAGTCGAACTAAGCGCTTTGACAGTTCCTTTTTGATACGGGTCGCCAAAGTTTGGAATGAACTGCCTGCGTCTATTTTCCCTGACCAGTATAGTCCTAGTACTTTTAAGCGTCGAGTGAATAGGTTTCTCGTGGATGGACGTGTACCACCTTAGTCTTCATGTTCACTTAACATCAGGTGTCATGGAAGACCAAAAAAAAAAAAAATTATACACTTGGAGCAAAACACTATTAAATAAGCATGGGAGGCTGATACGTTTCGCGTTATATAAAATCGAAGATTATTTTCTTCGAACAAAACAATGAACTGCCGAGAATGTTCTAACAAAATAAAAGCATCTGTGTCAGAAAGATAGTATTTAAATTTCAAATAAAACAATGACATACTGTTTGTTCGCACCCTAGCCTACTTTATTTATCAATATAAATCGCGCTTAAGCAGTATGTTACGGTACCTATGAAAAAAATTTGGAATTTGGATTGAGATACAATCATGAAACCCACCATAAGTCAATAATAACAGTCTGGAATAGCATATAAGCTACTTTTTATCCCGATATTCCCGCGGGATTCGATATTGCGCGGGAAAAAGCTATTACATTATAAACATCCCTGTTTGTGACACTTTGACTGACAGTTCGAATGACATATTTAGATGAAACTCAATATTTTGTCAACCTCCTCAGCGGCTCTCGGGGAGATGGGAGGCAGCGGAACGAGCTCATCGCCCTCCTCACATATGTCTCCCGGCTGGCAGGTCAATGACCTTGACTTGGAACTACCCCCGGAATTGTCTATGAAGTAAGTGTCTATATCCCTTAACTCTACAGGAAATATATGGGGTGTTAACTGCATCGTGTGCCAAATTGAAATAACGGACTGAAAGGGTCATCTGCTATTCATTTAGAATTTTAGACCCGTCAACACCACAAGGACACTTTGGACTTTTATATAAAAAAAAAGACGTGTAGCACTCGGAGACTGCCGCGGTAAAGCATCGCATTTTTTTATCAACTTATGCAATTATAATTATTTATTTATTTTATTAATGCAGTAATGTTTGATCTAATATGAAGTTCCAAAAGTTCCTAGTAGATGGCGCTGATTGTTTATTAAAGCCCGCATGTAAAGTTATAAAATCAAAGTATCACCGCTGTGCCGGTCGGTGCCGTAACGAAAAAAACCTAACACCCCCCCGTGTTAGGTTTTTTTCGTTACGGAATTTCTGGATTCGGTCCCCACGCTCAAGGCCCGCGATAGAAGCTATGCAATAGCCTTAAAATTGTAATTTTATGAAAAATAACCGAAATCCTTCATTCAAATAAGTCTATCAAAATTATTTGGTGTATAGGCACACGATGCACCAGACACCCTGTATATGCTACCATACAAAGATCATGAGTTCTTGCAGAACTTGGCATAATCTCCTCGTCATCTAGAGAAGAGACTCATGCTGAGAGCTCATTAAAAATTGCTGTGAATGGACTGCAAAAATCTACAGCTATCTTGTGTTTGTTCATTTCATGCCTTAGTCAAATTGAATTTTTGCTCTAGCACGGTCGATTTGACCTAAAAATGTAGGCATAGTTGCTTATTGCAATAAGGGTTATAATAACGTCCTGCAAGACCATTGGTGACTCACAGCCCGTTCACACATGATCCGTTTCACTGCAGGGCTAGCATGCAACCATCGATAAATAGTCGAATCGATAAGATAAATATTATTTTGTTATTTTATCCTATTATGTGAGTTAATTAGCGCACTATAATATATAGAATTGCTAGATTTGATACCATGATTAACACCACAGAACCAAATATGTCATAATCTTAATAAATTACATACACTAAATACCATATTCTTAGAACATATCGATAAAAGGCCCGATTTATCGTTGTCGACGGTAGCAGCGGACAGCTAGCCCCGCTGGATACCTTTTTTGTATCGTAAATAAGTATAATGAATACAGTGCCATATATGAAGTCGCTCTATGCGCCATCGATGAAAAAAAAACGTATCCGGTAAAACGTATTCACTAAAACGGAGCATGTATGAACGGGCTATTACACACATTTTCATTTAAGATGTCTGTCAATTTAATGAGCACCTTATCACAAGCATTTAAAATTCATATAATTTAAAGCGAATCTGTTTCGAGCTTAGCGTAAACTATGCCTCCACTTTTAGATTCGACCTTACATCGTATATTTCTGACAAATTAATCCCGATAAATTTTACTTTCGTCTTTTAGCCGCTCGGCTTAATTTAATTCCTTTTTTAAAACCGAGGCTGTATGTTTTGAGGTTCATTTATTTTTGTCAATAACTTACAGTGAATAAAGAAATTTATTCTCATAATTATAACAAGTCACGTCTTCGAGTAAATATTGAGTAAAGGCGCCCGAAATTATTGACTTCTGAAACCGACAATTAAAGTTAAAGTAAACCCAATAGTAAATAAACTGTCGATAATTTAATTGGAATGCGCAAATAATATTAGCGAATCAGAAGTGGAGTTTATCTATTAACTTATGTGGGTTTTACAAACAAAACTAGTAAATATACACTTGCGCGAATATGGCCCCAATTTATGGTACAAGAAGGTGTGATATGAAATGATTAATAATTAGAACTAATGTACTAACTAATTGTAGCTGCGTAGAGCGATTAATCCAATTGAGTTGTTGATAAGATCTGCCGCTAAATATCACCGCTATGACGATGAAGTGTTCTGATAATGTTACTTGAAAAGCCAGTTCATTTTTCTTTTATTTTTAATTCTAATTATAATTATTGGACACTAGCTGCTGCCCGCGACGTCGTCTGCGTGAACGCTATGCAGCACCAAACGCACCTACGATTATAACACTGCTAGCGTGATAATATGTAGCCTATATGTTGACCCGACTTCTTAACTATCTTCATGCCAAATTTGAAGTAAATCCATGCAGTACTTTTTGAGTTTATCCCGGAAAGACAAACAGACAAACAGACAAAAATTCTAAAAACTATATTTTTTGTTTCTGTTTCGATTGTAGATCATACCCCAAGTATTCTTTTAAAAAAATATTCAATGTACAGTTTTGACTTTCCTACCATTTTATTATATGTATAGATATGTAATAGCTACACGCCTTCTTAGGCCAAATGACCCGACAATTTGACAAGTCGGTCGGGGATCGCGGCATGAGAGACAGAAACCGGCGAACAATTCGGGCAGTCTCGAGAAAAACCGCTTTTTGAATGCGTGCTGGATGCGAACCATCGCCGAATCCCAGCCTTTCAAGGTTTCTGACCAATGTGGCTGGCGTCAAACCGTTTACGGATATTATAACCGGGATGATTTCTCCGGACATAACTTCCCACATTTCGGTGAATTATTCCCACTACGCCGCTCCATCGAATAAACGTCAAAATCTATGTAGTATACACGTAGACAAAATGAAATTGAATGTAAAATTAAGCAAATAATAATTATTTTATAAACTTATCTAATAAAGTATGAAGTGTGCAAGGTCCAAGTACTTGCGTTGCTTTTCGGTCTCGGCCTTCACGAGGTGGGATAGTTATGTCGGACAAAAACTATCCACGATAATAATAATTATTATTTTTTCTGTGACTAAACCTGCCTTTGACCGCAATCTCACCTGATAGTAAGAGAAGATGCATTTATGGCGCAGCGCAGACGACAGACTATCAGTGACGCACTTTTTAGTCTGAGAAAATAGAACCTATGCAATTATATGCAGTAACGCACACGACGCGCAAAAAGTCCGGCGCACAATAATTTGACAAACGTTTGTATAAAAGTTTTACAAACTAAATAATTAGCCCTAGTATCCGGCTCCTTTTGGGTGCAAATTGACATCAAGTTACAAAATTTGTCGATCGCACCAAAAGTGGGCCGTCTGCGCTGCACCTATCTAGCTCAGACTTTATTTGAAGTGTAGCCGCTAGCCAGTCGGACCCTGACAGGTTCCTACCACCAAACAGGGGTCACCTATTACGACATGCTTATCCAGGGGCGGTGGGGCTATCCTAGGTTAATCCTTCACTACATGGCCTTTTATACAGGGTGGTCAGTTTCGAAATTCCGGGACATCATAGTTTGAGATCATACATGAAGAGAAAAACTAAAATAAAAATAAATATTAATTATTTACTGACTAAACTAAACCGAAAGTTAAAGAATTCATCACGCAACCCATGGTTACATAAGCGTAATGCAATAGATACTTACGGGTGGTGGTGTGCGTGTGGCGGGAACACTGCTGTGTGCGTGTTGAGTGAGGCAGCGCGTCGGGAAAAGTGTAGTGAGGTCTCTTTATTTATTCATAGGGATTTCTGGTGAAAAATTAAATATCTACTTTTATCACATAATTATGATCAAAATCGAGTTCAGAGTGCTACAAACTGTATATAAGTACAAGTGTATTATTATTATTATATAACTTCAAAGGAGTTTGCTATAACGAAGTCCTGTCTCTTCTCCAGTGAGGCTCTCCTGTCGCTGCCATCGCTGGTGTTCAAACAGGAGGCTCCATCGCCGACTGATGCGGTTTTGTCGCCGCCTAGGAGGGCTTGGCCGAGGAGGGTCGATGAGCGACAGGTACGTCTAAGGGTACGCACAATGCCGGGGCGCATGGCAGCGCAATAATCCGCCTGCGTCACTCGCATACATTTTATATGGAATGCGTGCCGCCCGCCCCGACATAATGTGCGGTACTTCATATAAAATGTATGAGAGGCTCGTATGCGATGCACATATAAAATGTATGAGAGGCTCGTATGCGATGCAGTCTGGCATAGTGTGTGCTTACCTTAAATGTTTCTAAAGTGATGTTTCTAAAGCTTTTCCCCGCATTGACTATCTTCTATGTTTTATTATTACAACTATATACATAGAAGTTAATCAAAATAAGTCGTTATTTTAGCACAATATGGTGAAAAACGACTTTTTCAATATGTTAATCAACATTTATACTGACTGTACCAAATAATTAAATGAAATTAGTTCATACCCTTAGTCTCCATATACAACGTGTAACAAAATGGAGAGATAAAACTTAAGGGTTAGCTTGTATACCATACGTAGAATATACAATAAAAGAATTAGCATGGTTAGTGCTGGATAGACTTTCATACAAATTTATTTAATTATTTTACAACAAAATATTTTGACAACTCTAGTCAACCTAATAAGCTAAAACAAGACTTTTGCCGCAGTCATTGACCTTATGACCTTTCGCGCACCGGCTGAATTTTTGTAGTATCTGTATTAGTTACCCATCACTTTATTTTTACGCCATCTGTTATCGAATAGATTTCATCTGAAGCTAACAGCTGTTTTTAGGGTTGACACTTAGATATTTTGATATAAACTTTGAACTTGTTTTTCGGCCGAACCGTAAGGATAACAAATTTATGTTACTGTTACTTATAAACTATATCACCAAACATACAATTCCCTTAAGTATTATCTCTTCATTATGTTACACGTTGTAGATACTTTGTAGCTACAAAGATGGCTTGTCAGTTTTATTTTTAAGACCACACATTATTTCTGTAACCATGACAGATTTTAAAATTTACTGTTATCGAGTATTGCCTGGTAGAGAACAATTTGAAGTGATAATACCTCTGGACTTTTTTGACAAATTCCATACCATGATTTTTTTAATTTTGTAATGTTTTATTCGAAATATTTCTCAATATCCAGGTGACGAGCATGGTGGTGGATTCCAACCGCGAAATGGAGGAAATGGGCTGTCAACAGTCGCCGACCCATCCACAGGGGATCCCACAACACGGTAATATAAATTATACTTCACTTAAGTTATATTTTTTTTGTAAAGGCTGAGAATAACTGCAACTACAGAAGCGGCTTGTTGTTTTTTTACTAAATCAGCGCATTCGATCCTGTAAGAAGTTTTTGATGAAAATGAAAGATGAAAATGAAAAATTTCATTCATCATAAGACCATCGAACTCAGCAAAGTGAACTCCAAAGTGGCGCCCTGAAAATTCTGACATCCACCATCCAGCACTGGGCCAGCTTGGTGGATTATGGCCTATACCTCCTCGTCACCCAGGGGAGAGACTCATGCCCTGCAGTGGGCTCATTACAAAAGAGTAGTGATCAATATTTCAAAAGGTCGTAGAACAAATGTTGTTGGGATTGATGTGGAGAGGCTGCTTGCAAGAGGTGATGTGCTAATTAAAATTAACCATGTATAGGTGATTTATATACATATTATATTTATATATCAAGAAATGAGACGGAAACCTTTTCGGAAATCATTTAATTATTACCAGCTCAACAGTATTAAATTTCGCATAACATTTCGCTTTCCGCAAAAGTAGAGTTTTGTCAAAATTTATCTACTTGATAAAAAAATTGAATAACTCTTGAAGTTCTTTTTTAATTAAAACAAATTACATATCGTTAGAAAGGTCACACATTAGGGATGTTTTGCTAGAATTGGAAGTCCTCAATCTCTTTTAGTTTTTTTTTAAATGAAAGTTGAAATTAAGCTTTAAGTTTTTACATTGTTTCTGTGACTTTGAGGACCCATAACTTTTTTTTAGGTAACATCAGCGTTAAGCGATAATTACATGAGAATCTGATAACATGCAAAATAAAAACAAAACAAAATTTTGCCTGTTTTACTCATTTTAAATAAAAATATTCGCCTTCAAAGTCATAAAAGTGGTGAAATTCGAAAACATTACAAAAAAAAATTATAAAAAAAACCAAGGGGCCAAGGTCAAATAATTTGGGCTGAGTAAGTAGCACATGACCCCACCCATCCACCATTTGCGTATTTTCAACGTTCTGCCTAACACCCTGTCTATTTTTATATATTATTGATATTTGTTTCTTACTTTTAACTTTAGTATAAATATATGGACGTGACAAGATGCAATAATATACAAACAATGTTTAATAATTCGGTAACTTTTGGTCACCCTAATTTGCTACGTTTAATCGTCATATACCCATGCCAGTGGTACTAAGGTAAATTATTATACCTTAGGGTGACCATCAATTCTGCGTAATTATTCAAAAGTTTATTATTGTTTTGTAACAAAACTATGTGTTCTAGAAAAAGATAAATAAATAAAATAATATGTTTTCCAACAGTCGGAAGCCCAGAGTCGATGCAATGCCAGCCAACCCTGCCAGCCGGCATGATACCTATGAATGGATACCACTCGCCCACACACGATAATAAAAGTAAGCCTTTTTTTTATAAAAACTCTCCGTTTCACGCAGTTTTAGTCGCGCTATATCTAATTTCACGTGAATATTGGGATATATTTTTTAAATTTATTCACAATAGGAACAAAATGTTACTTATAAATATTAAAAATTCCTAAATAAATACTATGTAAGCCAATTAAATTTAGAAATGTACCTATTATTCGTTATACAGCTTTGTTATTATTATTTAATATCTGTTATTCTATATCTGTACCAAATTTTATTCAGAACCGTCCACCCGTTTTTGCGTGAAAGAAAAACAAACATACGTCCATACTCACAAACTCTCGCATTCATAAGAATTGTAAAATTATATAAAAACATTGTTACCAAGAAAAATAATATTATACTGTGAACAGCGTCAGTGCGATGCAGTACCTACATATTTTGTTAAGTATTTAATATTCTCGTACTTGAAATGGAAATCGATTCTCACATAATATATTGCATGCCTTATAAATTTTTTTTTTAAATCTGAGTCATATTAGTTAGAGAACAAATTCAAAGTCAAATTAATTAAAATATAAATAATTAAATAATTCCGATACCGGGAATCGAACCCGAGCCTCTTGGGTGAGAGCCAAGTATCCTAGCCACTAGACCATATCGGATGTTGAATTAAGAATCAAAATAAGAAAACACTTTCAGTTCTCTTTCACTTGATGTTCCCCGCGAACAATGACGCACCTACTCACCTGCCCACAATGTTCACATAGCTGCACACTCCAGGACTTGATGGAGGCTAGTGATGGTGCTGTAGAGGTGGCGAAATTTTGGACGAACAAAATTTGAATTTGTGTCGACTCGCAAGAAGAAGAAGACTTGATGTTTTTAATAAATCGAATAGGATTTTAAAGGAGACCCTTGTGTGTCATATTATTAGTATTACCTATTTAGCTTATTCAAATTATTGAAATAAGCCAAATAAAGCAAGTAAACAATTTGGCTTATTTCAGTTATTGAAAGAAGCTATATTGTTTACAATTGCATCCATGTCCCTAAGAAATATATTTCTTTTTACTTTGACTCGACTTGGATATAATCGGAAGTGTTTTGTTTTTATTTATTTCATCATCATCATCATCACAACTCCGTGTAATGAGCCCACTGCAGGGCTATGAGTCTCTCCCCTGGGTGACGAGGAGGTTAAGGCCGTAATCCACCAAGCTGGCCCAGTGCTGAGGGTGGTGGATGACAAATGTTTCAGGGTGCCGAAATGGGTTCTGACAAACCCTAACGACTACTGTATACTAGTACCGACCGACTGCTTAACGTGTCCTCCGAAGCACGGAAGTCGTCGTGAGAAAGGTACGGCCGGCGGTCACCCATCCTAATACCGACCGCGCCGAGCGTGCTTAACCTGCGATATCGTTTGATATGCACAGTAACCACGGCGCCACGACGACTTGCGTAATTTATTATTAGTTATTAATAATAAATATTATTATATCCATCCTCAGACCCCGGATTGCTGATGTGCTCGCCAAACCCTCTGGATGGTTTCATGCACTCACCGTTGCAACATCGCTCCGAGCCCAGTTTTAAAGACGATACCAGGTATAGGTATACTATTTCAGATCGTAATAATAACAATTTACTGCAAATAAAAAAAAAACAAAACAAAAAAAAACTAATTTTGGGCAGTTAAGGCGGCTTTATCGGTTTACAAAAATCAGAACATTAATATTTTCATACAATGTGAACAGAGCTTTAAAGTATTTATTTATTTAATAATTTATGTACACACAAGTTAAACTTAAACAGACAAACAATTAAATTGACAACAAGGTACAAAGGCAAAGCTTATTTCTAAAAGAAATTTCTACCAGCAAGCCTGAAGCTGGGAAATGAGAAAGAAAAAAAAAACTAATTAAGTGCGTACTACATACTAACATATTACAAAGTAATAAGAAATAAGGTTATCAAATTGAACATAACACCCTATGTAGTTAAACATACAATATAAATTCGTAGATAAATAATACACAGATAGACCGATAAATAAAATGCATATTTACCAAAGTAATAAAAACAATGATAACAAAATTTTGAGAAAAAAGACACAAATTGCAGTTAAAAAGTTGTAATTTTATATTTTGTGTTTCTCTGAGACAGATAAGTTACCACTGAGAAACCATTATTTTTAGTTTAAATCGATGAATCTAATATATAAAATTCTCGTGTCACAGTTTTCGTTGCCATACTCCTCCGAAACGGCTTGACCGATTTTGATGAAATTTTTGTGCTTATCCGGTATCTGAGAATCGGCCAAAATCTATTTTTTTTTATTTATATGGCAAAACAACGTTTGCCGGGTCAGCTAGTTTCTTATAAAAATCTCAAGACAACCTGTCTCTCTATAACATCTTCTATCCCCTAGGTTCCAATACGTATTGGCGGCAGCGACATCTATCGCAACAAAACAGAACGAAGAGTCGTTGACCTACCTGAACCAGGGCCAGCCCTACGAAGTTAAATTGAAGAAACTTGGAGACCTGTCGCAATATAAGGGCAAGATGTTGAAGGTTAGTTTAGTGTAATATGGCGTAAATGACACAAATTGATACATCGAGTGATTCAAACCCGGGACCTCTGGCATAGATGGCAATGTATGCTAGCTGTACACCGGCCGGTCCTGATTTACTTAACGTTACCTTTTCAATCAATATATATATAAAACTGTTCCGTTACTGACCGAGTGACTGACAGACAACGTACAGCCGTAACTACTGGGCGTAGAGAGCTGAAATTTGGAACATACATTCTTTAGAGGATGTAGGGGTGCAGTAAGGCAGGAATTCTCGAAATTCCCACGGGAACGGGAAATATAGGACTTTTTAGTTTGTATGAAAAATCTTATAGTTTGATTGCACCGATGTGAAACTTGGTGTAAAGGTTTTTCAATATGCGTCTGGTTGTGTTATGAAAGGAATTCCCGAAATTCCCACGGGAACGGGAAATATATTGAGGGGTTGGTAGTCGGTGGTTTGGTTGAATGAAACACAAGTTCACTGTTCGGCGTTCATTTTATTAATAAATCAAAAATCCATGTGTTTGTACAGGTATCAAAAAGCTTACTCGGCGCAACGTGACGCGAAAACATATCTAATGCAATTTACATACTTCACCTCCCCCGAAAAGTAAAGGGTAGGTGCCCTTCCCATCTGAAGGAAAAAAAAAGTTATAACATTTTTCACACAATTAAAAGTTACTGATCTTACAAAACAAAACTTTTTTTTATAATTATTCATGAAACAATTTGGTCATGTTCTTATGTAATAAAATTTCTTTATTATTTTTTAAAATTAATACATTTGGTGAAATATCTCTAATAACTTTATATGGACCATTATAAACTGAATCAAACTTATTTCCTACTTGATTTTTAACTAAAATTAAATCTCCTGGCTTATAGCAAACACTGTTTTGATTTTTGTCATAATTTATTTTTCTTAGAAATTTACATTGTAATAAATTGTCTCTGGCATCTTTTTGAGCTTTTTGTAAGCGGTACTTTAGTTCTAATGGATAATTCTCAAAATTATACAATGGGTCAATCTGCTCTGATAAATTACTTGGTAAATTACATAGTTTTCCAAAAACTAATTCGTAAGGAGTATATTTAGTTTGCGAGTGTACACTGGTATTATATGAAAAACACCAAAACGGGATCCAATCGCTCCAATCTGATTTATTGTTTTCACATTGAATTCTGAGGTACGCACCTAAATGTTTATGTGTATTTTCTATTCCGCCCAAAGTCTCATGATGGTATGGAGTTGAATGGATTTTTTCAATATTCAGCAATTTACAAGTTTCCGACATAATAGACGACATAAATTCCGTTCCCTTATCACTTATAAATTGACGTGGTATTCCGTAACGTAAAATAAAATTATTAACAAATGACCTTGCTACAGTTTCACTATCTTTCCGTGGTAGGGGATAAGCCTCTACAAATTTACTTAAATCGCATTGAATAGTTAAGATATACTTATTATTATAATTATCTAAATCTAGTGGGCCCATTATATCTAAACTAATACGTTCAAATGCTGAATTGGCAGTTGAAGTTATCGTTAAAGGTTCTTTTATATATCTATTCGACGATTTCTGTATTTGGCAGCTTTTGCATTTTTTCACATAGCTAATGACGTCATTATACATTCCTGGCCAGAAATAATATTTTTTGATATTATTTATCATTCGATTTATACCAGCATGTCCACTAGTGGGCAAGATGTGAAAGTCATTTAAAATAGTAATAATTTCCTCCTCACTAATTATTCTTTTTAAATCTTTTATTATTAAAAATCTTGGCGATTTTATGTTACATTTGTTTATACTGCGCAGTAAACATGTAATATATTTATTATTCATTTTATTTTTAGTTATAACTAATTCATTTATATTTAATTTTACGCACAACTTTTCTAAATCTCTCGCTAACTCCTCGGCGGATGATAACGATCGAGTATTAAGAAATATCGCTGACTGCGACGGTACGTATGTGCAATACTTTGCTTCCGATAAAATATTATTCAAACTTTTTGAATATTTTTGACAATCCGAAAATCGTAACTCGATTACGGTATTATTAGGTATTTTTAGAATTTCGACAGCAGCAGGTTGATCAGGCCCGCGTGCGGAAGAAATTTCGTCAGTCTGTCCTTGTATTGTCTCACTATTAAGTTTTTTTCTTTGAGCTCGAGTCAAAACTGAAACTACTTTTGTATTCTGCATATCTTTCAAATCTTGAGACGTCACCGGGAGTCGACTTAATGCATCTGCAGCTACATTATTTCGACCCGGAACGTACTGTACGATAAAGTCGTATTCTTCTAAATACAATCGAAATTTCGTCAAACGGCTGGAGGGATCTTTTAAACCAAACAAATAAACAAGTGGCCTGTGGTCGGAATAAATTATAAACTTTCGGCCGTACAAATAAGGTCGAAAATCACGCACACCCCAAACTATTGCTAAAAGTTCTAATTCAATAATTGGGTACCTGGTTTCAGCTGGTTTTAGGCTTCTACTAGCATAAGCGATTACTTTTCCATTTCCGTTTGATAATACTGCCCCTAAACCTAATTTAGACGCATCTGTATGTAATTTAAAAATATTATTTTCTGAAAAATCCGGATAATCTAAAACGGGAGGGTTCATGAGAACCGATTTTAATTTATTAAATGAAATTTCGCAATCTTCAGTCCACTCAAATAATACACCTTTTTTACATAATCTATTTAGTGGGAACACAATGTCGGCGAAACCTGATATAAACCGTCGGTAATAGTTGGCGAATGCGACGAAACGTTTTACGTCGTCAGCGCAACTTGGCCGTGGGTAAGTACGTATGGTGTCAATTTTGCCTGGATCTGGGAAAATTCCGTCCTGAGTTATTTTATGACCAAGATAAATTATTTCTTTACGTAAAAATTCGCATTTCATTGGATTTAATTTTAGATTAACTTTTCTTAAACGTTCTAATACTTCTATGAGATTTTTATTATGATTTTCTATACAATTTCCTATTACTACGCAATCGTCAAGGTAAATAAAACATTTTTGGTAATTGAGACCGGCCATGGCTATAGTCATTAATCTAGAAAAAACACTAGCACTAGTTTTAAGTCCCATTGGACATCGTTTCATTTGGTATTGTTTTCCGGCTGTAAAAGTAGTATATTTTCGAGAATCTTTATCTAAGGAAACTTGGTACATTTTATTCAAACTAAATGAAGTATATTTTCGTGAATTCGGACTCAGGGATAACTGATAGTAAGATTGTGATAAGTCTAACTTTGAATAATATATGCTTCCGGACAGAGAGTCTAATATTTCTGTGATATTTGGTAAAGGAAATTTATCGTCTTGAATTTTATTATTTAACTGTCTATAGTCAATAACTAATCGCCATTTTTTTTGATTCAATTTATCGGCCTTTTTGGGAACGAGTAAAACTGGACTAGACCATTCCGACACTGTCTCCTCTATAATGTCATTTTTTAACATTTCCTGAACTTGTCTCTCAATCTCACCTTTCAATGCTTGGGGGACCCTATAGGGCTTTACATAAACAGGGGTTACATTATCTTTTAAGACTATATTATGCTCCATAAGGTTAGATACTGATAAAGAATCACCTGGTAAGTGAAAAACATCGGCGTATTTAGCGCATATCTGCTCAATACTTAACCTTTCTTCTTTATTCAAATAGGATAAATCAAGTAAATCGAATAAATTTTTTACCCTTTCTACTGATTTACTTTCCTTTCCAGTATTAATCACTTCAAAATTATACAAAGATTGTACACAAATATTTGAAAAATCTAACCTAATGTCCTCGTTAGTCGTATTTAAGATTCGTATCGGAATTTTACTTTCCGATGGCCTTGAAATCATTCCGGCTATATAAACTCCTGTCTTTATCTCTTCGGCTAAAATTACACAGTCCCCTTTTTGACTACAGGGAATATATTTAATTACTTCACAACGTGCAGGTATCACATGGCTGTAACTATCATTACTTTTACCTATGTCTAAATAAACTAAAGATCTATTATTCGATAGACGTAAGGTATTCGTTTCGTAATCAATTTTCGCATTAAAACGCCTAAAAAAGTTTTCACCTAATATTCCATCTGCAACACAATATAAATTCTTAAAAACATAAAATTTTTCTCTAAAACTAACACCATTGCTTAATAAATCTAAGTAAATATAACCTTCAGATACTAATTTGCCACTAACACCTTTAATAGTTAGCTTATCGTAGTATAATTCCGTCATGTACTGTGGGTGATCAAGTAGCCACTCATATTTCATGACACAGATGCTCGCGCCGCTATCAACTAATAAACTTATTATTTTACTATCACTTAATTCTAATTGTACTACGCTATTATTGTTATAGTTAAGTATAAAATGTTCACTTAGTGTAGGAACGAAAAAACTCGCTATTAGGTGCAGATTGAGTGCATTCCGAGTGCTCATTCACTTCAGGCTGCACTTGAGACACGCTATGGGACGTCAAAATTGGCCGTGATATGCCGTACTGTCCACGTGGAGAACCACGCTGGTATCTCCTTTGACCATTACCTCGTGATGGCCTAACTCTTGACGGATAAAAAGTCCTAGCGTTACTCTCGCGTTGAGAAAATTGACGATTATTCACGTAATTATTTCGTGTCTTGTTAGCGCGGTTAGGCCTATTATTAAATCGATTACCTCTATTTGACCTATAGTTCATAATAGAAGGCGATGAAGGTGTCCCTGTGGACAAGGAACACTCGTCGAGAGCTGTTTGGATAGCCTCAGGCAGAGAATTAAGCTGGCGCGAAGCAATAATCGTACTTAAACGTGAGTCTGACAGTCCATCTGCGAAACGCTTGATTGCAATTTTTTCATTTAATGGACGGAGGACATCGAATTTCGTGCTATCTCCGTCAGACTGCGCAATAGTCAAATCGACAAACAACTGCTCCAACTCAGACCCGAATTTGTCTATAGACCTACGACCTTGGGTAGCGCAATGGAGTTGAGATTGAATTGCAACTGCAGACTTTTTCGGTAATAAATGTAAACGCATATCTTGAATTAAGTCATGCACACTCAAATAATTAGATTTTAATCTAAGTTTAGCACTACTGGATAATCTAGTTTTTAAGATAAAGTTTATTAATTGTTTTTTGCCATCTTCGTTCAACATGTCGCTATAAAGTTGAATGCTGTCTATTAATTGAATAAGCACGCTCTCCTGCGCGTTCATCATAGGTAAAAGGGCAAGCGCCGTTTTTAAATCGAAATTATTTGCAGACATGTTGGCTACGCTTTCTTAAAAATTTTCAGATATACTAAACAGACTTAAAATTTTCTTATATAAACTATGAATTTCCTCTATGGTTTTATTAAAAGAAACTAAACTATCGCTGCTTATCTCAGAATTCTCTATCTTAAATTTAATATCGGACGAAATATACTCCTAACGAGAATACAAAATCTGTGCCTCTTTAAATTTATTTTGTGCGGACTCAGAGCTTTGTCTTCGTGATGGGCCTATCTTAATTAAGTATTCTTTAATTTCTCTTAAACTTTTAAGGATATTATTTAACTCCTGTAACATTACTTAACTAAGGTAAAAAAACTATAATAACAAGTAAAAAAAAAAACTAAAATAACTAATCTAGCACTGATCGAATCTAACACGTCATACCCTGGACGGTGTGTGCTGGCGGTACTCAGCGCGCGGCGGCAGGGGGCCTAACAGGAACATGGCTTCTGTTTGAATCGAAATATCCTTGGGCTCGTCAGGCTGCGGGCTGGAAACCTCTGGAAACCTCTTCAGTATGCGTTTAGTGGCTGGATAGTCCTCGGGAACCTCTTGAATGTAAACCCTTTGATATCTTAATCTTGATTTTATATATCTTAATCTTGACAGATCCTGAATGTGGGCCGGTATCTCTATGGACTTCGTTCTTCTTTCTTCTTACAAGTTTGACGGGCGGGCGAGATTTTCAATAGAAATAGCGTTCAATTCTCGCCTTAATGTTTTAATAGCGCTTTTGCGGCATTTCTTGAAAATATAGTAGACGGCGGCAGCGATGATGACCACGACGACTATGATCAGCAGGGTTTGGATAACATTGTAAATCTGGCCTTCTTTATTCAATCTTGTATTTGCAGAAGCTTCTCCGTTCGCGTTTTGGGCAACAATGACTTCTTCCTTTGAATAACTTTTACCCATAATTAAGTCTTCTGTTTTCTATAGGTATTTTTATATATTCTTCTCTTTATTTTTATATATTCTTCTATTAATAAAGTAGTAGCTGGCTCGAGGTAGGCAGGGTCGCCATGAGGGGTTGGTAGTCGGTGGTTTGGTTGAATGAAACACAAGTTCACTGTTCGGCGTTCATTTTATTAATAAATCAAAAATCCATGTGTTTGTACAGGTATCAAAAAGCTTACTCGGCGCAACGTGACGCGAAAACATATCTAATGCAATTTACATACTTCAATATGATGTTTTAGTTTGTATGAAAAAACCTTATTCCTGGAGTGCACGGATGTGATACTTGGTATAAAGGTTCCTTAATAAGTATCTGTTTGTATTATGGAAGGAATTCCCGAAATTCCCACGGGAACGGAAAATATAGGACTTTTGAGTTTATGCGTGTACGAAGTCGCGGGCAAACGCTCGTAACTAATATAACTATTACTTATCTAGCCTCACCTTCTTTTATGTCCTATCCCTGCAGAGTACATAATATTACTTTTTTAATGACTGAGTATTAAAGTTTTTTTGACTTTATTACTTTATTCATATCCCCACAAAACTAATACTAATATTTTCACGCCTTAATTTCTTAATTTCTTGTCCCACAGAGTATTATAAAAATCTGCTTCCACGAACGCCGTTTACAGTATATGGAAAAGGAACAGATAGCGCAATGGCACGCAGAACGTCCTTCCGAGCGAATCATAGAGGTGAGCGATGTACTGTACTGAACACTTTAATAAATTTATTTATTTAGTTATTTATTTATATATAGTTCACTAACGCAGTGGTCGGTTACAAGGTTTAACAAAGAACATATGGCATTGTGATACAATTCTAGCGCCACCACACTTATAGGTGAAGACAGCATGCAGTGTAGTTTTGCGAATAGTAACAATTAAATAATAAAACAGAAAAAAAAATGATAAAATGACATATTGATTTAAAAAATTTAATAAAATTACAAATTGATTTTAAAACATAAGCACAAACTTTTTAAAACATTAGTCATCAAAAATAATTAAAATACTTAAAATAGGTAAAATTAATAATAAAAATAAAATTAACAATGTCAACTTTGTAAAAATACGGGGGAAGAATAATTTGAAATTTATAAAATACTAAAAGTCACAGTGAATTCGGATGTAGTAACATATAAACAAAGAGTAAAGAACAAGAAAACAATCTTACTCTCACTGTCATAAAAATAAATAATAATAATCATATATGCCGCCAAATATTACCGTTCTGACGGTAATGAGCTCTGGCAATATTATATGAGGAGCCAGTTATTCCATGCTGGGCTGGGAGCAAAAGAAAAACATACAATGAACCAGCTGCTTCTCTTCCTGTAAAAGTCAGTTAAGGGATACAGGTTTAATTGCCGTTTTTGCTGGCGATAGGCTGATCCCTGTCACTGCAATAGTTTCTCTACATCATTATAATACCTCCATTTTTGTCCAACGTGACATCAGATGGTTTTATAGCCTCTGGTGTTCTGCCTACCCCATGATGTGAAAATCTGATGGGAAAATATGAAAGAAACGTAAAAGTATTGATGTTTTTTTAGTATAATATTTTTATTATACCCTGGCAAATAATTCTATAGAGTATACTATCATTGAGTTATAAAAACTTCTTGTTTTCATAGTAGATTTTGTTTTGACTTCATATTGTATGTAATTTTCAACGCTAATCCAGCCGCATATTAAAAATTTGATTTAACCAATTGCAAAATTAGTCAAAGGATTGGCGTTTCGTTTTACGTAAGCAATTATACGCAATTATTAACAAAAAGCTCTAAAAGTCAAAGGATTGGCGTTTCGTTTTACGTAAGCAATTATACGCAATTATTAACAAAAAGCTCTAAAAGTCAAAGGATTGGCGTTTCGTTTTACGTAAGCAATTATACGCAATTATTAACAAAAAGCTCTAAAAACATATGTACTATATTTATCGAATACCAAAACATAGCAAGAATAAATTGAACAAGTTTATATATTTCTTTAGTTCAAATATCATACAAATAATTTGCGAATGCGTGATATTCTATAAATCACATATCACCTATTTTCTTGGAAGAACGTCATGTAAGGAGGGCCCATGCCAAATTTGAGAACTTACGGCCCGTAGCTAATAGATATTGTGAAACGCTATTTTTTTTTCTACCAGTTTTGTACCTGCCCGGGCTGTAAGTTCTCAGATTTAAGGCCCTTACAAATCTGAGAACTTGATATTAGTGAAAAGATATTGTGAAACGCTATTTTTTTTCTATCAGTTTTGTACCTGTGACTCATACCAGTCACTTGAATATTGAAACCCACCATTAAAGGACCTGGCTAGCGACAATCCTTCATTTTAAGTCTACTAAGAAACGTGTTTATGATAAGCCTGTTTCTTCTTGAACCCGTGTGTTGTTATCTACGACCATATCTTTAGTATAGAGATTTATTTGAGAAAAGATTTAAACGCGGCGCGGGTTATAATAAAGATACCAGTTAAAATTTTCGTAGTGTAAGGTACTTAAAGATATTGACTGAAAATGAATGCTACTTTTTCATTAGTTTAGTACAAAATTTTGAAGCAATGTTTAAATACGTGAATTTAAGGCGTGTACTTTATCTTTACAGTAACTTTTAATGAAAATAAATAATTACCAAACCGGCCTACTGATTTTTTAATACGGTTGCAGTGAAAGTAACGTTAGTTTTTTGCTATTTTTTAAAGTTTACAAAAAAGTAAGTGACGTAAGGCAGAAATGAGAATGAGAAATGAGAAAATTAAAGTATAATTATTTTTTTCCCAATTTGTAAAATAAAATAAAATAAATAAATATATCTGACACTCACACAACATTATCTAGCCCAAATTAAGTTTCTTAAAGAACTTGTGTTATGGATACTAGAAAACTGATATACTTAAGAAATATATAAATATACATATTGAATAAATACATATTTTTTATTAGAATAAACTTAAATAAACATATAAACATCCATGACTTGTCGACTAATATCTGTGTTCATCACACAAATGTCTGCCGCCGCCGGGATTCGAACTCAGGACCTCTGGTATAGAAGGCAATGTATGTTACCGCTACAGCCGGTCGTCTTTGAATTTATGAAAAAAAATCATTAGTTCACTTAAACCGCATCACCATTTTTCTTCTTCCCTTAAGTGGGCACACTGGAACTGTCATTTTACTGCATTGAAGTATTTGCCGGAGTAAAATTATATTTTATTCACAGGTTGACGTGCCTCTCTCGTACGGCGTGATAAGGGTCGAGCAACCCTCTTCCCTTAACGCGCTTCATGTATTCTGGGACCCTACTAAGGACGTCGGTGTTTATATCAAGGTATGAATTAACAATTGTGGCAATTATTGTAATTTTTCAAGTTCAATCCATTTATTGGTAACGCGGTATACAAATAATGATATTAATAGGCATGTTATATACCTAAGTTATTCTAAATAATGTATTCAATTAGAAAAATAAGGAAAATTGGCTTTAAAAACATGCAAAAAATTTAAAAGAATTAAAAAACAGTTAAGCCAAACATCACAAATCATCTTATTATAATAAAATTAATTCTAATTATACTTTGCATCTCGATTTTATATAGAACTAGCCACCGCGCGCGGTTTTACCCGCGTAACTTTTGATCCCGTGGGAATTTCGGAATAAAATATAGCCTATAACCTTCCTCAAGAATTGGGCTATCAAATGCAAAAATAATTTTTCATATCCCACTTGTTGTTTTTAATAACGCATGAAAAGTTATAAAACAATATATATAGTGCAAATAATAGCTCATGTTCGGTTAATTCCAAATCCTCATGTTCGGTTAATTTCACCCTCTCAATTTACTCAATAGACTACTAGTATCATCCACTTGAAATGAAAATCCCGATATCGTTTCTAAGAAATTAAATCAAGTCTGCACCAATAGCTTAGATATAAACAGGCAGCATTTCAATGGCAATATCATTTTTATACATTCACATACCTAACAATAAGAAGTTTGACAGGTCAGAGACTTTATGGACCGTGAACATTACTCTTTATTGTCACACTATTATATTGGAATTAATAGTATAATACAGGGCTGTTTTCACCGGCCAATTTTTTTTACATAATAAGTACTTGTAGAAACGATTTTTCAAAAAAAGATTTGTATTTTTACACGGAAATTGGTATATTCTCTAATATATGTAGCAAAGCATGGTCACTCTAAATTATAGATGAATACCATTAAAATAAAGATGAGTACGCACTACTACTGTCTTGTGGTACTACGTCGTAGTGTTAGTAAATGTCGTAGTAGCTGTGTTCATCAACAGCGACTATATACGTCCCCATCTCCATGTCCACGTCCGTGTTTGTGTCCCGTCTCTGTCCACGACCATCCTCATCTCCATCCACATTATCTGTATTATCTCTCACCTCTATCGCTACATCTATCTACTTCTATCTTTACCTCTATATCTATGTCTACGTTTCTGTCTAGTACTTGATTGCCTAATGTATAAACATAATAGCAGACTCCAGAAGATCACCAACTCGTTCATGGGTCAATGTGTACGCTTTTATAATAAAATTCCAAAATATTTAAGATTAACCCTTCGATAGATTTAAGGATAAGTGTTATATAAAGTTTTACTATCCGGATGCAAGAAGATGGGATTCCCTGGTTGTTAATTGTTATTGTGTATTTTTAAAAGATGATAGTTGTTGAGTTTCTTGCCACTTCTTCTCAACAGTTCGACTTTCCGAAGTGGTGGTAGATTCAATTCAATTTGTAAATTTTGTGACTTATTTCAAATGTATTTAAATACTTACGAAATAAAGATTCTTTTGACTTTGACTTTGTAAAAAAGTTTGTGGTGCTTTATCTTGATTTTTTTTACAGAGCGTATCTAAAATAATTATGCAGAAACGTTTGGATCGTATCAAAAAACATGATGTTTAAATTTGGCCGGTGACTAAAAAACAGCTCTGTATAGCTAGCATAGTTTTCTAAATATATTTTTCTCATTCATGACAAATGTCATTCAGCAGGGATCGAATCGCATGTTCGAACTATTCGCTCACTGCACCACATGGTCCTTACTGCAGTCATGGCTTTTGAAGATTTCTCTCAAGTGTTTTATTTAATACTAGCAACCGCGCGCGGTTTTACCCGCGTAACTTTTGATCCCGTGGGAATTTCGGGATAAAATATAGCCTATAACCTTTTTCAAGAGTTGGGCTATCAAATTCAAAAATATTTTTTCAAATCCCACTTGTAGTTTCTGAGATTAGCGCGTTCAAACAAACAAAAAACAAACTCTTCAGCTTTATACAGGGTTGATTTGTAGTAACCAGCCAAATTTAATTGTTAGTTTCTTTGATGCGATATAAAGGTACCTGCATATTTATTTTATCGTTGCTCAGTACAAAACAGTTGAAATATGGAAACACAAACTTTAAAAAAAAATTCGCTGTTGATGAACATACCTACTACGAAGCGGCATTTCATTGATAATACTACGACGTAGTACTACTAGTTGTTTTGTAGTAGCGCGTAGTTGCCTTTATTTTAATGGTAATTTAGAGTGACCATGGCTTGCTTAAGATGTTAGCGGATATATTTATTTCTTTGTAAAAAAAATGAAGTACTTTTTTTGCAAAAATCGTTTCTATAAATGATACTTATTGTGTAAAAAAAATTTGGCCGATGACCACAAATCAACCCTGTATATGTCGGAGCTAACGATAAGTTGGCGATATTAAGATGTTAGTATGACCTCATGGTAACAGAAGTATGTTGGTAGCACTGTTAAAGAGGGCGCTAAATGCAATGAACGACTGACATTCGATTGCAGCGACATAGGTTATATCTTGAAGTAGGATGATGGCAAGTGGCACAGATATGGTTAGGACGGCTAGGTGCGCTGACTCGCGAATAAAAATTTTGTTGTGACTAAGCCAGGGTTATACCCAAGTCCACAGACTCGGTACTAAGTAACTGTCCAGTGATTAATTCTATCGTGTTTTGTGAGTAACGCTTCTTTTCGTTTTTGTTTGTTTTTCCGACATATATTAGTATATTTATTTATTTATTTTCTTAAGTGTACATACAGCGCACAATCGTATAACAGATAAGTGGTTTTTAACAAAATGAGTCTTAAACTAGAATGTTAGCGTAAAAAGTACACACAGCATGTAAAAACTGGTAAACATAAAATAATATAGGTTTAGGTAAATTATAGGTTTCCAACATATTTAATATTAGACTAGGATGTAACAAAGTACACACAGCATGATATAGTTTAATAAAAAGAATAATGAGTGGTAAAGTCTTATGGACACTCAAGATATTATGAACTGTAGATAAATAAATCTCTTCGCCTTGCCTTGCTTTGCTGTGTTTTTTTATATTTAGCCGGTGTAAGGTCGGCTCTACCGCCCGAGGATAAGCGTGTCGTAAGAGGCGACTAATCCGAGTGACACCCGCTTGGTGGTAGGATCCCGTCAGGGTCCGACTGGCTAGCGAACACCCTTCTTTTTTTTATCTAAAAGGTCCTTTCATCATCCACAGCCAGTAGACTTCCACTGCTGGAAATAGGCCTCCCCCAAAGTCTTCCACTATGCTCGGTCCCGCGCCGCCCTCATCTAGCGCTTACCGGCGACTTTGACCAGGTCGTCGGTCCATCTTGCGGGGGCGTACGCTGCGTCTCGACAACTTTTATGCCCCAACGACCATCTGTTCTGCGAGTTATGTGCCCTGCCCATTGACACTTCAGCTTTGCAATCCTTCTGGCTATGTCGGTGACTTTGGTTCGCCTGCGAATCTCCTCATTCCTGATTCGATTCCGCAGGGAAACTCCGAGCATAGCCATTGCCCGCTGAGTGACTTTAAGCTTGTTGATAAGACCCATAGTTGGCGAGCACGTCCACATTTAAGATTCATTTGGTGAATGAAGATACTAATCGAGATTTTCTTTCGCAGGTGAACTGCATTTCAACGGAGTTTACCGCCAAAAAGCATGGCGGCGAGAAAGGCGTTCCATTCAGGATTCAAGTGGAGACATATTTGGCAACCGATGATAATAGGCTGCACGCCGCCGCTTGCCAGATTAAGGTAATTATTCATCTAAAACAGAATAGATAAAAATAATGATAGGATAGATGAACAATTAAAGAAAAGGGACACAGGTTTTATAGGCGTTTTTGTAGGCGACAGGCACCTGTTATTGCAATAGTCTCTCTCCATCATTCTTCTTCTCCTTTTAGTTTAATGGCAACCAGCCGTCCTTACTTGGCGACGTACTATTACTGCTAGTGTCATGTGATGAGATAGACGCGATATTATGATGTTAAAAGTCAATTTTTAAAGACAATCTGGGTGCGACGTATACGACGTTATTACCTACACCGACAAATACCATTAATATACAATTATTGTTGAATTATTTTCAAATGATTTTCGTGACAGTTCTCATATTCCATTTTGCGCAAACTTTTTATAATTAAATAATAATTAAAGTGAAGGGATAAAAATTAAAAAGTATTTAAATTAAATTGTAAAGAATGGAGCCGGGTTCTCACCTGTCAACATTAAACAAAAGTAACAAAAAATAGCTTATTTTTTACTGAATCTTGTAATCAACTTCTTTTTAAGATCACCAATTTACAAAAAATGTATTTTGATAAATTTTGTAAAGTTATAAATTGACATTTTGTTAACCTTGAACGCATCTGTTAAATGTACGGCGTATGACAAGTTTCGTTCCAAATAAAGCTCAAACATCATAACATTTTTTATTTGCATATACATTAATAGGATTATGGATTTTTAACACCCCAATCTTTGTAAAGTTATTGAAATATAAGAAAACATTAACATACATAACGTCACGCCTGTATCCCTTATGGGGTAGACAGAACGCCAGAGGTTACAAGGCCATCTGATGTCGCGTTTGACAAATTTGGAGGTATGATAAAGATGGAGAGAGACTATTGTAGTGACAGGGGGTCAGCCTATCGCCCACAAAAACGCCTTTAAAACCTCTTTGCCTTAACTGACTTTTACAGTATGCCCGGGAAGAGAAGCAGCTGGTACATTCTATGTTTTTCTTTCGCTCCCAGTCCAGCATGAAATAAAATGCTTATGATCACGTGAAAAGATCTTATGTGGAAACGATTTAATATGAGAAGCGTGAAAGTTCAAAATTGTCAAATTTGACAATCTCAGTGCCCTACTACAATTGTTCGCTTTTCGATTAAATTGCTTAAAAGTGTATTCAAAATGGCGATTACATGATCACAATTTACACGGCTAAAGCCACACAAATTCTACTAAATAACCTGACAACAAATCTATCTTTCCCAGGTATTCAAACTAAAAGGAGCGGACCGAAAACACAAGCAGGACCGGGAGAAGGTGATGAGACGTCCCAGAGCGGACCTCGACAAGTACCAGCCGGGATGTGAAGCTACCGTGCTCACCACGGTAAGTAAAATAATGAAGCTGTTTTCGACATACGGGCTATTTTTTAGTCACAAATTTAAATATTATGTTCTTGGATACAATATAAACGTACCTGCATATTTATTTTACATCTCTCACGTTCGGTAAGTACCTTCTCATTACCTCCAAATGGGGCTTGTAGGTGACTAATTAGCGCTCTAGGGTAATAAACTAGCTAGAAAAGCCCGAAGGCGGTAAGTAATTAAAAAAAAAACAGTTCTCTCTTTCAAAAAGTTCGCGTACATCTAACCATCATACTGGCAATAGACATCATGCATTCAGCCCAATGACCAAAGAGGTCGCTTTGCTATTCAGCCTTGTCTTCGTGTGAGTATAATAGTCATCAATTTTAAATATCGAACGGGGAAGCTATTATTTTTTTCTTACATTACGATATTATTATAAAACAATAATAACGTTTATTCTTTTAAACCACATCACTATTGTTTTTCTTCCCTAAAGTGGGCACACTGGGACTGTCATTTTACTGCATTGAATTATTGGCCAGGGTATCGTTAAGAGTACCAAAAAAGTATAAATAAATCTTTATGTGCTCTTCACAATACTACAGTCAGAGTACTGGTGAAGACTGATTCCTGAAATAGGCATAACCTATTCAGGTTACCAAAGCCCCAGCTGTAGTCTCCGAATGCTAGTCTTTACGTAAATAGTAAAGTAAATACATTTAATAAAAATTTAAGATATTTTAAGAATTATGCAACTCAAATCTGGTGTGAAGTACCAATGTAAACTGAATAAAATGTGTGTTAGTAAGTTTCACTGAGACCCTTGTGAAAGTATACAACTTATATTACAAACTCTACACTACCAAATTTATTCATTGTCAACAGCTATCAAACGACGCCTTAATGCCGCCACCGTCCCTAGTCACCACATCGCCTCAGTTCTCTCCGGAATTGTGGTGAGTAACGGCAAACAAATTTTATATATATTTTTATAATAAAAATAGGTAACTAGCGCTGGATGCAGCTAAAGGTAAGTCCGAAGGTAAGTGGTATCCGGGCCGAAGGACGAATTACCATTGATTTGGTAACACTCCAAGGGCTCCGTCCCAGGGCACAGTATCTGTCGAAATGAATGGCTAACCCGTTACCTACTAGTTGGTCCGGATGTAAGACTGTAAGAAAATCGTATCTTCTTAGCAGCATTGTCAATTATATGAAAATGGCGTAGACGCACTTTTTATAATTTCCCTATTAAACTATTTTTAACTATTTTTTATTTATGTATATATTCCGTAGCCATTAATTCTTTTCTGTTCTATACTCCTGAAGGCTTGTTTCAAATTCAAACATCTATTCAACATACAAAGAAACAAACAAGACAACACATAAAAATCAACAAATTCAAGTACAAAAATGCTATATAAAATTAAATTGAAAAATTAAGAAAATAACAACACAAACAAACATAATTAAAAATAGCAACAGTCACAAAAATCAGTAAACAAAAGAAAAAAATTGAATATTTAGGAAATAATAAAATGTTACCCTGTACGGCAGTGAGTATGTTAAAAAGGACACATCTCAGCATAATGCTGCAGCAGAAGCCGCAGCGCTGGTTTTCAGATGTACCCTCGTTTCATTTAATTCAAATTACTATAGAAATCTCCTGTCGAGAAATCTCCAATCGAACCTCTGTCCCTTAACTGACTTTTACGGCATGCCCGGGAAGAGAAGCAGCTGGCACATTCTATGTTTTTAGATAATTTGCCTTTACAGTTTTTTTTGAAATTTTTGCAAATATGGCGAAAAACAAACAATGAAATTATATGTAATTAAATAAATATAACATAAAATTTTAAGAAATACAGTTTAATAGTAACATAAAAACTATTGAACGCATGAAAAGTTTCTGTCAGTACGCAATAGAGCGCCCTCTGCCGAGGTCCACTTAAAAACTGACCCCATATCTCCCAGTCACAAGACACAATGACAATTGTCTTGATTTATTGCTTCAATTTTAGGGCGTGCCAGTTCATCATGAGCTATTCACTCTATCACGAGTTGGTTATTAATAGACAGAAACTACTTTTATTTAGAAACTGTTGTCGTTCAGTGAGAATGTTTGTTGAGTTGTTTGAATATCATCCGATGTAGCAGGTTAAACGCTCGGAGAGTAGATACGTTAAGCAGTAGGTCTCAAGGTGTGCTGTATATATATTTTTATAGACTAACACCATAAAGCAGATATATGGTACAGCTGCTGTAAGCAAAGATGAACAGCTTCAATTTGGGTTGTCGTGAAGTCACAGCCTCCAGTTCAAGCTATTCCGCACTAGAGGCACTGGCGTCAGTTCGTCGCTGACTTCTGAGAAGTATGTACACGCGTAGATATTTAAAAAAAATTTAATCCTCGATTGTTTCTCGATGTAAAATTTAGTTTTCTATACTTTTATAAACGAATTACAATGACAATCCAAATAAAATTGACTAACCACGAAGATAATTTCATTCATAATTATTTTTTACAAATTGTTTGTTTTCCAATTATTTATGTCCAAAATTCCAGATTGTTATTTGTTGCCTAGGTGATTTTTATGCCGCGAAAAAATGTCTCTCTCTAAATGTAGAAAAACATCTCTATCTTTGCGCCGTAATAATTCATGTAGGCTATTTTGGGCCGTCTTGTTTCCTAGTTGTGTTCCGTGTCCTGTCGAAGCGTAGACCGGACAATCTAACAATAGGTGCATTATAGATTCCTCTCTGGCAGGCTAACAAATGCACTCTGGGTTTTCCTTACATGTGAATCGATACAGATATGCGAAGAACCCACCGTGCCCCGTCATCACTTGGGTGATTATTCCAGATGGTCGGATATTCCTAACTGTGTTATAGGCTGTGATAGTGTTAGGAAAGACAATTTTCGTAACTCCGGCTGTTTCGCCTGCCTGGTATCTCTCGTTCCATTTCTAATGAAACGGGACAGAGATCGTATTTCGGTCTCTTTTTTAATTTCAGCGCTGCTTCCTTCGCCAACTGGTCCGCTCGCTCATTCTCTGCCAATCCTGCGTGGGCTTTTATCCAAAACAGATCGACAGATTTGTTTTGCAGATATAGATTTTATGTTGGATCTAGTTTTAACGGCGAGGGAACGGTAACATGCAGGACCAGTTATCTTTTGAAGTGCTGCTCTAGAGTCGCTGTATGTAGCGAACTTTCCTTCTTTTCTAAGGAGAATTTCCTCCACCGCTTTGCATATGGCCAGGAGTTCCGCCTGGTAGACGGTACAATATGATGGCAGAGCAAGTTTGACGGCCTTGGTCTCGGACTCTCTATTTCATACGTCAATCTTGCTGCCATCAGTGAATATGCGGATGTCATAATTGCTATTTGTATCTACCTGCTCCTGGTCTACCAGGGTTTGGAACTCTAGACTTATATGCTCTGCGAGGTGAGGGGCCTTTACGAAAGGGACTCGCTGCTCCACGTCTCTGCCAGCTAGTTGTGGCAGAGGGACACCTCTCTTGGCCTCATGTATGTGCTTTATATTGTAGTATATTAGACGTTACTTCAGCGCCCTGATACTGAAATCAAACCAAGCAGCACTGGGCCTGCTTAGTGGTGCAGGGCAAAAGCTTCTCGTCACCCAAACAAATATGAATACCTTTATCCTCATATTACTCACACGGTGTTCTAAATTTTCGCGATTAATAATCTTAAATAAAATATTTTTGACAGGATTTATCGGGTATCATTTTTACATTTTATCTCAACGTTCTTTACAGACTCCGTTTTAATTCGGTTAAAAAGTAAAGGGAGATTTTTAACTCCGGCTCCACACTTTGGTCCCAACGTTGGCCCCAACGCCACTCGTCCAACGTATGTATTTTGAAAATAGTATTGGCCCCAACGTTGGAGCGACCGTTGGTAGTTGGCCGCCGAATGTCGGTTTTATCAAAGGAATCTGTGCCAACGTTCGCGACCTGTCCAGTTGTTGGCGATTCGCTCAGTCAGCTCTGTTGATTTCCTGTTGCAACACGCATGGTCCAATCAACTGTAGAAGGTATTAGAAGTCTATAGAAGACATACGAGAAAAGTTATCAAACTGTCCTGAGGGCTCTTGATTCAAATTATTTAACAATCGGGTTCCATTGTACCTGAAAAAGAAAATGTAGAGATTATTTTTTACCCATAATTAGATAATAGATAGTTAGATAATTTAATATTAAAATGCCTTGTAAAGAACTGCTAGAATGGAGCGTAGGTATAGTCTATACTTACTGGTACCTTGTTTTATGATGCGTCGTTATCCACCATCTTCTTTGACGTGGCTTTTACTTTTTTTTTCATTAACAAATATAAATTATAAGCACTCAGTACTGTAAAAGCACTTAGAGCAATTTCGATTTCAGTATCGGACATATTCACATTGGCTCTGACGGGAAGGAACTAGTATAATAGCCAACGTATGTACGCTTCACCAAATTACCGGACCAACGTTGGTACCAGCGTTGGGTCCAACGTATGGATCCGGAGTTAGCGTTGTTTTTTTTAAAAATCGAATAATACACTCAAATTAGCAACGTATATTAAATTATTGGAATCGATAAATTGGCCTTTGCCATTTAAGTTTTAAAGATAACTTCATGTAAATGTTGTCCGCGGCTCAGTATCAAATGGTCCATTCGAAAGGTGCAATTTTGCGTCACTACACGTGTTATGTTATCCTATAAGGCTTCAATAGTATTGGGCTTGTCGACAGAGACTTATGACTTTACATAACCCCACAATTAATAATCAAGAGGCGTTAAATCGCATGATCTTGGCGGCCAACTCACAGGGCCATTTCGAGAGATAAACTGCTCACCAAAGAATAAAAATCATTTCATACTATTGAATGTATAAACATGAAACTATTTTTAAAATCAACTATGGAACAATGCATATCTATTTCTGATATTATATATTTTTAGCGTTGCTTACATTTTTTTTGATTTTTATGTAATTTTGCTAAAAATATACGCGAATCTGGTAATAAAGCAATATGGCACCCGTCCGTCCGTCACTGTCATCAAAATAAACACCTGTCTGTCTGTCTTTGACATCGATGTTGATTGATTCTGTTTGTTTTGTGAAAAATCTATACATATAGATAATAAAATGGTAGGAAAGTCAAAACTGTACATTGAATATTTTTTTAAAAGAATACTTGGGGTATGATCTACAATCGAAACAGAAACAAAAAATATAGTTTTTAGAATTTTTGTCTGTTTGTCTATTTGTTTGTTTGTCTTTCCGGGATAAACTCAAAAAGTACTGCATGGATTTACTTCAAATTTGGCATGAAGATAGTTAAGAAGTCGGGTCAACATATAGGCTACATATTATCACGCTAGCAGTGTTATAATCGTAGGTGCGTTTGGTGCTGCATAGCGTTCACGCAGACGACGTCGCGGGCAGCAGCTAGTATTAAATAATTAGGTACCTATATTCTTTTGGGCAAATAGAATACTGATTGTATCAGAAAGCTGATATTGTTACTAAGCTACAACTAAATTGCATAAGACTGCGAAGAGTATTATGAAAACCAAAAAGAGCGCAATCACGAACACAGAGGAAACGCGAATGATAACATCATATATCAACAACATGGCGACCATCTATCTGTCACCTGTCAAGTGTACTTTTTTAAACAAGTTCAATCTTAATAATATTTTTAAGTTTTTTGCATTTAAAATGCTCAATTATTCTTAAATAAATGAAAAATGTGATAAATAAAAATTACCCGACCAGGATTCGAACCTGGGACCTCTCGTTTGCCGGACGAGTGCTCTTCCAACTGAGCTACCGGGGCCTGGCGCTACGCCTCGAAATTACTTACCACATTTTTGTTTTTAAGTAATATTGCTAACGTAGCTGCATCTTATGGTATAGCTTTACAGAAATTGTGAATCCCAGTTAAAGTGAAGCATTGCAATGTTTTAATAATGTTTTTAAGTTTTTTGCATTTAAAATGCTCAATTATTCTTAAATAAATGCAAAATGTGATAAATAAAAATTTTGAAAGTTCGAATCCTGGTCGGGTAATTTTTAATAATTTTTAATCTTCTTTGTTGAAGTTGTTGGTGATTCTCTTTTATCCTTCAACATGTCCATTGTGTCACGAGCTGTGTGGCATGTGGCACCATCTTGACGAAACCACATGTCAACCAAGTTCAACGTATCCAACGGGGGCAACAAGTCGCGTATCATGGCTCGATATCGTTCACCGTTAACGGTAACGTTTCTTCCACCTTCTTCTTCGGACCATTTGAAACGGAGCCGTGTACCACATTTACATGAAGTTATCGTAAAAACGTAAATATCAATTGCAATAAAAAAAAATATACATATATATTATGCAAATTAGAGTGTTTTATTCAATACATACATACATAAAGTCACGCCTGTATCCCTTATGGGGTAGGCACAACACCAGAGGTTACAAAACCATCTGATGTCACGTTTGACAAATTTGAAGGTTTTATAAAGATGGAGAGAGACTATTGTAGTGACAGGGGGTCAGCCTATCGCCCACAAAAACGCCTTTGAAACCTCTGTCCCTTAACTGACTTTTACAGTATGCCTGGGAAGAGAAGCTGCTGGCACATTCTACGTTTTTCTTTCGCTCCCAGTCCAGCGTGGAAGCAATTTTTTTAAAAACTACTTGAAAATCACCCGCTATATTAATTAATCACACGGAGTCAAGATTTATACACGCCAAACCGAGGAAATCAGCTAATGCAATATAAAATGGCTGGCTGATTGATTACATAAGTACATCAAGGAATACATTGTTTACAGTGTTGACCTCTACTCAGACCTAGAGGTCAGGAAATTGCACTTACGTACATTGTAGAGTACCGTCAGAAAAAAAGACGTCAACTGTCATTCTGACAGTTCATTTTCATCAATTAGAATTAAAATGATGCGCAATAAAGTGAAGGTTTATATTCGACCGTGGTGCTTTGGTCGAGAGTTCTGTAGGACTATTCTCCTTATATTCTCCAAATGGGTCCCCGAACACGCTCACTTAGTCTGTTTGTCCTACGGAATTTTTAACTGGTATCATTATTTTTCATTTTGACAATTTCGAACTGTTCGTTTACCGAATGAAATTATTTACCAGGCCCTGGTAGATAGAGTGAGCAATAGTCATATGAAGCGCTATTGCGCACCCAATAAACAGTACAACTATACATATATAGACCTGTTCTATTATAGATCAGTAAATAGATTGTAACAACAATCAGGCTAAGTGTTTCAATGTGGTAGAAAACTGCCCTCTTATTCCACTAGAGGCGCTGATTACGCTTGACCCATAACGACTGTCAAATACCATAGTAAAAAATATTTTTATAGTGATTTTGATCAAAAAATTAGAAATGCATCATTGCGTAGGTAGTCATAAGTTTTATAGAAAGTGGATACCAAAGTTTCTCTAAGGATATACACATGCGGAACTTGTGAATGTTACTTGATTTAAACTTATAAAAATATTACGGTCCACATTTTTCATATTTTGATACATGTGCTTACATTATTTATAGGTTTACCCCAAAATAGAACACAGAACAAGCAATTACAACTTGTTCATTTGATAATTTGTTATGTGTCAAGCGTATGAAGCGACATCTATTTAGAGCTTTTCGTTTTCTTCTCAATTAGATTCTCACTCGCTACAATGTATCCGCTTGTATATAAACAATGTT
Source organism: Stenoptilia bipunctidactyla (assembly GCA_944452665.1). NCBI lineage: Eukaryota > Metazoa > Arthropoda > Insecta > Lepidoptera > Pterophoridae > Stenoptilia > Stenoptilia bipunctidactyla. Next base: position 12,219,405 of record OX101749.1, on the reverse strand, counting down.
GCGAGTTGCGAATTGTAATTGTTTTGATAAACTAGTTATCACACTACGTAATACCTACTAATACTATAAACGTTTATGAGAATAGATTGGTAAACTAATTGATGTAGCTGTAAGACTAAAACAGATGGGCCAATTCGCAAGAAGTTTTTAATTTCTGTAAGTATACTCGTATGTTTATTTTTTTGTGTTTTAGTTATGCAACTATTTGGTCAGTTATGAATCTTAATTTTCTAAACCTGTTAATTTCTCTCTTATCAAGCTCTCCTTTCCAATTCATCATCATGTACAGTTTTGTGTGTACATAAATGTGGACATTTGAAATCGTACTACGTAGACCTGCCTAGTGCAATATTATTAAAAACAAAGCATAGACATACGAATAGACGAAACCGCTTGGAAAGAAATCGACACCCATTCGCTAAAAAGTCAGGTCACAGCTCTTAATATATCACTCTATTTAGACACATAACTAAAATTAAATAATAACAACTAAGTTCATTCACACATAACTTAGTACAAAAGAAGTTTTTTTTCAGAACTTTAGATTTATACTACATAATGGATTCATTAACTGGCTTTTCATAAAATATTGGCGACCTACATAACCACAGGAACAAATCCCTTAACCGGCTGCGCACACAAGTCGGCCGATGCCGGGACACTCAAAAAAATGAGGTTACTCAGCTACCACCACGTGTGACTGCGGGGCACCTACTCGTCAATGGTACACTTACTTAATTGCCCATTAAGCCCTGACAGTTGCACTCCTAATGACCTAAACCTGCCTACCACTTATGCTCTGAGAGTGGCCAGATTTTGGTCAAAAATTTAGGGAAAATTGACACGAAAAGAAAGAAAGACCACAGGAACGGGAATATTTTAAAAGCATTTGCGCTGAACGAAAAGGTCCTAAAACCACGCGATTATGCTCAGAGTAATCGCATTCGGTAGAGCCGACCGTTTGTTCCTTATTTTAAACCTGAACTCATAGTTATGTTCTATCTGTTTTTGCGGCTTCACATTCGTATATTCTTAACACGTACAAAATCTAATATATAAAATTCTCGTGTCACAGTTTTCGTTGCCATACTCCTCCGAAACGGCTTGACCGATTTTGATGAAATTTTTTGTGCTTATCCGGTATGTATGAGAATCGGCCAACATCTATTTTTTTTTTATTTATATGGCAAAACAACGTTTGCCGGGTCAGCTAGTCTAATATATAAAATTCTCGTGTCACAGTTTTCGTTGCCATACTCCTCCGAAACGGCTTGACCGATTTTGATGAAATTTTTTGTGCTTATTCGGTATCTATGAGAATCGGCCAACATCTATTTTTTTTTTATTTATATGACAAAACAGCGTTTGCCGGGTCAGCTAGTTTAAGATAAAAAAACACCCTATGTGTAATACAAGGTCTGTCCATCCTCTGTTGGAATTTCGACTTATCCCGCTATAACTTATGAGTTTTCAGCTTCTCAAAGCAATAAACATTCCACAAAAATTCACTTTCATAATATCAAGTAACATTCCTAAAGTGTGCGACGTATAATTTACGAACGCAGCAAACTGCAGCATTTACATAACGTATCTATCGACACTTCACTTTTCATCGTCAAAGCACATCACTAGGAGCGTTTTAAAAATAGAACGCCAATGAACCGGGCTATTGGCCCAGTGCATTCATGAGCGAGATCTCCGTACGTATGCACTACGATACAATGATGTTATATCGGCTAAATGGTCCTAAGGTTGTCCATTTCATTCTCAATCGTCTTCAAAATGGAGGAAGTTTTGAATTCCTCTGTATGTTGTTTTCTTTGTATGTTTGTTTGTTTCGCGATTATATCTTCAATAATGAATTGATTTCGGTTATTGTGTTATTTCATATGGTAGAAGATACTTCCATATATTCGCTGCTTTACGAATAAATAAAATGAAAAAAAATGTAGGTACCTACTTTCTAAGTCATGTTTTTTTTTTTATAAGTGACTAAACCCGCGTTTGACCTCAATCTCACCTGATGGTAAGTGACGATGAGGTCGAAGATGAAAGCACACGGGTTTAGGAAGGAACTGGCTCTTTATACAATATTGCCGGAACACATTACCGCCGGAGCGGTAACATTTGGCGGCAGACACTTCACTTTTCATCGTCAAAGCACATCACTAGGAGCGTTTTAAAAATAGAACGCCAATGAACCGGGCTATTGGCCCAGTTCATTCATGAGCGAGATCTCCGTACGTATGCACTACGATACAATGATGTTATATCGCCTAAATGGTCCTGAGGTTGTCCATTTCGTTCATTCGTCTTCAAAATGGAGGAAGTTTTGAATTCCTCTGTATGTTGTTTTCTTTGTATGTTTGTTTGTTTCGCGATTATATCTTCAATTATTAATCGATATCGGTTATTGTGTTATTTCATTTGGTAGAAGATACTTCCATATATTCGCTGCTTTTCGAATAAATAAAATGAAAAAAATGTTGCTACCTACTTTCTAAGTCATGTTTTTTTTTTATAAGTGATTAAACCCGCGTTTGACCTCAATCTCACCTGATGGTAAGTGACGATGAGGTCGAAGATGAAAGCACATGGGTTTAGGAAGGAACTGGCTCTTTATACAATATTGCCGGAACACATTACCGCCGGAGCGGTAACATTTGGCGGCAGACTTTATATAAAGGATGGTCGCTAGCCAGGCGGACCCAGAAGGGATCCTACCACCAAGCAAAAGGTATACATTTATATAAGCCTCATTTTCATAAGGCTTTGTTTGAAAATATTTTGCTACCCGATTTTCATAAGAATCGTGCGTCTCACGAAACTTGTCCATCTGCTGAGTGAAATAGCAAGATGTTTTTGCCGAGTCCAACGACGAGCTAGTCTTAGCGTAATGAGGACTCTTATGGGTGTAATTGCGATGCCTTTGGTAATTCAGTTGAATGGAGTCAATTGAGTTGTTGTTGCTATTAGTTTGTGTTTCGAGACGAGACTAGACTTCGAGACGACAGTGTAGGTAGTTAATAACTTTAGTATCTACTTAAAGTTAACATGGTTGAATCAAAATTATTACTTGTTTAGTACCTTACTAGTTAAGGTGCTTTAAGTTATTGTTGTCTTTACAGATGAAGTTTGAAGAAAAGCTATATTTTCACAGACATAGTCGACTTGAGAGAGACTCAATTATTAAGGAAGGTTATTATCTTATTAAGGCTATATCAAGTGATTCGTCAGTAAAAGTAGGTACAAATTTATATGGTTTAGTTAGTTTATGGTCGGACCTATAAAACTAATATGAACCTTTTATATAATTTACAAATTTGCATATTAAAAAATATAGTACAGTGTGCAACAGAATTATGTATACCACCCAGTCTCCCGCACCCATACAATTTGCATGCATATTGTTTGCGTGCGGGAGACTGGGTGGTATACATCATTCTGTTGCAGACTGTACCTAAAAACATAAGGGAAAAATATAAAGGAGACGAAAGTGGTTTATTAAAATACTGTAAAATTATATCTGTGTTTAATAAAATAAATTATAATTGAATCCTCGACGAATATCATAATATACACAATCTTAAAAAGAAAAATAGACCTCAAAACTTACGTAAACTTAATTATACACCAACATATAGGTATACCACCTCAATATAATAACGAATATGGTAAACGGACGTGGAGATACATGCTTCCTAATATATTAAGTGGGTGCGCATTTTCTCACATAACTTTTCTATTCCTATCATCGGAGGTCTCATACCATTTAAAGTCATAATGATCATTCTTCATAATAATTTTAAAAACTAAATATTAAAAAATATAATCATTGAAATTCATAATATCACTAATTATACACTTTGTTTTTACTAATATTTGTTTTAATATATTTGCTTATACTAATGACCGAAACTCAAAATCATTCGAATAAATAACTTTAATATTCATAAATGTGTTTTATTCTAATATTTGTTTTTATAAATTTCTTAATCATAAGTGTTTTTATCCATATTATTGAAAATCATAACATTTTTCATTCTAACTATCTTTATTCCTAAATACTAAGTTAGTAATGTTCATCGTTCCGAATCACTCAAATTCATAATAGTATTATGCATTTGAGTGATTCGGAACGATGGATTATGTATTATGGAAGTAATAAACATCTATTTGTTTTGTATATTTTCTCAACATAATCAATCGTCTTTATCACTATTATTAAAATTCATAAATTTTTTTATTTAGATTTATTTTTATTCATAATTATAAAAATTACGCGTGTACCTGTAGATATATGTAACTAAACTATTTTTATCGTACAACTCATACTTAGTTTCAAATTTGTTCAAAACCTTATTTGACGACCCCTTAACCACGTAGTCTTATTGGATCGACCCTAGAGTGTTTTTGTAAAGCCGGAGGCGCGGAGGGAGAGCAGCCCTCGCCCGCCGTGACAAAGCGCTCACAGCGTGCGAGCCGGAGCGGCCGAGGCTGGTCGCCGCAGGCGACCAAAAAGCCGAGGCTGTGGAGGTGAGCATGCGTGTTTTGCGCTTTGTTACGCGAGGGCGTTGGGGCTGCACTTCCCGTAGCGCCGGAGACGTTCCACATCTAAATAGCTACCGCAAAGACTGATGGTAGCCATTTTTTTTTAAATAGTGAAGAGTAATTATTGCAAGATACTATTATGAAAACAACTCGTTCATGGGTCAATGTGTACGCTTCATTTTATAATAAAATCCTAAAATATTTAAGATTAACCCTTTGGTAGATTTAAGGATAAGTGTTGATGTGAAAAGTGATAACCGGATGCAAGAAGATGATTTCTCTTATTTTTAAAAGATGATTGCTGTTGAGTTTCTTGCCACTTCTTCTCAACAGATCGACTTTCCGAAGTGGTGGTAGATTCAGTTCAATTTGTAAATTATTTGACTTATTTCAAATGTATTTAAATACTTACGAAATAAAGAATTTTTGAGTTTGAGTTTGAGTTTGAAAAGATAACTATTATGAATAATGACATTATGAGTTAAAATCTTTTCTTGGTATTGCCTTTATTAAAATAAAAATTATGATAATTGTCTTTTATTTTAGCCACGACGGAACGGAGACGGTATATGCGTTTGGGGTGAGAGGGTGTTTGTGCAAACAATGTTACCATTTATCTCCAGAACCACAGGTCCGATTTTAATACGGTTTTCAGTAATCGCTTTGGATTTGCTTGGTGCATGTTCTTAGATAGGTGTAGCGGTAACAACTCACCAGGGGGCGCTGCAGTAAACATTTGTTTGTAAAAGCCAATGTTACCATTTATCTCCAGACCCACTGGTCCGATTTTAATGCGGTTTTCAGTAATCGCTTTGGATTTGATTGGTGCATGTTCTTAGATAGGTGTCGCGGTAAGAACTCACCAGGGGGCGTTGCAGTAAACATTTGTTTGTAAAAGCCAATGTTACCGTTTATCTGCAAAACCATTGGTCCGATTTAAATGCTGTTTTCAGTGATCGCTTTGGATTTGATAAGCGCATGTTCTGAGATAGGTGTTACGGTAACAACTCACCAGGGGGCGCTGCAGTAAATATTTGTTTGCAAACCATTGGTCCGATTTGAATGCCGTTTTCAATTATCGCTTTGGATTTGATTGGTATAATGTTCTTAAATAGGTTTAACGGTAACAACTCATCAGGGGGCGCTGCAGTAAACATTTGTTTGTAATAACAACCATTAATTCTGCAAAACCATTGGTCCGATTTAAATGTGGCTTTCAGTGATCGCTTTGGGTTTGATTGGTGCATGTTCTTAGATAGGTGTTACTGTAACAACTCGCCAGGGGGCGCTGCATGTTACTATTAATCTTTAAAACCGCTGGTCCGATTTTAATGCGGGTAACAACTCATCAGGGGGCGCTGCAGTAAACATAAAGCCATCACTGAAAACCGCATTAAAATCGGACCAGTGGTTTTGAAGAATGGTAACATTGGTTTGCACAAACCATTCTACGTAATATGATATCGATTTACATTACAACAAAGCCCCAGCAAAGTTGAGCCACCAGCAAAGTTGAGTTGTAAATACTTATTATAATACTTCACTATGTATTTAAATAAACAACATGGGTTTTCCAGCGGTGGTGGGGACATTAGAGGGCTGATGAGGAACGAGGTATTGTGTAATGTAATGTATGGTACCTATATTATGCTCTTTAAAAAGTTTGAAATAAAAAACAAAATAAAAAATTTGAAAAACCCACGACGCGACGGTTAAAAAGTAATTGAAAAAGAATAAAATAATTTAAAATTCCCCGACTGAAATGATTGTGACGAGAGATAAATTTAACAATTTGTTTCTTTCATTTATCTCGTAAATAAACGAATCAAAACGGTTTATTAGATAAAAGGGTTCACCCACCTAATCATATTCGATTACATTTAAATTTCAACGGGTTTCAAAAACTTGCAATGAAAGTTTATATGCATATACTTTATACCTTAGATAAAAGTTATCTAATGAATAAAGTAGGTATTACTCGATAGCTTATGTCAGACAATTGAAAAATCAGCCCTTAAGCTACGGATACACGACGACACCTGACACTTGACACTCAGTGTATACACCGAGTGTCCGTGTGTGTCATGTGCCGCGACACTCAGTTGCAGCTCTAGGGGCGCTCTAGCTTAGTGTCACAGATTAAGCTACGGATACACGACGACACCTGACACTTGACACTCAGTGTATACACCGAGTGTCCGTGTGTGTCATGTGCCGCGACACTCGGTTGCAGCTCTAGGGGCGCTCTAGTGTCCGAGACCAGTGTCATGTCGCGGTTTTCGGTCGTGCGTGAAACTTTTAGCTAGAGCAACATGGCGGCGGCACGCGCGTGCATTTTAAATTTGTAATATCTTCGGAAATATTCACTTAAATTACATGCTGTAAAAAGCATATTGATCTATAATAAATGCACAATTTATTAAATGTACTTAATTGGATAAGAATGAATGCTGTATTGTTTACAATCACTTCGAAAATAACCATTGTTTAGTAAAGGATAAAAATGGTTATGGTGGGTTATCCCTAAGAGATAGACATAGAGATAGACCAACGCGAACTTTTTTGTTAAACTTTTTAAGGTGGACAATACTGTAGTACATCATTTTGGTCTATCTCGTAGGGTTGAGCCAGCGTTTGCAATATAAGCGCAAAAGAACGTGCTTATTTACGACATCACATTAGAAACATCTAATATGAGTGTTTCTCTACTATATTATGCATGTATTATACATAATAACCTTCCTTAAGAATCAGTCTATCCATTAAAAAAACCGCATTAAAATCCGTTGCATAATTTTAAAGATTTAAGCATACATAGGGACAGATACATTCGGGTGCAATTGATAACCTCCTTTTTAAAAGTCGGTTAATAAGAACGCATTTATTCAGCGGGCGTGCCATTTCATTTGAAATTTGAAAATGGAATACATTTTTTGCAACTGATGTCATATTTTAAATAAAATGTGCCTTTTCAGAAATGCAAACGATATTTTGACCAGGTTCGATTCCCGGTTATGTAAAATTAATAGTAGATATTCATTTCTTAATTTTTACTAAGTCCGTAAATATCGATTCATGGCGATGGAATGTCTGACACTGAATTGCGCATCGCTCCGTGTAGACGGCCAATACACTTCGACCGCGACACTCGATCTCAGAACTAGTGTCGACACTAAAAAAAAATTGCTCACCGTGTGGACGCGTCTGACACTTGTGTCGACACTAGTGTCGGTGTCAGTGTCACCGTGTATCGGTACCTTTATTACTGGAATACCTAACCGCCCGCTCTTTAATGAATTTTAGGTCCTATTTTACTTTTTTATTAATAAAAAAACATGCTTACATTTAAAGACAATAATTTATAAAAATAACTAACAAATGACAAAACTAGAAGCAAGCAGCAAATAGTTTTCAAAATGTTCCATAGGTGGCGCTGTATGTATAATAAATCGCGCATGTAACTTTCTAATGGCGGGTTTCAATATTATGAAAACTGTTCGTTTTGCCTACGAACAATAGAAATCACTACCAAAATGCCTTTCTATATTCAAAATCTTGACATCTAAACCACTGCTTACGAACTGTTTGACTGTAATGGGTTGCTAGGTTACATTTGACCATTTACAAAATAAGTCATTATATCTAGCCAACGACGACGTAACAAGTTATTAATTTAAACCAATGAGGTAAAGGTAGCATGGCAGTCTGCTGCGGCCAATAAGAGTTATCTTTTCATTACGTATGACCAATTAAAGAATAGGTCATTTTATCTAGCCAACGACGTAAAAATTAAGAAATAGCCTATCAAATATCTGTCAACATATAAATAATCCAGTTTTCTCTTTCTAACTTATCTATAACTGTTTCTGAAAAAAAGGACGAATATTATTGTATGACATCATTTTTCTTTTAAATATTTACTTTGACGTCATAAAAATTTGATTCAACCAATGGCAAAATTAGTCGAAGGGTTGGCGTTTCGTTTTACGTAAGCAGTTAAACGCAATTATTAATAAAAAGCTCTAAAAACATACTATAATATATTTATCGAATACTAAAACATAGCAAACATAAATTGAATAAGTTTATATATTTCTTTAGTTCAAATATCATACAAATAATTTGCGAATGCGTGATATTCTATAAATCACATATCACCTATTTTCTTGGAAGAACGTCACGCAAGGAGGGCCCATGCCAAATTTGAGAACTTACAGCCCGTAGCTAGTAGATATTGTGAAACGCTACTTTTTTCCTACCAGTTTTGTACCTGTACCGGTTACGCATAGCAGTCAGTTGAATATTGAAACCCGCCATAAATAAGATAGCCTGATACAAATGTACGAAAATTTGGAACTTATGGATCTTGAAATTCCCTTTAGTTATGTTCTATTTTTGTGTTCATCTTCTCGAAAGGGAGGGGATGGACTAGCATTGGGTCGTCGAAGCATTTACCGTGAGTGATCGTGAACTGAACCGTTCATCGACTAGTCGAATGACTAGTTCAGGCAGTTCTAATCGTGAACTGGTTCACAACCAAGTCCGTGTGTGTAGACAGACTGTAGACGCTAGAACAGTCTTAGTTTGTTTGGACCAGTTTACGTTTGCGAGACGGAACCATGTTTTTTAAACGTATATATTTGACACTAGATTTCCGCGAGTTTCTATTGTGTAGAAATCAGATGCATGTTTTTCTTTTTACCCACGACGGAACGGAGACGGTATATGCGTTTGGGGTGAGAGGGTGTTTGTGCAAACAATGTTACCATTTATCTCCAGAACCACTGGTCCGATTTTAATGCGGTTTTCAGTAATCGCTTTGGATTTGCTTGGTGCATGTTCTTAGATAGGTGTAGCGGTAACAACTCACCAGGGGGCGCTGCAGTAAACATTTGTTTGTAAAAGCCAATGTTACCATTTATCTCCAGACCCACTGGTCCGATTTTAATGCGGTTTTCAGTAATCGCTTTGGATTTGATTGGTGCATGTTCTTAGATAGGTGTCGCGGTAAGAACTCACCAGGGGGCGTTGCAGTAAACATTTGTTTGTAAAAGCCAATGTTACCGTTTATCTGCAAAACCATTGGTCCGATTTAAATGCTGTTTTCAGTGATCGCTTTGGATTTGATAAGCGCATGTTCTGAGATAGGTGTTACGGTAACAACTCACCAGGGGGCGCTGCAGTAAATATTTGTTTGCAAACCATTGGTCCGATTTGAATGCCGTTTTCAATTATCGCTTTGGATTTGATTGGTATAATGTTCTTAAATAGGTTTAACGGTAACAACTCATCAGGGGGCGCTGCAGTAAACATTTGTTTGTAATAACAACCATTAATTCTGCAAAACCATTGGTCCGATTTAAATGTGGCTTTCAGTGATCGCTTTAGGTTTGATTGGTGCATGTTCTTAGATAGGTGTTACTGTAACAACTCGCCAGGGGGCGCTGCATGTTACCATTAATCTTTAAAACCGCTGGTCCGATTTTAATGCGGGTAACAACTCATCAGGGGGCGCTGCAGTAAACATAAAGCCATCACTGAAAACCGCATTAAAATCGGACCAGTGGTTTTGAAGAATGGTAACATTGGTTTGCACAAACCATTCTACGTAATATGATATCGATTTACATTACAACAAAGCCCCAGCAAAGTTGAGCCACCAGCAAAGTTGAGTTGTAAATACTTATTATAATACTTCACTATGTATTTAAATAAACAACATGGGTTTTCCAGCGGTGGTGGGGACATTAGAGGGCTGATGAGGAACGAGGTATTGTGTAATGTAATGTATGGTACCTATATTATGCTCTTTAAAAAGTTTGAAATAAAAAACAAAATAAAAAATTTGAAAAACCCACGACGCGACGGTTAAAAAGTAATTGAAAAAGAATAAAATAATTTAAAATTCCCCGACTGAAATGATTGTGACGAGAGATAATTAACGTGAAAAGCTTTTTTAAAAGTTCACTTAATCTCACACAAAGTCGGTCATATTATGAACAACATACTATTCGTTTTCATAGCACTTCCCTACGCTTACCTATTCGGTTCTCGAAGATGTAGATGTCGCAATAACATAAGTATTCAACTCCCTATGAACTTTATAAGAAGAGCAAGAAAATCCGTCGAGGGCTGCCATCAATATTTTAAATTTCAATATAAAACTACAAAACGAATTCATTCAATGGCAGCCCCAGACGGATTTTCTTGCTCTTCTTATAAAGTTCATAGGGAGTTGAATACCTATGTTATTGCGACATCTACATCTTCGAGAACCGAATAGGTAAGCCTAGGGAAGTGCTATGAAAACGAATAGTATGTTGTTCATAATATGACCGACTTTGTGTGAGATTAAGTGAAATTTTAAAAAAGCTTTTCACGTTAATTATCTCTCGTCACAATCATTTCAGTCGGGGAATTTTAAATTATTTTATTCTTTTTCAATTACTTTTTAACCGTCGCGTCGTGGGTTTTTCAAAATTTTTATTTTGTTTTTTGACATAAGAAATTCTGAACAACGACGTTATGAGTTGAAGTATTTTCTTAGTAACAAAATTATTAATAAGAGCAATATGATCATTGAATGTTATGAAGAAAAAAGATCTAAAAAAGAAAATTATGATTTTAAACTGGTTCTTGGTAGTAACATTATTAATAAAAAAAATATGATCACTAACTGTTATGACAAACGTTGGTAGGAATAAAAATGTATGAATAAGAAAAGTATGAAAAATAAAATTATGAAGAGTGATTATTATGAACAAAAATCGCTAGTAAGACAAAAAATATGAATTAGAATTTTATGTAAGCCGATATGGACCCATATTAAGTACAAACCCCGATGAACTAATATTAAAGTTAACAAAAAATCATAAAACATGTAAACGTTTGCTTAATCATTATTATAAAAATAGAATGTACAGTACTTAATGCGACTTAGGGCCGTATTTTAAAACGATACTTAAAACTAAAACTAGTTTTAAACAAAGTTTAAATCGTTGAGCTTATTATCAAACGTAACTTAAAACTGCGAAAACCAAACGAATATCAGTAGAACAAATATTAGTTTAATCACAGTTTAGCTTTATTTTAAAACTTAACTTAAAACTCTATTTGCGTTTGCTTATTATTGAAAGAATATTAACTGCCAAACTATACTTAATCATAACTTTGAACACAGTTTTATACGCGTTTTGGTAGGTTTGGTCATACCCACACTTAAGTAGCGTAATTTACATACTTTTTGGCTCCTTGTAATATAATAATATTCTATTCTGTGAATTGAATTTAAGCCATTGCTCCGCTCACTATTTAGACTAGATAAATACACACAAGTTGCAAATAGGTTAAAAGAAATGGACCCCCCTTTGGATCTGTTTTTTTATTTTCTACCACATGTTTAAACTTCTTTAATATCTCTTTCAGAAGATTGCGCTCTTGCATCGTAAAATTATTTTTACGAGGCATTTTGCTTTCTCTAGCTTATTTACTTAATTGTATTATAGTAAGTAAGTAAGTATGAACATACGAAAGGCAAGGCCGAACGAAAAAAATTCGAATATAACCCAATCAAACAATTAATATAAAACGACAACGAACGAAGGTTCACGTCACGTCCGTCCGTAAGATTGACATTAGAATAGAACTCAATGGTCCGTAACGTCAAACTATTTAAACGTTCCGTTCGCGGTAACATGCATTGACTCTAATAGTTTTTATTAATTCTTATTTTAGGTAAGTAAGGTAACTTCAAGCCATTTCATAGAGTTTAATATATTTGCCTTGAAATTCTTACAAAATACTTTACAGTTAATGCTCTTCTTAGGTGAAAAAACGATTTCAAATGTAGCATACAAAAAGAAAGTATGCGTAAAACGAATCTGATTATAATTTTTATTAAATTGTAAACGAGAACAAATATTATCCATAGTAAAAACTGTTATAAGCCAAGTACGGATAAATAAGTAAGATTCAGTTAAACAGAACTTAATATTCATTCAGTAATGCGACGCGTACTTAAAACCGGAATCGTTATTTAAACTCACATCATCTAATAACATATTAAACTGCTTTTAAGTTTTGTTCTTTAATACGACCCTTACTCGCACTTAAATAAACCTTAATAGGTTTCAAGTGTGCAGATTTAAGAAAAAAAAAAAAAAAGTCAATTGAGTTGTTGTTGCTATTAGTTTGTGTTTCGAGACGAGACTAGACTTCGAGACGACAGTGTAGTTAATAACTTTAGTATCTACTTAAAGCTAGAGTGCGGCCGTTGCGGGAATGCGTTCCTGACAGCTCCTTATGTCAACTGAATAAAGTTTATTTCCGATTCGAAGGGGTAAAAAAGCTATGATTTTGACAGCTGTCAGGAACGCAAACTCCCACCGGCCGCACTATAACACGGTTGATTTAAAATTATTACTTGTTTAGTACCCGACTCCGCTCCGGCGCAGTTTAAGGTGCTTTAAGTTATTGTTGTCTTTACAGATGAAGTTTGAAGAAAAGCTATATTTTCGACATAGTTGACTTGACTCAATTATTTAGGAAGGTTATTGCTATATCAAGTGATTCGCCAGTAAAAGTAGGTACAAATTTATATCAACGAATGCAGAGCATTAAAAAACCGACTTCACTAACACTTTTAAATCCTTGTCAAAACTTTGACTGAAGTATAGTAAGTTCATCAAAATTTAATTTTTTTCAAAAAGTAGGTACTGTATCGATTTCGATGAAATTTATACGGGACCACTTCTGAAGTATCCTGTATCATAGAATGAGAATATTCAAAATCTATTCATGATTGTCCAAATCATCGTGTAACAAAAATACAAAAAAAACACACACAAATGAAAATGAAAATGAAAATTTTTTATTCATCATAAGACCATCGAATGGCCGCTTAATGACGTCACAATTTTGTACTTCGGTTTTAACAAGGTGTTGATAGTTATTGAATAAGATATTACAGTAGACCAAGAGACAAAAAAAGCCGGCGGAAAAAACTCTTGGCACTCTTTTTCATTCTGGATTATACGAATTAAAACAAATAGGTACCTACATACAGTACAAATTGATCATGACATGAAAAAAAAAACAAACACAAGACAGCTAATTGTGAGAGCCAATGTCATGCCAAAACCAAATTGCTTACATAGTAGGTGCATTGAGCTATAGATGCACAACAGGAACATGACAAACTGGGACCAGAGTATTTGAACAAGAATGGAATAAAATAGTCATTGTATTCTCACACGAATTGAATACCTCCTACTTTTGGAAGTCGCTTGAAAACAAAGCGAGTAAAACCGGGTGAAGCTGCTCTAGTGTCATATTACCCAACATGCTTAAATTAAAGGATATTCCTTATGCAATGAACAAATTGTTCGACATAATATATGACGGCCTTATTTATCCGAATTGGTCTGGGCTATATTTAGAGCCGTGATCTGCCGGTTGTCGGAGATCATGGGCGACTATCTAGTTTGAAGCGGTTCTATGTATTTGCATGTGTTTTAGTTTCAATGATAATCTTAATAGGCTGTTAGGAGTTAAGATATATGAAAATGAAAAATGGTTTATTTACTTTTTACAAAAATCCAGTATAATATAAGTGGCAGGTGACCCCCTTTAAACATTAAAAGTTTTTACATACATACATAACGTCACGCCTGTATCCCTTATGGGGTAGGCAGAACACCAGAAGATAGGGGTCTATCGCCCACAAAAACGTCAATAAAACCTCCGTCCTTAACTGGCTTTTACAGGAAGAGAAGCAGCTGGCACATTCTCTGTTTTTCTTTTGCTCCCAGGACAGCATGGAAGCAAACGCGATGAATTAATTATCCAGTATTAACCTAAAAAGTTCTCAAAAAAAAAACTTCGAACGGATTAGATTATGTGTAAATGAACTTATGTGTTATTATTTAACTAGCCACCGCGCGCGGTTTTACCCGCGTAACTTTTGATCCCGTGGGAATTTCGGGATAAAATATAGCCTATAACCTTCCTCATGAGTTGGGCTATCAAATGCGAAAGGAATTTTTCAAATCCCACTTGTAGTTTCTGAGATTAGAACGTTCAAACAAGCAAACAAACTCTTCAGCTTTATATATATTAGTATAGATTCTACTAAATAGAGTGTTTATATTTAGAGCTGTGACCTGACTTATTAGCGACTGGGTATCGATCTCGTTCGAAGCGGTTCCATCTGTTCTTATGTCTATGTTTTGTTTTCAATGACAATCAAATTGCACGTCTACGTATTTAGGGGTATAGGTATTAAACTTCAATATGCATATATTTCACAGCGTATATATGTTAACTGAAGTCGTCGTGGCGCCGAGGTTACTGTGCATTTCAAACGATATCGCAGGTTAAGCGCGCTCGGTGCGGCCGGTATTAGGATGGATGACCGCTGACCACTCATTTCTCACGACGACTTCCGTGCTTCGGAGGGCACGTTAAGCAGTCGGTCCCGGGTGCTGTATACTTGTATACAGTAGTCGTTAGGGTTTGTCAGAAGCCATTTCGGCACCCTGAAATATCTGACATCCACCAACGAGCACTGGGCCTCCTCGTTACCCAGAGGAGAGACTCATAGCCCTGCAGTGGGCTCATTACACGGAGTTGTGATGATATGTTAACTACGCTAGTTAAAATACACAAAATATTATAAGAAAACATGATCTAGTCACCTGCAGTTTAGTTCTGAGTTCTGTGTTTTTTTTACCCCTTCGAGCAGACAAGACGAATATAGTGTTTTATAAAAGAGATTATTTACAGGTTCAGGAAATTATCAAAAAATAATAAAATTGCCTTAAAAACAAATCTCACAAGTGTAATTTCAAAGGTGCTACTATCAAAGTATTGCTATAGCTTTATCAATACTGTTAAGATGATATTAAAGATGCAAAAAGGGCGCACCTTTATGTCTAATTGCCCTCAACGTCGACGAAATTTAAAAAAACAACGAATACAGAATGTTTCCAGCCATGTAACCATGCGAATTTGCCCATCTGCATCCGTTTCAGCGTCTTACAAAAACATCAATTACATAACTTCACGCCTTTATCCCGTATGGGGTAGGCAGAACACCAGAGGTAATAAAACCATCTGATGTCACGTTTGACAAATTTGGAGGTATTAAAATGAATGAGACTTGCAGTGATGTCAGCCTTTCGCCCACAAAAAAGCCTCCCATAACACCTCGGTCCCTTAACTGACTTTTACAGTATGCCCGGGAAGAGAAGCAGCTGGCACATTCTATGTTTGTTTTTCGCTCCCGGTCCAGCATAGAAGCAATTAATGTTCTAATATATTCTCATAAACGTTTAAAATAGTAGTTAGTATCTACGTAGTATGATAACTAGTTTATCAAAACAATTACAATTCGCAACTCGCAACATTGTTTATATACAAGCGGATACATTGTAGCGAGTGAGTGAGAATCTAATTGAAGCACTTAGCCTGATTGTTATTACAATCTATTTACTGATCTATAATAGAATAGGTCGTGTTTATGTATAGTTGTACTGTTTATTGGGTGATAGGGTGCGCTATAGTGAAATATGAAGGAAATGCGTATTGAAAGAAGATAAAGAAGATTACGATTAAGAAGATTAGAGGTTTTAAAGGCGTTTTTGTGGGCGATAGGCTGACCCACTGTCACTACAATAGTCTCCTTATCCATCTTTATAATACCTCCAAATTTGTCAAACGTGACATTAGATGGTCTTGTAACCTCTGGTGTTCTGCCTACCCCATAAGGGATACAGGCGTGACTTTATGTATGTATGTATGAAGAAGATTACATATTACGTATACATTTACCAGGGCCTAGTAAATAATTTAATGCAGTAAACGGACAGTTCGAAATGTCAAAACGAAAAATAATGATACAATTTAAAAACTCCGTAGTGTAAAACTAAGAACTGAATGAGAATGATTGAAAATAAATAAATCTTTGTCATTCGATTTGCATTAATTTTGAAAGAATTGTATAAATAAATGAATTTGAAGTACGCACTTTATCTTCAAAGGAACTTTAATAAAAATAATGAATTATCAAATACACCTAGTGCTTTAAAACGGTGAAAGTAATTAATGAAGTTAGAAATTCAATTTCAAAAGAATTACCCTTTGCTAACACAATCATTAAAAAATATATTTTGTGTTTTGAAATATTTTTTTATTTAAAAATTTATGATATTATAATAAAAATAATTTCATTCCTTCACTTAAGCCACACGACTATTTTTTTTTCTTCCCTAAAGTAAACTGAAACTGTCATTTTACAGTATTGAATTATTTTGCGGTGGATTAGACGTTTAGAAAGGATGAGTGAAAGTAATATTGTCTTAAGTTTTCACGATTCATAATTTAAATAAAACTAATTTTTAACCGGATTAATAGCGTATAATTTATATTTTTTACATTTTAACTCGACGTTTCGGTGTCTTTGCAGACCCCGTGGTCACGAACGACTCTCACACTCGACAAAGTTAAAATGTAAAAAATATAAATTAAGTAGACGAAAGAGGTGTACAGAGCACGAATGGCCGGTGATCTCGAAAGGGGTCGCCCTAGGCAACCGTATGCTGACAAAATTGGCGACATAATTAATAAAAGGCCTATTTAAAAGTACCCGCACCCGGCGACCACGTATGAAAAGATGAATCAACTTGGAGGAAGCGAAAGAGGTATGTCTGTTTCGTAGCAATTGGAGTTCCCTAGTTCCTGCTTACCCTAAGGGGAGACAGGCGTGAGGTTACGTATGTATGTTGTACTGTTTATTAGCTAGCTAGTAGCCATGCCCGGTTCTAGTCGCGAAACTTTTGTTACTGGGGGATTTTCTTGATAAAATACAGCCTTATCCCCAAGACTTAACCTCGGCTATCGATTGTAAGAAATATTTTTTGAAATCAATTTGTTATTCCCGTCTGCTTTATAATTAATGAAAGTTAATGTTTGCAACAAACATCCATAAGTACATACAAACTTTCACGTTTATAATATAAGTAGGATATATTATGAAAACATTTGGCCTATTTCATAAGCAGATCTTCTATCTCTTGATTATTTAAAGATTAAGCCATTCTTAATTTATTTCCAAAAAGAGATACTCAATTCGTCTGTATTTTTTTTATAAACCAACAGTGCCACCGTTCCCGTGGGAAATCCGGGATTAAATGGAGTATTCAGCGCAAAAATATTTTTTCAAAGCCAACCAGTAATTCGTGAGATTAGCGCGTTCAACCAAACAAACAAAACAAAATGGCCATGAAGGGTTAGAAGAAACTATAATTGTCAATAAGAATTAGGTTTTACAAAACAAGACAAGGAAATCAAAAAAACAGGAGGTCATGGGCTCGAGTCATGTCCGAGCATGGATGTACCAAAGAGATATTTTCGTATAAAAATAATTTACGTACAATCATACCTGACGGTGATAGAAATGTTCCTATTTATATATTGTGTAGGCTTTTACTACACATACGTAGAAATAAAAACTTCAATACTTCTTCTTTAAGTTTGTTTTATTGTAAAACGTAGTAGTATGTACAGAGTTGTCTTCTTGTACGATGCGAATGAATTATACAAAAGCAATATAGGATGAAGTTTGGTGCGGGTAGTTTTTCGTGCGTATTTGCTTCATAAAAGCTGTAGGCGTCAACATACTCCCCTCCGTTGAAAGAAGTAGGCTTTCAACCATTTAATTCTTCTTGAGAAGGTAAAGGACAGAGACGAACCAAAGGGCGTCGCACACAGCCTCGTATTGTGTTTACTTCAGCGACGCGAGTAATGCCGTCACTTCCAGGAAATAATCTTGCGATGCGTCCCAATCTCCAACACAGTGGGGGAACATCATCTTCTTGGAGCAGAACCAAATCTCCAACATTTATAGTTGTAAGCTTAGTCTTCCATTTTCTGCGATGCTGCAGTTCAGCGATGTATTCACGCTGCCAGCGTTTCCAGAAGTGCTGGTGAATTTGTTGGAGTCTGGCGAAACGTTGAATACTCGATGGATCACAGTCGTCAAGATTCGGCGAAGGCAGCGCGGTGAGTGAACGACCAATTAGAAAGTGCCCAGGAGTGAGGCAATGGAAATCATCGGGAGAGGAAGAAAGTGGACACAAAGGACGGCTATTCAAGATAGATTCTACTTGCGCAAAAAGAGTAGAAATCTCTTCAAAAGTAAGGTGGGAATTTCCCATAACTCTATGTATATGATATTTCGCGGATTTCACACCGGCCTCCCAGATGCCACCAAAGTGAGGAGCGTAAGAAGGAGAAAATATAAATTTAATGCCTTCCTCACTTGCAAAATCAGATAAATTGTCGACGTTAGACTTGAAAAAATTATTAATTTCCTTGGCTCCTGCCACAAAATTTCGACCATTATCACAAAATACTTCCGCAGGCCGACCTCTGCGAGACACAAATCTACGGAAAGTCATAATAAATGCATCCTTAGACATGTCACTTACAGCTTCGAGATGTATGCATTTATAACGTAAACAAATGAAAAGTGCAAGATAGCATTTTATTAACTTCGAGCCGCGTCCCCTTCTATTTAAAATTAGAAAAGGTCCGGCATAGTCAATACCCACAGTTACAAACGGGTGACTGGGTACGACTCGTTGGGACGGTAAGTTTCCCATCATAGGTTGGAGTATTTTGCCTTGTAGACGTCTACATTTTACACACCTACGAACTGTCTGACGAGCTAATCGCCTACCGTTTATTGGCCAAATATATTCTCTCACTAGAGATAATAGAAGCTGAGGCCCCGCGTGTAATGACCGTTTGTGTTCATATTCAAATATAAGACGTGTAAAATGATGCTTGGAATCTAACATTATTGGATGTATTTTATAAAAATTAAGTTTAGATAATTCTAAGCGGCCACCAACTCTGATGAGTTTGTCATGGCTTAAAAATGGACTTAAAGATAAAATGTTAGACTTAGGCCTTAGTGATTTATTGTTACTTAGCAGATTGTATTCATTAGTAAAAGATTCTTGCTGAGCAAAACGACATAAATGTAAAAATGAATTGTTTATTTCATCAGTAGATAGTGATTTTGATAACTTTGGTTTATTTTTGGTTATATTATTTATAAGTCTTAGGACATAAGCAAAAGAACGTTTAAGTCTTGTTAAATTGGAATATCTTTCAAAGTCGATTATAGATTTAAATTGAGTTGTAATATTTGCGATCGTTGAATTATCTTTAACTTCCGGTAAAATATTAATATTTATTTTGTTGCTTAGTATTGGCCATGAGTCCTCAGATTGTAGAAGATAGGAGGGACCTGACCACCACAGCTGCAAATTGTTGAGTTTATCTGGATTTACACCACGTGATATAAGATCTGCAGGGTTAAAAGATGTAGGTACGTAACGCCAGTTTGTTTGGTTTGTCAATTCACATATCTCGGATACTCTGTTTGCAACATAGGTTTTTAGATTACGAGTACCAGTATTGAGCCATCCGAGTACAACAGAGGAATCACACCAGTGAAATTGACGTTGAAAATTGTAAATATTTGAATCTTGAACTGCCTTGCACAGTTCGGCTGCAATCAATGCCGCGTTTAGTTCAAGTCGGGGAATGGTTGTGTCTTTAATAGGGGCCACTTTAGATTTTGAAGTTAGCAGCCTTACTGTTACCTCACCAAGACCATTCACCGAACGTAAATAAATACAGGCTCCGTAGGCCTGCTGGGAGGCGTCACTAAATGAATGCAGCTCTACAAGTATTGGGTTGTCACATAGAGTAAGTCTGGGAACTTCGACTGAAATAAGACATGGTAAGGCTTTACAAAAGTTATTCCATTCTTTCTGAACTGGTGGAGGAACGGGTTCATCCCAAGATAACTTGAGGAGCCATAGTTGTTGCAATAATATTTTAATTTTAATGACACATGGACTAAGTAAACCTAATGGATCGAAAAATATTTTGAAAAGGTAAGAAAGCATTGAGCGTTTGGTTAAGACAGTTGAGGTGGGTGGAATTTTGATCGGAAAATGCAATTTGTCAGTTTTAGGATTCCATCCCATGCCCAGAGTGCTAGTAGATTCACTGACAAGTAAATTATCCTTTGAAGTTAAATAGTTTTCGTCAAACAAAGATGGTAAATTTGATTTGAATTTTCTTAGATTAAAACATCCTTGTTTTAGTGCATTAGTGACTGAACTAAGTATGTATTGTAAATCACGTTCAGAGTCCGCGCCGGTTACTAAATCATCAACTAGAAAACAGTGTTGAATTATATATTTTATTTTAGGATCAGAAACTTCTTCGCCAATCTGCCAAAGACACCTTGTACTTAAATAGCTGGAGCTTGCCATGCCGTAAGTTACAGTATTTAACGTCCACGTTTTAATGGGCATTGACTCATCTTCCCTCCACAATATTAATTGAAGATTTCGATCCCTTTTATCTAGTTCTACGGCCCTATACATCTTCTCGATGTCTCCAGTAAGTAAAAATTTATACTGTCGGGCTCGAATTAGGATGGAAAAGAGAGAGTCTTGCAAATTGGGCCCAATCATAAGAATGTCATTAACAGATTGACCAGATGATGTTAGTGCTGAGCCGTCGAATACGACCCTAACTTTTGTAGACTCGCTGTTGTCTTTAATGACTGCGTGATGGCATAAAAAGTATGAAGGGTCAGGTTTGGTGACAGAAGACTCAGACATATGTCCTAGCTGGGCGTATTCACGCATAAAGTTGTCGTATTGTGACTTCAAATCAGGAATTTTACGAAATCTTTTTTCTAAATGGAATAGACGTTTTTTGGCTAGCGTGTAAGATTCACCAAGACAATCAGGTGAGTCCTTTAGAGGTAAACTTACTGAAAATCTACCTGTGTCTAATCTTGTAGTATTAGATACAAAATGGCTCTCGCATTCCCTTTCAATAGGGGTTAGCTGAGACTTTGAAGGAATTCGATCGAATTCCCAGAACCTTGTTAGCTCTTGATGAATTAAATCGTAAGAAAATTGGTTATTAATTATTGTATGATTACACTGAATGTTATTGTTTGTATTAACTACCTTGGCGTAGTTCTTGTCGTATATGGGACCTGAGACCAACCAACCAAATTTGGAATCCCTTAATTGAGGATAATTAGGACCAATCGAGCGGCTCTCACGGCCAAGAATGTCCCAAAATATATCGGCACCGATCAAAATATCAATAGATGCTGGTTGATGGAAGTTAGGATCTGCCAAAAATATATTGCTAGGAATATTTAATTGTTTCCTATTAACTGGTATTTGAGGTAAGTCACCGGTTATTGACGGCAACACAAGAAAAGCAGATGTTAAGTTAAATTGATTATACAATGAAATTAGTTGTACTCTACATGTTTCTGTGACTTGACTGGTCGTATTATTACCGATGCCAATCACATTCACAGCCAGATCGGAATTTGTTTGCAAACACAATTTTATTTTTAAGGAATTTGTTATAAATGAAGACATACTACCACAGTCTAAGACAGCTCTAACTATCTCAGTTTGTTTTGTTATAGGATTTCGCACTTCAATCACAGCTGTAGATAATAAGACTTGATTAGTGTTTTGATTAGAGAAATTCGCAATAGTATTTTTTGAATTACTATTAATTGTATTAGAGTTGGATTGAGAATTATTTTCATCATAGGTATTCGTTCTATGTAAAAGACTGTTGTGCCTAGCCTTACAAACACGACATGAGCTTAATCTACACTCACCGACTGCATGGCCAACCCTTAAGCAATTACAACATAGATTTAATCTGCGCACATCTGCAATGCGTTCATCAATGTTTTTAGCTTTAAATATAGGGCAATCGTAAATTCGATGCTTATCTTTACATATAACACACAACGAAGCTGAAGTTGTATTATTGTTGTTAAAAGATGAAGTAAAAGATTTTGTGTTATGTTGATTAGATTTAACGGCCTTAATCGTTGCATTAGATTTATAAAAAAATGAACTATTGCGATTTATTGTTTCAAGGACATCTGCGCGATCAACTAAAAATGAATTAAATTGATGTAAATTAGGTACAGTATCTGAAGAGCTGCGCGATTCTTCCCACTTCGTTAGAGTATGAGTATCAAGTTTCGAACTCATAATGTGGATAATAAGAACATCCCACTTGTGTGTTGGTTGTCCTAAACTAGCTAAAGCGCGTAAATTTTTATTAATGTGATCTGCTAAAAATCGCAAATTCTTATCGGACTCTCTTGTTATAGGTTGCACATTTAATAAAGAATTTAAATGATGATTTATTAATTGTCGCTTGTTATCATATCTATCACACAATAGCTTCCATGCATGATCATAGTTAGCACTGGAAACTTCCAAGTTTGAAATAATACGGGCTGCGTCTCCTAATAAATATGAATTAAGCAAATGAAATTTATGTATGGATGCAATACGGTCATTATTATGCACTAAAGATAAAAATGTATCGCGGAACTCGAGCCAGCGGAAGTACGAACCATCAAATTTGTTTATTTGAATTTGTGGTAATTTAAAACCAATATCTGCATGATCTCCCTGCGCTGAAGACATATGACTGCTGTTCACAGTATTATACTCAAGCTTATTTGTGTTGTATTTTTGCATAATACTTTGCGCGGACGCAATGTTTGAAACAAACAACTGCTCAATTTCGTCGCGCTCGTCTATCTCGCTATCTAAATTAGTAGAATTCAAAACTTCTATCTGATTTTGCAAGTCATCGAAACGGCTTGAAAGAGACTCAAATTTACTTAACTTCAACGTTAATTCAGACAATTCAACCGACGATAAAGTTTCTTTAGTTTTAACATTAGATAAAAAGTTTTTAAATTTAGTTATTTGGCCTTTCACACTACTTCGTTTAATCAAAAGGTCCTGTAATAATTGAGGATCTCTAGTGCAAGCTTCAGTTCCATAATCTTTAGGCATTATGAATAAATAACCTTTATTTACCTATTAAATGCAACACTAAGATCAATAACTAATTTACTTTAAACTTAATAGGAATCCAAACTAATCAATTACAATATTTTTATAAATTACAAATGCACATATATTATGAAACGAATCACTGCACTAGTCTTTATTTAAAGTAATAAAAATCTTAATTAGCTTACGTTCCTCGCCTTGGTTTCACCTGTTATGCCGTTTGCACGACGGCAGCGGAGGCGCCGGCGCCGGATCCGGAGCCGGTGAGATACCCGGTGACTCGCCGGTCAATCGGTAAAAAATACCGATGGCGTGGCTGAAATTGTTCGGCAAATCACTTTAATATACATATATGTCTTGACTATTTTAATAAACCTAAACTATCTTCTATCTGACACTGTGTTTAAACTGTAAAATTTCTTTCTTTAAATTAACTATAAAAACTTCTAACAATGACTAAGCAATTATGAATTTATAAAACTAGTAAGTAATGTCAAGATAATACTGTAAATTGAGCTCTGTTATACACTAATTTTATAGATTAACTAAACTCAATTATCTTTAAATGCGAAGAATGATTGTTTCACTAAATTGTTGAAAAATCAACGTTTTACAATGAATCTTTTTTTTATACTTATTTACTCTAAGCACTATCAATATTCTTTAATATTCACTAACGTTTTAACACTATTTTTGCACAAGTAGAAGCGTGGAAGGAATGATCTAGAAACTTGAATAGGTTATGTATGGTTAGGTAGGTTTGTGTAGGAATTATAAGGAAAGGGCACTTAGCTGCATTGGTCAGGCTGCGGCACGACGCTGGATGCTGATCGTTGACCGGCTATGTGACTGCAACGGCTGGATCCCCTTGGCTTTCCCCAGGAACTCCTTGTTTCACGACGTGAGTTGGCAGCGGCGCTGTAGCTCGACCGATCTCTTCACGATGTTTTAGAATCGAACTTCGTATCTTCTTATTGAATGAAGGTCTTGAAACGGTCGCCAGTTTATGTGTAGGCTTTTACTACACATACGTAGAAATAAAAACTTCAATACTTCTTCTTTAAGTTTGTTTTATTGTAAAACGTAGTAGTATGTACAGAGTTGTCTTCTTGTACGATGCGAATGAATTATACAAAAGCAATATAAGATGAAGTTTGGTGCGGGTAGTTTTTCGTGCGTATTTGCTTCATAAAAGCTGTAGGCGTCAACATATATTATTACTTGGTTTCCTATGTGACATTTCGGCTTTTGCCTTGTTGTCGGTATTTCAACCTACTTCTCAAGAGGAGTCTGTACGTTTTTTTGAGTGTCTTTGTCACACGATATTTCGGACAATTATAAATCGATTTTTTAAATTCTCTCAAGTTACTCCATAGTTGGTCCCAGATAAATTTCATCGAAATCGGTTGAGTACTCCGTTAAAAATTTAAAATTTTTGAGAAAACATGTATGATTTTGGAGAATGTGTACGTTGATGACATTATAACTTAGCCAAAGTTGCATTCGTTGATTTTATCGATTTAATAACTTATTAATGCAGTATTACACTTACAATTACACTTACAGTATTTGTGAATGAATAATGGAATAAATGAATGACTTGTGACATATTGTATCATTCATGAAGAGATAGTGAGTAAAAATAATACACCACTGAACTCATCATTTTACTGGTTTAAACCAATAAATTGTGCTCGGTTAATTGATCAACAGATTTAGTATAGACCTCAACTAATTGGTTTAAACCAATTTTTCTACACTTGTTGGTGGTGTCAACCAGCTTTAGTGTTAAAAAGATGTCCAAATTTTTCTTCTCGTGCGTCCATGCTGGACTGGGAGCGAACGAAAAACATAGAATGTACCAGCTGCTTCCCTTCCCGGGCATACTGTAAAAGTCAGTTAAGGGACAGAGGTTTTATTGGCATTTTTGTGGGCGATAGGCTGACCCCCTGTCATTGCAATTGCCTCTCCATCATTATGACATAGATGACATTTTTGCTTGGTGGTAGGATCCCTTCTGAGTCCGCCTGGCTAGCGACCACCCTTTATATAAAGTCTGCCGCCAAATGTTACCGCTCCGGCGGTAATGTGTTCCGGCAATATTGTATAAAGAGCCAGTTCCTTCCTAAACCCGTGTGCTTTCATCTTCGACCTCATCGTCACTTACCATCAGGTGCGATTGAGGTCAAACGCGGGTTTAGTCACTTATAAAAAAAAAAAAAAATTATAATACCTCATTTGTCAAACGTGACATCAGATGGTCTTATAAAAACTGGTGTTCTGCCTACCCCATAAGGGATACAGGCGTGAAGTTATGTATGTATGTATGTATTTTTCTTCTCGGTTCTCAGTTCGCCTATGTTTTTTTTTTACGTTTGATATATGATATAAGTATTCGATGATAATTTCGTCAATTATGAATCGTTTTATTTTGTAGAAGATACTTCGGAAGTTGTCCTATATAAAGACATCCCGCCAATGACAGCTACCATTCTTACCTTTCTATAGAATTACATGCTTTTTTGTCCAGAATAGGAGGGCCCAGAAACAAGAACTAAAATATATTATTCGTTTTATCAGAACCATTAATTAAATAAGTTTGTACAAATCTTAATATTGAATAAAAAAGATATTTAACTGAATTTATTATATTTGTTTCGTCATGTCCGACAAGGCTTTTTTGGCGCTTGACGTTGTCTATAAGGGTTACCATTTTGTAAAAAACAGAAATTATTTATTAAAAAAAAAAAGTTAGGTAAAAAACATGGCCTTTGAGAAATAGCTGAAGATAAAACATTAAAATATTTTTAAAAATAAAAAGCATCGAATAAAAGTATCGAACTATGGGTTCTGCAAATATCATATTAATAGATGACATAAAAATATCAATTTTAATGTCGTCACCTTCGTCATCACTACTTTCTTCGATCTTTGAAAATAGTTCAATGATGAAAGGCTTTCCTAATATCTGTCTTTCTTGCGAAATACTTCATGTAATTTCTTTACATGTGAACAATGACTGCGCCTTCAATAGCTCCAATAGATGACATTTAATGCATTTTCAAATAGTTTTGGGATTTCACAGGGTTGCTTTCCACTTTGACTTGTGCTACTTTTCTTTTCATGGAAACCCTGATCATTTCGATCTTGTTAAGATCACGCTGATAGGTATGGCGGTAAACGCAATATCTAGAAAGCGAGCTGAATTAAAGTGACATGCAAAACAGAGAACCCGTAAGAAACAACGGAAATAGTGTTTCCTAGTGTTTATTTAATTCCATAATAAATTGTATATTGGAAACCGTCGGAATATTTTACAATAATTTATATCAAGTGCAGTATCAAAAAAAAGGTTCTATAATTATTCTTAATCATCGTTACCATTTCTTTCTTCAGAATAAAATAATACACCTATGGTGAAAGGTCCATATAAATATCTGCTGAGTTTAATTTACTTTTCATAAAGTCCTTACAGCAGTGGCTAATCTCCTGTAATCGAAGTACCTACTTATATAAAAAAAAAACATTTCAAAAATTTAACTTTTAAAGTATGGCAATATGTAAACATTGCAGAGGAAACTTTCTTGTTTACTCTTTTTATGGGTTTATAATTGTTTTCCTTTCTTAAAAAAAACTTCTTAAGTTTTACCACCACCATAAGTAAGCCCTCATTTTATAACATTTTGGCGTTTTTTAAGATTTTTTTAATTTAAAGTACAAACTATAAATATGAGACGGAAAAAGTCATGAAGTGACACTTCATATGAACGCGGTTAGTTCAATTTTTTGCTACACGCCAAAAGTCCCTTATCGGCCTATACATTCACAGATTCATACGTTATATTATTAAGGTAAGGTGTGTGTGTGTGTATAAGGTGTCTTTTTTGTTAATTATATTGGGTGTCACCTTGCGTGATCTATCCCTTGAATCTTGATCTTAAGTATAAAAAACCTACTAATTACCTAGTATTACGTAGGTATTAAGAAAGTACTTAAAGAAAGCTTCTATTCAAAAATGTTCGATGCTGTATTATTTGGTGGTAGGCATGTGTTCTTTTTCAGAACAAATTTACGTATTTTACTATAACAAAACGACTTATCTTTGTACAAAAGCATGTTACAGGCTTATTTACATGACATTTTACATTTACATTATTTAATTATTACAATAACTTTATTTTTAGTGGTGTAGCTAACTGTACAGTTGGTAGCCGGCAGATATATAAAATATGGCGGAAAGCCTTTCATCAAAATCATGTTTTAATAAAGTGTTTTTTCGAGAAAATGTTAATGAAAATATAATATTTATTCATAAACATCGTTAAAAGCACACAATAGTTTGTTACCTGCACAGGAGCTAAAGAAAATTACATCATCAAAAGTTTACAAAAAAAATTGGATCACTCATCTTAATTTGCAAAAAAAAAAAGTAAATATTAATAATAAAAAGGCGCACCAATTTCAAAATATAATATTTAATGCCGAAAAATCGGCAATTTTTATACAAAAAGCAAAAGTCGATTATCTCGAAAACAGGTAGGTTTGGGGTAGGGTGTTTTATAGAAAAATAAGTTAAAAAAGACGGATGCTACACGCCCTTAACGGATCTAGGTCGACTTAACCAGTAACCCTGTAGGTATACTTAATTTTAAGATTCATTTAAATACGATATTAATCAAATATTACAAGCTACTACCGATCGTATTGCACTGTATCAACAGATTCGAGTCACAATGTTTATGCTGTTTGGGGCCACTTAAAACCAATACTGAAAGAATTGAAATATAATCAAATAGACACCATCCATTTTTTTAGTGACGGTCCAGTAGCACAATATCGTAACAAAATAATATTTTTCACGCTAGCATCTAAAATGACAGATCTGTGCCCTGGACTTATAAATTGGACTTGGAATTACCAGATGGTGTAGGCGCTGTGTGTAAAAGAACTGCCAATGATGTAGCATGTGGAGGTGATGTTACTAACCTAACTGAGTTCTGCAGAGTCATTCAAAATCGCTGCCCTGGTGTGACACTTTTTATCGTCACTAAAAGTGAAATTGAAGATATGGAAAAACTGATTTCTAGTGAACAACAGAATTTAATACCTTTTAAAGGGACACTCAAAGTCCATCAAGTACAGGGCAGTGATTTCATGCCACGAAAGCTACAAATGAAATCCCTCAGCTGTTTTTGTGATGAGGTTATTATGTGTAAACATTACCGGATGGGTTTACCAGAATACTCTGCAGGATCACCCCAAATTTTTAAAGAATTCTTTCTTAGTTTGTAGAACTACCCATATTTATTATTATTCAAGCGAAAATAACATCAAACGGCCTCTTGCAGATTTAATTAGTTTCAGCTGAGTTTATTATCATCCCATTCAATCTCTACCACATCGTGACTGCTATAAGTGGTAGAAACTGGACTAAACTGTAAAGAATTAGCACCCTGCTATGTATTGCTTTTAGGTTCGATGCTGTTAATTGTATTATGAGAGTCTAATTTGAAACAGCGGTGCTGAAAGAAAAGAGGTTGCGTTAATTCGAGTTCTTTTTCGTCACTCTCGCTCGCTTGACAGTTGTTGATAACTTTTTAATCGATTTTTACGGCCGATTTGAAACCTGCACTATTAGTGAAGAGCAGTTGTAAGTTCGAGTTGTTTTAAACGGTAATTTTATTAAACCTGCTTTTGAACTTTATTGCACCTTAGTATTGATGAGGTCAAAGATAAAGACATTTTCCATGCTACCCTCATACATTATGAACACTATAAAGGTGAAACTATTATAACCTTAAAATCTTTTAAAATTTATTTAGGCTTCAATCAATTGTAACAAAGCAATGGGTAAACCATCAAGTTGCTAAAAGTCGCTTAATTTTGACACATTGAATGAAATTTAGACGACCACTTTGGCTTTGGGGTAAACCTGTCTGCCTCAGACGCCAGTGGTTGCGGGTTCGATCCCCGCACGGAACAAGAAAAGAAAGGTTCCTTGTCTGGGTGTTTATCTATTTATGTATTTATATTCTAGGTTCCCCCCTAGTTCGCTACATGGTATCCCATAACACAAGCTATGCTTACTTTGGGGCCATGTAGTTGGTGGGATTGTCTAGGGATTTTATTTATATTATAAAGTCAAATCAAATCAAATCAAATCACTTTATTGCAAAAAATATGGTATATAAAAAGGTGGAGTTATTAATAGATTTAGTTCACATATTAAACTGTAAGACAGCGTGCAATAGTTAAAAATTAGAAACTTAGTCCTATTTAATTGGAAATTTTAATAATACAATACTAAGTTAATTTCTATGTCCTTAAATCTAATATATCCTAAGGCGTCAAACATTTTTTTTTTTTAATTAACATTACAACATTTAACATTATTATAATTGTATTATGTCCTGTCCTGTATTCTTATTTGTCATTCAGAAATTCTTCCACAGAATAAAAACATTTTTCAACTAACCACTTTTTCAGTACATACTTAAATCTTTGTAATGGTAAACTTTTTAATTCGTTACTTAGCTTATTATAAATCTTAACCGCCATAGACAGAGTGTTTCTTTTACAGATATCCGTTTTAATATTTGGTAAGCACAATTTATTGGGAAACCTAGTTTTGAAGTTCAGTATATCTTTTTTTGTAACAAAGAGTTCTGGGTGCATTTTCACAAATAAGCTAGTTTCTAAGATGTAGATACAAGGCAGAGTTAATAGCTTATAGGACTTAAAGAAAGGCTTGCACGTAGTCCATGAATCAACATCAGCAATAGATCTTACACACTGTTTTTGGGCAATGAAAGCTTTGTTTATTTTGACTGAATTTCCCCATAGCAGTATACCATAACTTAGTATTGAGGCAATATAACCATGATATGCTTTGAGTGCGGTCTCTAAGTTTGTCATTTTTTTTAATCGCCATTTTAAAGTCATTTCAACGTTTGCATTAATAACATACTTGCCAACATAAATAAATAAACATGCACACGTATCTAAGGCGCCCAAATCGATACATACCCAAGAGCCACTACGCCACGTCAAGAAGTATCTACTTTACTTGAAATAAAATATATTCTAAAGCCCAGTCATATTGTCATTTTTATTTTGTTTTTGTAAAATACTTATAGAAAACACTTAAAATGTCTACAAATCAAAGCAGACATTAAGGACATCACCTTTAGACACAATTATTAGGTGCAATAGTTTCACCACAAGGCTGTTTCTCTCGATCATTGCTATGTATACTTAGTTATTTTTCTTATCTGTTTAAAAAAAAAAGTTTCATTAAATATATCTATCACCTACCAATATCTTTTCAATTGCACCTTAAGCTTATAAACAATCCTATTTATTTTTTTCTAGTTAAACACTCTTTTTTTGTCATAAAAGGATCAATTTTAATTTCTTTTATAGGTAAATAAAAACTAATAAGGTATACAAAGTGCCCCGCACTACCTTCCGCTAAATTTTATTTTTAATTTTCTACACTTGTTGGTGTCAACCGGCGTTAGTGTAAAAAAGGTGTCCAAATTTTCTTCTCAGTTCTCAGTTCACCTATGTTTTTTTTTTACGTTTGATATATGTATGATATATTCGGTGATAATTTCGTCAATTATGAATCGTTTTAATTATTCTCGTTTTTTATTTTGTAGAAGATACTTCGGAAGTTGTCCTATATTTTCATCAAAATCATGTTTTAATAAAGTGTTTTTTCGAGAAAATGTTAATGAAAATATAATATTTATTCATAAACATCGTTAAAAGCACACAATAGTTTTTATCTGCACTGGAGCTAAAGAAAATTACATCTTTAAAAGTTTACAAAAAAAATAGGATCACTCATGAGCATCTTAACTTGCATAAAAAGTGCCCGGGACTACCTTCCGCTAAATTTTATTTTTAATTTTCTACGAGACTGACAGATTATACGATACACGTACGTATGATGTGCATAAAATTAAATATTAGCTTAAGGGTACAAAAACACATATTGCAGTCAATACCGCTTCCTGATTGTGCCCATTCCAGTGCCTGGAAACAAGCTATTTAGCAAGTAACCATTATGGCTAGTTCGTTTCTAAAACCAGATTGTATGAGTTGCGAACGAATTGGTACTCAATTGGCCAAAACTGCATTAAAATGATTATTGTAACTATCCGGTTCGTAGCTGATACTCCCGACAACTGAAACTAAACTTGTGATATCGTCTTATCTAAATATATCTATGTGTCGAATGTCCATTGTACGGTTCGCCGGCATAATTTTAAAATTGCCGCAACCACTTGTCCGAATTTCACTTATCTGTTTAATAACATCGATAAAAATAGTCGAACGAATTTCGATTGTGTCTCATCACTATTGTATGACGTATCGAGTAGATAGATCAGTAGACGAATGAATGTAAGAGCCGGCCGCGGCCTCTACGAACCGATTATAACCGGTTCCGATCCAATCGAGAAGTGCGCCTCACTTATGACCAATCAGCGCTCGTTGTCGCCAGTCGTTCGCGTTCTGCTGAATGTCACGTACTCTTTTGTTTCGGAGTTTTCAATTATTTTCCGCTACGGTTTCAAAAATATTTTACCAAACGCCATCAAACCGGTGTTATCCTGTATTGAGTTGATTTCGCAGAGATTGCCAAAGGTGCCATTGTGTTTGCAGGTCTCGCAACCAGTGCTGTCGTGTATAATGTTAGACAAGTGAGCGTGTAAAACTAAAGGATTGTGAAACTCGCGATTCGCGCTTGAAACTTTTGATAAACATAACAAATGGTGTTTGAAGTGAACAGTGAGTCAGCTATGGTGGTAGAAAGACGTCTGGAGTATCACGTTTGCATTGGAGCGTTCGCTTTCTTCAATCTGACGCGCCAGGACTACAGCTGACGAGTAGTATGCTCGTTTTCGAGCAGAGACTTATCGGGCAAAGATTTAAATCCATAGATGCGCCCTTTCAGTACAAAGAACTAACGAAATATTGTCATTACCGAAAGAGGTGCAGGCACAAGTCTTGTGACAGTCTCAAATGAGCGCTTGTCAAGCACGTTCACATAGATTATTTTGTTTAAAATATTTACATAAGGACTTAATTATGCTGTCTTGTTCATTTCGGGCGTGTAAAAATACAAGTCGCAATACAAACAAGGATAAAGGTGTTACTTTTCATGCGTTAGTATTTAATAATATTATTTAATACATTGTCGGGCAAGGAAGCGCTCGGCTGCCAAAGAATAAGTAATCAGATAGTAAATAAAATATCAACTCAATACTTAATGTAACCTATTAAAATCATAGAAAACCAGTGAAGTTTTTATTTTTTTTCACAAAGCCGTCGTATTTTTTGACTATTTTATGGAAATAGAAAAATATATTGGGTTATTCTTCTATTCACATATTTTTTATCACAACGGTTTTCAGTAATAATTTTCTTATTCTTAATTGTTGTAGACCATCAAAAAATATCAATGAAACTACTAACATTCGCGGGAAATTTGCGGGAAAATTGCGGGAATTTTTGCTTGGTGGTAGGATCCCTTCTGGGTCCGCCTGGCTAGCGACCACCCTTTATATAAAGTCTGCCGCCAAATGTTACCGCTCCGGCGGTAATGTGTTCCGGCAATATTGTATAAAGAGCCAGTTCCTTCCTAAACCCGTGTGCTTTCATCTTCGACCTCATCGTCACTTACCATCAGGTGAGATTGAGGTCAAACGCGGGTTTAGTCACTTATAAAAAAAAAAAAAAAAAAGATATTTCTAACACTATATCAATATTGACCCAATACGATGTAAACTGCAAATTTATATCGAACATTTTAGATACAAATAATACACTGAAATTTCCAAGCAATTCGTAGGATATACAGAGTGACTGTTGGGAACACTTTCGGAATTCGAGGAGAGTGATAGTTTGAGGTCATACTCAAAGAGAAAAAATTAAATAAAAATTAAATTTTAATTATTTAATGAGTAAATGAGTAAAACCGAAAGTTACAGAATTCATTACGCAACGCATAAAACACTGGTACAGACGTACGCACGGCGTTATCAACACAGTATAGGTAGTTAGGTATAGACGGCTTCACGAACGGTCCTCGAACTAGTAAAACTTTTTATTTATTTATAGGAAATTCTGCTGAAAAATTAAGTAGTAGCTACTTAATTTGCATAATTATTATGCTCAGAATCAAGTACAGAGTGCTCTCCTTCAATATCTAAAATATGTCACCAGTCACCCTGTATACTGGGCACTTAATTTTTCACTAACATTGCCTATAAATAAATAAAGCTTTGTTACTATGTACTTGACTTACGTCTGAGTCAATCGCGGCACGTGACCTGGCACGCGGATCGCTGCAAATGCGAGTTTAACAATGCGTTGCGTAATGAATTCTTTAATTTTCGGTTAAGTTTACTCAGTAAATAATTAATATTTATTTTTTATTATATTTTTTCTCTTCATGTATGATCTTAAACTATTTTTTAATGATCCTCAAACATCTTGAAATGGACTAACCCACCCATATTTTTATAGAGATTAATTTATGAAATTCTAGCTTTTGGTTAGACATGAGTGCGACAATACATGTACCTAACGTATTTTAGTTTTTTATTATTTTTTTTGCTACCCAACCTGATATACCGGGTGACTAGTGGGGCACTTTTGAAATTCAAGACTGGTACATGTATTGTCGCACTCATGTCTAACCAAAAGCTAGAATTTCATAAATTAATCTCTATAAAAATATAGGTGGGTTAGTCGTTCCTGCTTGCGATTTGTTTGATTTTTGTCTATAATCCGAAAAAATTCATACGATCCCATATAAAAAAAAAAAACAATTTGATAGCGAAAGCAAACTAAATTCTATGAATTGACATAATGCTAGAGTCTATTTTACAAAGTAATATATTCGACACATTACATACACATTCCCAAGAACAGCCCGCGACTTTTAATCATAGAGTTTTAATAATAAAAGTAATAATTGATAATTATAAAAATGTAAGACTTCATTATTTACATAAACAAACACAAACAACAGAACGCCAAAAATTCATAAGTAGGTGCTTTTTGCTGGTACTTAAGTAAACAATCGTGTAGGTATAATTTTAATAAATAAACGATTTATAAATATTTATCTTTATTTTTATTACTCTGTAATCCTTTATAACTGTTTAGGCGTGTTTCTAGCGTGAGTTACATCTGATCTTATTCTATGACGTTTGTTGACGTGGACGCGCCGTGCTTGTGTGAGTAAAAATGACAACCTTTAGACACGTACAGGCCTATCTATGGATTTAAATCTTTGTTATCGGGAGGAACCCGGGCCGTGGGGTTGTGGTGAGAGCGCGGTTACTCCACTCGGTGAAAGCCGAGGGCTGGCGCATGAACTTCTCTTGTGTGCGTGCCGAGGTGGAAGTAGAAGCTGACCCCGAAACGTACCGAGCACTCGCGCGTAGGCTCAAATCTGCTAATGTGCACGTCAGGCCAGCGCGACGACCCATATCCACGTAAATACCAAGTTTATCTTCCTAGAAAATTAGTTCACTGTCACTGGTTAGTTCAATTTCTGACAAAACAAAGTAGAATTTGGAAACTACACTTAATATCTATTTGGGAACTACACTTAACATCTGCCTTTTTGTAGTGGGATGACAATGAAACATTGTTCACCTCAATCATGGCCTTATAACTATAACAAACCTTAAAACAGATAAAATCTTTGTGATGCAAACCTGTATTTGTTGAATATTCAGTTCAATCCAGTATAAACTTGGTTTGTTGTTAGCTGTGTTTTATATGGATAGAAGTAAGTGTTATGTTATAAGTTTATTTCATTGCATACTTAAATTATTTATGAGCCTGGGTTGTTTTTCATAATAGGCAGATAGATATGTGGAAAACTAAAATAAAAATACTATTGATAAATGTATTTTAGTAAAATTTACTAAATAAATTTTGCCAAAACTATTTGACTAAAACAGGCTCCAGCTTTTGTTTGTTTTTGTTATTGTTGCTTACCATCATAACATAAAACCTTTGTCAATTTCAAATATGCTCTTACTCTTAGCCCATTAATCTTTTCTTTTCTCATGTTTGATACATATTTGCCCTGTCTTATAAGTAATAGTAGAATCACAGTTGCCTGGGAGAAATCATTTGCAAACAATAAGGCTGTATATTGACCAAAATACTTATGCACAGTATATCTAATAGGTACACCTAGTAATTTACATACTTATTCAATAAAGTTTAATCAAAAATATTCACAATTGAATTGAATACATTTTAATGAATAAATAAATCATATTGATTCAGGAAAGGATAAGGTTGGTTCACTGTCACAAGCTTGGTTTCTTCATGTATAGGACAGCTTGCAACACATATTATAACCTATTTTTAAACACTAGAGTGCAATGACTGTTCGGTTAGCAAACACCTGTTTCATAACTGTGACTAAATGCTTATCTGCTGATTTGTTAGGGTACTTGTCTTCAGCGGTTTTGTTTTCTCTTATAAATAACTGAATTTTTTGAAAGAAAATTTCATTTATGACTTATACATGGATAATTAAAAAGATCTTCCATGCTGGACATGCAAAGGAAAAATATAGAATGTGCCAGCTGCTTCTCTTCCTGGGCATACTTATTTATTTATTTATTCACAGATGCACAAAATAGGTTACAATTATAATAAATATGTGTAAAGTAAGCATTATTAGCTGCATACTGTAAGAGTCAGTTATAGGACAAAGGTTTTATTCTGTGGGCTTTTTTTTCTGACTCCTTCACGGCAATAGTCTCTCTCCATCATTCTAATACCTCCAAAGTTTTCAAATGTGACATCAGAGGGTTTTATAGCCTCTGGTGTTCTGCCTAACCAGTAAGGGATGCAGGAGTGAAAAAAAAATTCATCAGTTTTGCACATAGACATGACCATGTCACCTTCATTAAAAAGGTTAAAATTTTTATTATTATCAACATAATGGGCCATATTCAAATTTATGCTCTCTAATTTGGTCTTTATTGTAAATTGCAATTTATTTTATTTTAAATATCAGAATGGATGATAATTTATTGATTATCAATGATTTTTGTGTCCTCAATGTGGAGGCAAACTCCCAAGCATTAAGTGCTATCTTGTTTAGTAATAACAAGATTTACATTTAAATTTTGATGATATAACTTGCTATATTCTGAAGGCTTGCTTATGTAACAAAATATAAAGGAGTTCCTGAAAATTAATTCTGTACTTGTGTAAAGGTTGCTTGTTAGGAATTGCTTTTAACAATAAGGCCACCTGACAGTATCAGTGAATGCTTATCTTTTACGACTAAATTGTATTTTATCAGTAATGATTGTTATATTTAGAATTTACTTCACTTTATAATATTGAGAAATCAGTTTATTTATATTTTTATCCTCATGTTTTATTGTGATAAAGCAATATTTGTTTATCAACATCATGGTTCAAAGTTGTAAATACTTCTATTTTTAAATATATGCATGACTCATAGAAAAACAGTTTCAAATGTAATTTTGCAACAGGTATAAAACACAAAACTTCTCCCACACCAATTGGCTATTTGCCCACTATTTATTTATTTAAGTATTTACACTTTATTGTAAACCTTATATTATAACAATTTAAAATAAATTCAAAGTGACTGAGATTACATAATTGGCGGTCTTATCGTTGGGCAGCAATTTCTACCAGACAACCAATGGACATAGGATAATCGTAAAAAGTAGCTTGGGGTTAAGGCATACTACTTAACATATAAATACACACAGATATATATAATGAACAAATAACCATATACATATACGTATACAGGGTGTCCCGCTTACCCTATATAATACCTTCTCGGAGGTATTCTAGTACTCGTAAGGATAACAGAAAAAATATAACAAAAGAAAAATTCAAAATTTATTTTTCAATTTCTGTATGAAAATGTCGAAATTTATTGCTGACATACAAAAATTTAATAATAAATTTCGAATTTTTCTTTTTTTCATATTTTTTCTGTAATCTTGTTTTTACATGAAGATCTTGAAGAAAACATTGTAATGCCTTGTCTGAAGTCTTATAACTGTTGCTTTAGCAAACTAGGTGTTCCACTATCTTAACAAAACAGAGAAATAAATAGTATTTGGAGACATTCCGAGTTTCTTATCATATTGTCAACTTTCAAATATGCACTTAACATAAATTAGCCAAACTGCGTGGCTTTGGATAACTGTTGAGTTTTGGATACCATGCAGCGGAAGTAGGGGCGGTCCTAATATTCTCCCTGACTGAAGCCTGTTGTTTTTTTTTTATTGGCATGGTTGGGGCTGAAACCCATAACTTTTCACTCTCCAGGTGGTACCAATGCACTACAGAGACTGTAGTATTATTTAATACTCTACATAAATGAGCACTCCTGTGGCACTCGAGACGTTTCCAGCTAAACCCTTAGGTTGGCAATGGGTTAGAGTTGACATTAAATTCGCAAATTTTAAGTCCCTAATTTAAAATTAGGAAACTTAGAATTGAAATTGCTAACAAAAACTGATTTTGAAGCTTCTAATTTTGACATTAGAGAAACTTCATCAGCTTGTCATGTTGAATATGGCCCAAATATCCATATCCTATAATTTATCATTAATGTCTATGGGCCTAGAAGATAAATCTCTCTTCACAAACTCTTTATAATGAGCCCACTACATGACCATGACTCTCTCCCCTGGGTAACAAGGAGGCTTAGTCCATAAACAAGCAAACAGTCTGGAGTCAGAATTGTGAGGGCCCGAAATGGCTTCTGCCTTACCCTAACAACCACTGTATACAAGCAATGAGACTAAATGCTTAATAAATTCATTGAGAGAAATGAATGGTTCGTGGTCATCCATCTATAATGCTTAATCTGCCATATCAAATAATAGGTATACACAGGAGTCTCTATGCCACAGACCTTGCGAAAGCTCTTACCATTGAATGTAACAAAAAATAAAGAAATAAATTCCCCAGACAATCACACTAACTACATGGCCTCAAAGTAAGCAAAGCTTGTGTTATGAGATACCATGTTACAAACTAGGTGGCAACCTAGAATAGAAAATAAATGCCCAGACCCAGAAAATTATTTTTTTCTGGTCCCGCGGGAATCAAACCAGCTACCACTGGCGTCTGAGGCAGATAGGTTTACCCCATCATCGCCAAAGTGTTCATCGAAAAAGAAAATATGGTTATTTGTGTTCTGTACAAACATTCTATTCTGTGAAAAGATATCACTTGCTCTGAGTAAAAGGAAATTAGGTGTAACCAACTCTGTAAAGTGCTAGCAAAGTAATTCCTTATTTACCATAGGTTGCAGAAAACACAGGTATCAGATTTCTACAGTCTAAACAAATTATATGTATTCAACAAAATGTTCTAAAATAACTTGAGAAGACATTTCAAATTTAGAACTCTTATCTCGGTTATCAGCACTTTTGAAAACTCATTTTATGTACTTAGTTAGATTCAATAATAACACAGTCACTTAAATTTTGTATTTTTTATATGTTTGAGGACCAAATTATGAAAGTGTAGCTATTCATATAAAGTGAGTTTATGAATTATAATATTAAATAAAAAATTCTGACATTCGCACAACATTATCTAGCCCAAATCAAGTTTCTTAAAGAACTTTTGTTATGGATACTAGATTAAGGATAATAAACTGGTATATCCATGACTTGTTGTCCATATCTGTCTTATCGCCACCGGGATTCATACCCAGGACCTCAGGTACACATAGAAGGCAATTTGCGTTACCATCTACACCAGCTGCTTGTTATAATATTGCTAGCTTTTGCCCGCGACTTCGTACGCGCATAAACATTATGTTTAACACAACCGTAGTGTTGTGTAATGTACAACATTAACATAATATTGTAGATTTAACAGATTTTGCCAACTCCACTACAGAAAGTTATGTGAAAAGCATGGAATATTTTTACTAACCTACTTATTCTCTTACAGTGTTACTCCAAAAGCTGCTACCAGCCCGGTGGCTGTCAACAAGCAACTTCCTCAATCTGGTGAGTTTGTTTGATTGTATGTTTGTATGACACATGTTTATTTTTAAATTTGACTGCTAAGAATAGCCCTGGCGTTCTTGGATTAGCGGTGACCATAAGGCTGCAAACTGGACGGCAGCGACAGCGACGCGGGGAATCTGGGCCGTTCTCGCCGCCAGCGGGCGTGAGAGCGATTTGTCGCGGTGCAATACAATTTCAATACTTTCTATCGTGTCGCGGAAATCGCTGTCGCTGCCGTCCAGTTTGCAGACTTAGAGTGACCACCAACTAAGTGACCATCCTTCATAATTTATCTACCGTCAATTATCACCGTTGAATGGTGATGTGTTTTGGTTATGTTTTTTTTAGTGGTTTGACCTCAATCTCACCTGATGGCAAGTGAAGGTCGAATTTCGCACACGGGATTAGGACGGAACTGTCTCCTCAATAAAAAGTTCGGCATCACATGATATTTATTGGCAGATGACATGAAAGATGTAGGTCTATTCAAAGTGAGTTGAGAATAAAACAACTAAAAGTCCCAAGATATACTAAAAAATATTCATATTATTACATAGTTCATGTAATCATAAATACTAAAATGAAGTTTACGAACGCTGCTATGGCGATGGTCGTGGCGCAGTACAGATATCTACAGTAATTCAACTCGGCTGCATCTTTGAAATAAATGCCTCTGCGCCGCGGTCCGTTCACATGTGATAGGGCTGCCCGACTTCAGCGTTTAAATTATATTTGCCTACTTTGTGTTTACTTCCATTTACTTTTGTGACTGCATATATACTTTTTTTATATAAAAAAATAAATACTCTGTAAATAGAATAGAAAGTGTTCAACAAAAATACATTATATGGGGATTTTATAAATATAAATATTATAAAATCCCCAATCACACCCAACTGCATGGCCTCAAAGTAAGTGAAGCTTGTGTTTTAGAAATGCCATGTAAAGGACTAGGGCAGAACTAGAATATAAATACATGTAAGATAAACGCCCAGACCCGGAACACTTTTATCTTGTTCCGTGCGGGAATCGATCCCGCGACCTAACGATTGGCCTAGTAGCGTCTAGACCACTGCACTACGGAGACGTGTGTAATTTGTGATAATAATAATATGTACAGTAGAATCCGATTATTATGACTCCGCTTATATTGACCAACCGCAAAATATGACGTGTTTACATAGTGAAATTTGGTTTCCAAATAAATTATATAACTAAGTCGGTTATAATGACTTCGCCTATAGTGACATATGGCTTATTATGACCCTTTTTTTAATTTTGTCCGCTTATAGTGACCGACCGTATGATTTCTAACACCTTTGCCAGTGTTCGGGAGAGTCACGTTATACCCAAAGACTTTCGGCGCGTGAAAGGCTTTTTTGATTTATCTCTCAGAGCGTAGATTTACTTATTAATATCTACTTTGATTTATCTCTATTTTATTTATTCTGTATTTATTTATTTATTGGAAAACAAACAGCACTTTTAATACATATGACTAAAGTTTAGATAATTAGTACATTAGCCTAAAGTTTTCACTTATATTTAACACATACATGAGTGACGAAGACAAGTACATATGAATTTTATTAAAGACAGATATTTTATATAGATAAACAATATGATATAATTATTATACAAAAAAAAACTACTAATCACCTAAAAATAAAAGGAAAAGATTCACAGTGTTCAATTATGTTTTGACATTTTTAACAGCTGATATGTATTGTCTAATATTACAATTAAATATATCTATATGATGATATCGCTGGTTATGAATATGGCAAGCTCTGACCAGGAATCGATTTGAGAAGTAATTAGTTTTACACAAAGGTACAGCAAAAACATTTTTAAAGCGAGTCGGAAGTCTAGGGCATTTAAATGATATTTCACTTAAAGATACGGTGAGTCCATAACATTATTGATAATCTTAAAGAGCATTATTTGATCACGGTGTTCTCGTCTTAATGATAATGATCTTGTAGTACCTATGCTTGTATGACGTCCGTTTAGTTTTAGTATGACTTGTTTCTTATTTCCCTTCGATGTCATTATAAACGGATTCCACTGTATTAACAATAAAAAATAGTATAAGTTTACTAAGTTTTAGTTCTCTAGTACCTATCAAAAGCTTACTTTACTTTAGCCTATAAGATTACTTAGGGATAGACATCGCGGTGTGAATATTAAGTTAATTTCTTCATTGTATTGTTTTCTTTTACAGCAATTCTTACACCAGCCACCCAGATGAAACCCCTATACTGCCATGAGTGAGTAATTCTAATAATTTTACGTTTAAATCCAAAATAATAATGCCCACAACTTTATATTGCGCTGGAACCTTGTCGCACCAACGTCCGCGCTACGTCAGTACAGTTTGCTTGCTTCTGATTGGTTAAAGGTACTGAGAATTTGAAACGTTGACGACATTCTGACGTCACAAAATGGCGGCCACTTTTATTATTCGTTTGCGAGGACGTATAGTTAAAAGTATTAAAACATTTGTAACTAATATGTATTAGTAAAAAAAAATATTTCAGTAATAAACCTATAACACAAGTAAATTGGGAATCTCCTTTTAAGCCTATTTGCCTTTGCCAGGAGACCTAGCTCTCCTCCAAAACTTAGTAGTAATAATAATAACATTTATTTATAAATAATTCATAATATGTTACTAAATCTGAATAACTTAAATAACTAAGTTATCAATGCTGATACCTAATACACTACAGAAAAACGTTGTATACAGGGTAACTGGTTAAGTCGTCTTAGATTCATTAGAAGCGTGTAGTAGGTACCCGTCTCTTTTCTAACTTATTTCAACATGAAACACCCTACCCCAAACCTAACAGTTTTTCAATAAAAATTGCCGATTTTTTGCCATTAAACATCATATTTTAAAGATTTACAAAAAAAATTAAGAGATATAACTATACATTTAATATTCAACATGATCACTGTGAAAATGTGTAAAGTTTACGATGGATTGGCATGTCTAAATAGACTATGGAAAAATCCCAAAATTTAATAAATTTGATCATAATTTAATTGGAAGATACTTTATGGTCAACATTTCATTTGGTTCCTTTCCAATGTTTATTGTATAGGTGTTAAAATGTGGTTGTTTAAGGCTGCGTTTCCACTGACACGGAGCTGAGCGGAGCGCCGCCTGAATAGACCACACTGTTAAAAATTATGTGATTTTACATGCAAAAAAAGTACATAAACCTGTAGAATGTACCGAAAACAGCTGTAAATTTCAGTAAATTGTGGAAAAGAAAATATATTTGGGTAATTTTACAGATTTTTAATATTTTTATGTAATTATACCTAAAACGTGTATAATGAAAGAACAATTTGTATTTTTACACATGAGCTGGGATTATTACAGAAGCAATACATAAAAAATGTGTATAAAAAAGTATAAAATTGCCGAAATATTAGTGAATTTCCATAAATTATAGAAAAAATACACAATTATGCAATGTAAAATTGCATCTCTCATGTAAAACTACATCAACATTTAATGTTACATAAATGTTTGAGTTGCCCAAGCTTTTATGTAATTTTCACTAAAAAATTTTAACAGTGCATACTGATTGGTACTGCCCGTTCTGTTTCTATTGAAGCGCAGCGGAGATTTCGAACATAGTGATTGGTTTATTCAGGCGCCGCTCAGCCTAGCGTCAGTGGAAACGCAGCCTTAGTTCTGGATAACTAGCTTGACAGTTTGTTCGCCATTACAGCGGCGGTGACATGAAAGTGAGCTCCCCGCAGTGCCACTCGCCGGGGGCCATCTTGCCGGACTTGCCTCTGCCCGCCGATGACCCGGAGAAGGTAGGTTTTATTTACTTTTTTAAGTTTTTTATTTTAAGTAGCTCCATCTAGTGGGATAGCTTAGCAGCTAAACCACCGTACTCCGTAAACCCAGTCGGGTAAAA
Source organism: Stenoptilia bipunctidactyla (assembly GCA_944452665.1). Taxonomy (NCBI): domain Eukaryota; kingdom Metazoa; phylum Arthropoda; class Insecta; order Lepidoptera; family Pterophoridae; genus Stenoptilia; species Stenoptilia bipunctidactyla. The sequence goes on along the minus strand of OX101749.1, from coordinate 12,175,893 downwards.
ACAGTATAATTGGAAAAGCACCCGTACGGCAAGCGGGTCCCAGGTTCGAGTCCTGGGTGATTTTATTCTATCAGGCATATTTTTTCAGTTATTTAAGGTATATTTTATTTACTTTTTAAATATCGATGTAGAAATTTAAGCTATGCATACGACAAAGCCTGTGCTTTGCGCGAATTTCTGTGAGCCGATATCACAAATACTGTCGTCGCCACTGTTCATCTATAATTGTTACTTTTTTTCCATTGCACTAGCCATCAGTTTGTAACTGTATACAGTTTTCATTTATTGTTTAAATGGGGGTTGCAAGAGATCGCATTGAAGTGATAAGGCCGCTTAAATTTCATTACCTTTTTTGTTGTATTTTTTTGTAATGTAGTATACACACATCAAAAAAGTTTGAGATCACTAGCAAAAGATGCAATATTTTTTCAACTTTACTTTTTAAATTTGCTTACGTAACATTTTTTTAGTAAAAGAAATACACTTCTTGAAATAAAATAAAAATATTTTAGTTTTTAGTAACTAAAATTGGCAGGCCAGTCTAACCTGTTAATGTCGTATTCACGTAGAGCAGCCTTGATTCGTTGAGCTCGATGTGTGGGTGCATTATCGTCAACCATTACGAATCGAGGACCATGGTTTATTCCAAATGACCTGACAATTCTATCATTAGCAATAGTTTGGTATAAAGCTGCAGTCATCGAGCCACGATACGGGATCAACGGCGTTCTAGCAACAATCACTATACCGCCCCAAAAAGGTACCGATTTCCCGCCTTGTTGAACGGTTCCGGCGGCAGTTCTTTGTTTTTCAGCGTCCCCACGTCTTCTCCAGACACGAAGACGTCGGTTGTCTGGATGAGAACACTAGTTCTGGACTCGTCAACGAAGAGACAATTCCGCCAAATGTTTTCCTCGTCGTTTTCTTCATTTTGGCGAAGTCTAGCCCACTGCAATCTGCGGCGCTGTCTTTGCTGTGAGTTCAGGGGTAATCGCCAGGATCTCCTCGCTCGTAATCCAACCTGGTGTAAGCAATTCCTGATGGTCTGAGTGCTAATTTGTAGTCCAGTAGCAGCCCGCAACTCAGCTTTTATTTTAGTGGCGTTGATCGTTGGGTCTCGGGCAGTCAGCAATCTGATGTAACGCTTCTTAGCAGCAGTAAGAACAGTTGGCCGACAACTGCGAGGCAAAATTATCCAGGCCGCGATACTTCCGTATTGTGTTCACGACACAGGATTGGAATACAGCCACTCTGCGTGCTATTGCTCGCGAAGAATGTCCTTCCCTCAATGTAACAATTCTTGCTCGTAAAACTTCTGATAATCCCCTCAGCATCTTTTTCAATGAACTCCTTCTTCGGAAAGTCAGAAAAAACGCTTGAATCAAGTTGGTCAGATTTCTGAATGAGTGTAAACAAGGATTCAATCTCTTTTTATACAGAAAAACAAAATATATTTTATATTCTTTTCTCATTAAAAGATTTGATTTTTAAATGAAGAATCTTAGAAAATAAAGAAAAAACGTTTTATGCTAACGTAACAAAAACGAGGTCGTATTATCAAAGTGATCTGAAACTTTTTTTGATGTGTGTATTAAGTTCTTAATAGGTTCTCATTAGGCACTATTTTCAATGTTTAGTTATGTGTTTTTTTTTGTTTATAAATAAACGATGACACACAAAAATAATATTAATTCCAGCCGTGCCGCGATAATAATAAGGATAGGTTTGATCTCCGCTCGCGCAGTTAATTATATTGAGTGTGTTTTATCGTTCGACGATAAATTGATAAATAACAACAAAACATTCTGGAGAATTTTGATTACATTATATTGTCATTATAGAAAGCCTAAAAAAAATTACTAGGCGGTCCTATCGCTTCACTCTATTTCTGATATGACTTCTCCTAAATAAAAAAAAAGTATTATATAAAATAAAATACTTTGACTTTAACAGTAGACTTCAATTAAAACGCACAGAGGAGAATAAAATTCAAAAAAATTCACTATTGACGAGTGGACACAGATTCTCTTAAAGTGGATTTCTACATCTTATCTTACTAATATTTTAAATGTGAAAGTTTGAAAGGATGTATGGATGTTTATTCCTCGCCCACGGCAGAACGGCTTGACGGATTTGCATAGTGATAGTGTACAGTCTGGAATAGCACATTTTTATCCCAATATTCCCCGAGGGGTTCGAAATTGCTAGTTATTGTGTGAAAATTTAATTAAGATTCAATAAAAAAATACTCTTAAAGGCTCAATTTTATTTGAATAAGTATGTTAAATTCTATTTTGTGATTTTGTTTGTTCCAACAGAGCACCGGTCTGTCGAAAGAGGCCACTGCAGCGGACACCCAGGCTTGGTTGTCTCGACAACGCTTCTCTCAGCATGCAGCTACTTTTGCCAATTTCTCCGGAGCCGATTTACTGAGGTTAGTGTTTGTATTTATTGATTTAATTTAATCTATTTATTTAACAATTTATGTACACAGGATAAAAGACAATTGCAGTTAAAAGTAGAATAATTTTACAAAGGACAGCTTATTTCTAAAGAAATTTCCCCGCAGACCTGAGACTGGAGAGTTTTGTTAAAATATAATTATATTGTGTACTTTTAAATATAATTCGAATAAATAACATTTTTATAATTTATATTTGAAAACCTATATAAAAAAAAAATTACATAGCAAATACATTCATAGGATACATATTATATCCTAAAAAATATAGATAAAAAATTTCTTCATCATCATAACAAAGATTTATAAATTAGCTATCTATAGGGACTATCTTTTAACCTTTCAGCATTGCAATACTTGTAAGAGGCAGTCCCACACTTCTTGTATTAACATAAAAATTATTTAAAAGAAACGACATTATGACGACCGGCTGGTGTATAGGTTCGAATCCCGGCGGCGGCGGATATTTGTGTGATGAACACAGATATTAGTCGTCAAGTCATGGACGTTTATATGTTTATTTAAGTTTATTCTAATAAAAAAATATGTATTTTATTCAATATGTATGTTTATATATTTCTTAAGTATATCAGTTAAGTACCCATAACACAAGTTCTTTAAGAAACTTAATTTGGGCTAGATAATGTTGTGTGAGTGTCAGAAATATTTATTTTATATTATTATTATATTTAAAAAATTTAAACCTTGTTTGCATAACGTAGTATGCATTGGTCTGGATTATTATGATATGTATGTATTCATAAGAAAAGTATAAATATGCTGGGTTAGATGGCGCTAAAAATGTCCAACAATTATTGATTTATTCATTAGTAATTGTTTTTTTCCATTTCTAGACTCTCTCGAGATGACATCATCCAGATTTGTGGATTGGCGGACGGGATTCGCCTTTTCAATGCTCTGCACGCCAAGTTAGTTAAATTGATATTATATTAAACATATAATATGTATATAGTTTTAAAAAGATATCTGAAATAAAACGGATAAATAAATAGGAATATTATTTTACATATATAACTTCACGCCTGTAGCCCTTATGGGGTAGGCAGAACATCAGAGGCTATAAAACCATCTGATGTCACGTTTGACAAATTTAGAGGTATTATAATGATGGAGAGTGACTATTACGGTGACAGGGGGTCAGCCTATCGCCCGCAAAAACGTCAAATAAAACCTCTGTTCCCTTAACTGACTTACAGTATGCCCGGGAAGAGAAGCAGCTGGCTCATTCTATGTTTTTCTTTCGCTCCCAGTCCAGCATGGAAGTGAATATTATTTTATTGTATTGAAAAGAAAAACTGATTATTAGTCTTTTTTAAAAACATCTTTATGGTGCTTAACTATCTAAATTACACATTTTTAGTTGACATTTCCATAGCTATTCCCGTTTACTGCTATTCTCTATAAAATCTGTTTAAAAACGACTTTATATTCTCTTAAAATACCGATTTATGTCGGTGGTCTTAATATGTTATATGTAATATGCAACCTTATAGCTTCTAGTTTTCGCCGAAATAAATCGGATTTTCAACCGACTTCCAGAAAAGGAGGAGGTTCTCAATTAATCTGTATTTATTTTTTTGTGTCTTTATTACACGTTATTTCGGACAATTATGAATGTATTTTGAAAATTCTTGTTTCATATGTTAGAAGATACTAAATAATTGGTCCCATATAAATTTCATTGAAATCGGTTGTGTACTTCGTTGAAAATTTAAAATTTTTGAAAAAATATTTATTATTTCGGATAATGTTTACGTGGATGATATTCAGCCAAAAGTTTTGACGTGAAGTCGGATTCTTTAATGCTCTGCATTCGTTGATTATAATCATAATTATTTACATAAATTTCAGACGCATCGAGCCCCGTCTTACTGTATACATCTGTCCGTCGGGATCGAACATCTACAGCGCCCTCTATCTGCACGCTTGTGAAGCTCGCGAACTGTTGCATAAGCTCAGAAATTTGCTGCAGGCTAAGGTAGGCTGTTTTCTATGTAACAACATGTATGGTATGGTGTACAGGGTGCTTATGACGACCGGCTGGTGTAGCGGTAACATACATTGCCTTCTATGCCAGAGGTCCTGGGTTCAAATCCCGGCGGCGGCGGATATTTGTGTGATGAACACAGATATTAGTCGTCAAGTCATGGATGTTTATATGTTTATTTAAGTTTATTCTAATAAAAAATATATATTTATTCAATATATATGTTTATATATTTCTTAAGTATATCAGTTATCTAGTATCCATATCACAAGTTCTTTAAGAAACTTAATTTAGGCTAGATAATGTTGTGTGAGTGTCAGAAATATTTATTATTTACTTAACGATCCAACGAAAGGGGGATTGTAGAACTTGGATTGACAAATTATAGTACACTAGCCACCGCGAGCGTTTTTACCCGCGTAACTTTTGATCCCGTGGGAATTTCGGGATAAAATATAGCCTATAATCTTCCTCAAGAGTTGGGCTATCAAATGCAAAAAGAATTTTTCAAATCCCACTTGTAGTTTCTGAGATTAGCGCGTTCAAACAAACAAAAAACAAACTCTTCTGCTTTATATATTTGTATAGATTACTGCAGCGGCCGGCAAGAGAGGTATTAAAGGATTAACGTGTGAATGTGGGCCGAGGCGAAGCCGAGCCACACACACGTAAGTCCATCAATGCCTCGTTGCGGCCAAGGCTTGTATAGTACTTTTTTCAAATAATGCGCGGAAATTAAACTAAGTAGTGCAATACAGAACACTTATTTCAAAATACAATTATTGCATTTACGCGCCAAAGTGTTTTTTTCTATGTGCAAGCCAGTTTGAAAATAAAATTTTCTCGAACATGCTTGGAAAGCTGAGCATTACTTCGACAACCTTCTTCGAGATAAATCGAAATTGCTGTATTGGTCGAGCAGCGGCCGGCAATAGTTGTATGAAAATCCATATCTGTCGTGATTTTACATAGTAATTTATTTGGCCGCTTCACACGCCAAATTTTTTGCATGTTTGAGGAAAAGAATATGTTAAGTTTTAGACCCAAGCCAAGGCAAAGGGTGATTTATAATTTTACCAGAATATTATTTATTTTAGACATCGTGTTTCATAGTAAATATTATGGCTTAACACCTTCACAATCAATTTCTACAACGTGTAACAAAATGGAGAGCTAAAACTGAAGGGTTAGCTTCTATACCATACGTAGAATATTCAGTAAAAAAATTAGCATCATCAGTGCTGGTATAGTCTTGCATGCAAATTTATTTATTTATTTTACAACAAAATGTTTTGACAACCCTAGTCAACCTAATCAGCTAAACCAAGACTTGTGCCGCACTCAGTGACCTTATGAACTTTCCCGCACCGGCTGAACTTTGTAGTATCTGTCATACGCCCGAATACTGGAAAGTCACTCAAATGTATCAATCAGCTGAAGGGCATTTAAATGTAAGCGTCTCCCATATTTAACTGATATACACAAACGCCACTCAGACGATTTGTTATGATGCTCACGTAAGTGGCCCTGTGAGTAGCCGTCAAATATTTAGTTTCATTTTACGCCTGATCTAACTTGATTGTACAAATTAAAAGATTACTAAAAACCTTTTAATGCCGTTTACTATTTGTTGTCATTAAATATATTTAAATAAATTTAAGACTTGACAATGTTCAATTTAATTTTCTGGTTATGTAATTACAATAGAAAATCCGAAATCGTGACTGACATCTGAGAAGGCGCGAATCAACATCAATTTCAAAACATTTTGTTGGACAAAAAGAAACTGTATTCTAATTATAATAATATATTATGGAGACAATTAAAAAGAAACGTGGCTCTAACTAAAGGTACTAGCTCGGAAAAGAATATGCTGTTAGAATTTGTTAAAAAGTGAGTAAAAGTAACATTATTATCAATATACTATTTTCATAAAAATGTAGTTACATTGACTACTTATTTACAAAAGTTAACCGCAAAGTTATAAGTATTTGGTCTATTGGCTGGAAAGCTCTACTTCTCCTAGTATAGTAGGCGGTTTTATCGACTCCCCAAACACGGACTCCAAGTAGGTATAGCACGGTTTCTTTAGAAACACGAAAGCGCGCACGAAAATTAGCATCGTTGTATTTTTCAAATGCATTGAGCATTTGATTATTTCGGCGGCGACCCACGTTCTGCGTTTCATGGTCTGAAAGATTAGATAGGGACGATAAAGACATTATTTTAACTTTATGGTACACACTTTTCACCGCAATTATAGATTTAGGAGACCTCTTGACCACTCTTAAACACAAGCGACGCTTAAATCAGTTTGACAGATCATTTAACAGCTAAAAAAAGTTGAGTGACCGTCGAGTATACGAATTTTTCGTTAAGTGGTGCACATGTGGAGCCTGAGTACAACTTATTTGGAGGTCAACTTAAAACTAAGTGCATCTTAAAATTTGCGTTTGAGAATACGAATTTTTCGTATGAATGGTACTCAAAAATTTAAGCAGCATTTAAATATTTGAGAGACGTTCCAGTATTCGGGCAATAGTTACCCATCACTTTATTTTTAAGCCATCTGTTATGGAATAGATTTCATCAAAAACTAACAGCGGTTTTTAGGGTTGACACTTAGATATTTTGATCTAAACTTAGAACTTGTTTTTCGGCCGAACCGTAAGGATAACAAATTTATGTTACTGTTACTTATAAACTACATCATCAAACATACAATCCCTTTAAGTATTATCTCTTCATTATGTTACACGTTGTATATAGAAATAGGGTTAGTTTGATTTTTCAAAATTTCCGATTTTAGATTCTTTTGCTGAGTCCAAGTTTTTGTCTAAATGTGTGAATGCAGTTTTTATAGATATCAAAATCAATGACATAGTTCGTATATTCAGAGCAGATCTTAGTATGTCTTATAATTTCAGACTTTTCCATACTGCCCCATCTTAATATTCCACTCTGTGTGTAATTAAACTAAAACGGAATATAATTTTGAGTCCGTTTCAAAACTTTGCCGAACTATATCAACTATAATAGTTCAAAAATTAATATCCATGATATTGTTACAGGATTGCGAAACGGTCCTAGTCTCAGGTCCGAACGGGGCCCGAGTGCGTCTTACAGATGATTTGGTGCGCCATCTACCGGACAACTCCACATACAGACTCGAGCGAGGCGAAGAGAACTCTCTACTACTCTGTGCCACCAACGCTGGCAACTAAAGTGTCTACGGGATATATAGGGTTAATTTTCATTAACGCATCACCTCTTGCCAGAGACTGCCCTCTCCAACTCAATCCCAACATTTGTTCTGCGACTTATTACAAATCTTGATAAATAACACAAAAATATAAATTTTTTTTTTGTTCCTTATAATCTACATTTTGTAAGAAGTACCTATTATTATAATTAAGAGATATTTTACTGCGCAAGGTGCGTGGCATACCAACGCCCAGAGTAAATAGAGTTACGGCTCTTAACAGAAGCTTTAAATATTTTTTGTAGGGAAAAACTAAAATTTAAAAAGTTGTAGAACAAATGTTGTTGGGATTGATGTGGAGAGGCTGCCTGCAAGATGTGATGCGCTAATGAAAATTAACCCTGTATTTTTTTTCTTTACTGTACGACAAAGACATACCCGTTTAATGCTACAATCTTCTGGTGTTTGGTACTTACATCATCATTACAACTCTGTAATAAGCCCACTGAGGGCCATGAGTTTCTCCTCTGGGTGACAATGAGGCTGTAATCCACCAAGCTGGCCCAGTGCTGGGCGGTGGATGTCAGAATTTTCAAGACACTGCATTTCCAAGGCTTCTGAAAAGTATACAGTACCGAGTACCAACGGAGGTATTTACATGATACAACCAAATAGCTGGTGTTTCGGTATGATCATTTCAAAGATTGAAGATAAACTACAGAACAGAAAATTAAAAATTTTGGACTTATTGTGTAAATACCAAACACCACAGAATCACACCAAAATCAGTTCCTTACTCAAATACTTGCAAACAAAAAATTTATTAATGCAACTATTTTTATTATAAACTGTATTTAATAAAGCTCGAATGACCAAAAATTTATGTTCAACCGTTGAAAACCTATTATTTAACATTCAAGCGAAGTGATTTTCCCTATAAGCTTTACCTTAAGCTGGGATTTTTTCAAAATAATGTACAAAAGAAATGGTATTTGACCATGTCATATCTATAAAAGTAATTTGGACTGTCAATTAAGTACATAAAGATTAATGTTTTCAAATATAAGTTAGAGATCAGCCGGGAAATCAAAAATTGTGTTTTGATGGGAGAAGAGGATTAAAATAGAATAAATCGAAGGAGTTGACATAATATATTTTAATATATTTATGTTTTCTGAGGTTTTTTCTTATTGATATAAAATTGTATGAATGTAAAGTCATATTTCATCTCATTTAACAATTTCATACCACGTCATCTAGAATACTAACCCCAAATTTGATAAATTTTATATTTTTGTATAACTAAATTGTAAGTTTATGTTATTGGAGAATAGAAAGCATATATTTTATCATGTCTGATTATAATTTTAAGTTTGATTTGCTATTGCGGTTTAAAACTGCTATCAAATGATGATACTGAAGCGTATAACAATGTAAGACCATCTATATGTTAGATGTATTTGTGTGGTCACCAAGGGTGATGAGTGTTATTATTATTGGTTAAGTATGGTTTAGCATTTTAAATGCGAACCTTATTATAAGTGACATAAACCATTATATATTTTTATCTTTATAAATATTGAAACGGATTTTTCTGAATACCGTATTATACATATATTTTGAGGATAAATACAGTCATGTTAATAGTTTATAGTTATTGAAACTGGCATTTTAATAGCCATCTTTTTATAAACATGGCAGAGTCCATATTAGAGACACTCTGTGCCTATATTAGTATAGTTTATGTCAAGGGTCAACCATATGTGGTGACTTCTGTTTGTTAATCATTAATTAATATATGTTTGAATTATTATTATAATATAATTATGTCTTGTAAAGATAAAGTACCATTTTGGCCAGTTTCTGCACGCTGGTGGGTCTTTAGTTTATTTATTATTTGAATATATAAAGTTGTTTAGTTGTGGCAGCTACGAGTTGTTATTTTTCTATGTATAGTACATTATTATGAATATTATAGATTTACGTTAGCTTCATTCAAGCTGATTATTTTGTTTTTGTTAGGTTTTGTTCTCTTCATTGTCAAAATGATAATTAACGATTATGTTGTTACCATGTTGTTTGAGGCATTTTAATTTTTGGATTAAAATTATATTCAAAAGTCAATGCTGGTTACATGTCGTTGGTAAGTTTTTATTTCACATGTTATGTCTTTGACAATGAAGGGTTTTTGTTATTTAAACATATGCCAAAGGCATATATTTTTATTATCTGATATTAATGTAGATTTATATTATAGCTAGCTGTAAAAGTCGTCAAAATAGCAATTCCTTTACCATGGAGTAAGGAAACTAAATTTTTGATGCATTTTAATAATTAATATATACAAATTATCGTCGTGCCTTGTCTGTGCCTAAAATTAAATTTAGTTTGGAGTCAAATGGACGGTTGCATTAAGGAGTATTATACAATATTGTAGAATTAAATGATTTTTTAACATATACCATAGATATTTGCATGTATAGATTAAGTTCAATGTATAATGTGTAGTCAATAAATGTATATATAGAATATGGTGTTTTATTCGATTCAAAAGCATTGTTTGGGCACACACACGGGTGTTCACAAGTTGGTGAGAGGAGGTGTAGGGATCGGGATGCAGTGGAGAGCTGGGGCGACAGCGCGTAATCGATTGAGCGAAAATAATTGGGGATGATCAAAATCAAAATATTCTTTATTTCGTATTTAAGTATTTGAATACATTTGAAAAAGTCAAACAATTTAAAAATTGAACCGAATCTACCACCACTATGGAAAGTCGATCTGTTGAGAAGAAGTGGCAAGGAACTCGACAGCAACCATCTTTTAAAAATACACAATAACAATTTACAGCCGGGGGGGTATCCATTTCGGACCCACTATAAGTACCCCTTGAGCTACCCTGGCGGTAGGTATCATGTCTATGCCCGAATACTGGAAAGTCTCTCAAATATTTAAATGCTGCTTAAATTTTTGAGTACCACTCATACGAAAAATTCGTATTCTCTAACGCAAATTTTAAGATCCAGTTAGTTTTAAGTTGACCTCAAAATAAGTTGTACTCAGGCTCCACATGTGCACCACTTAACGAAAAATTCTTATACTCGATGGTCACTCAACTTTTTTTAGCTGTTAAATGATCTGTCAAACTGATTTAAGCGTCGCTTCCAAGTCGCTTCTGTTTAAGAGTGGTCAAGAGGTCTCCTAAATCTATAATTGCGGTGAAAAGTGTGTACTATAAAGTTAAAATAATGTCTTTATCATCCCTATCTAGTCTTTCAGACCATGAAACGCCGAACGTGAGTCGCCGTCGAAATAATCAAATGCTCAATGCATTTGAAAAATACAACGATGCTGAGTTTGCGTGCGCGCTTTCGTGTTTCTAAAGAAACCGTGCTATACCTACTTGGAGTCCGTGTTTGGGGAGTCGATAAAACCGCCTACTAGGAGAAGTAGAGCTTTCCAGCCAATAGACCAAATACTTATAACTGTGCGGTTAACTTTTGAAATAAGTAGTCAATGTAACTACATTTTTATGAAAATAGTATATTGATAATAATGTCACTTTTTAACTAATTCTAACAGCATATTCTTTTCCGAGCTAGTATAGTTACAGCCACGTTTCTTTTTGATTGTCTCCATAATATATTATTATAATTAGAATACAGTTTCTTTTTGTCCAACAAAATGTTTTGAAAATTGATGTTGATTCGCGCCTTAGTCATGTCAGTTGTCACGATTTCGGATTTTCTATTGTAATTAACCAGACAATTATATTGAACATTGTCAAGTCTTATATTTATTTAAATATAATTAATGACAACAAATAGTAAACGGCATTAAAATGTTTTTAGTAAACATTTAATTTGTACAATCAAGTTAGATCTGGCGTAAAATGAAACAATGTAAATGTTGCTATGATGTAAATATTTGACGGGTACTTACAGGCTCATCTGTCACAGGGCCACTTACGTGAGCACATGGAATTAATAAGTACTACGTACAACTGGAAGGCTTACTGTGCGTCTAAGCACGTGCCGAGTGAGAGGTCATAAATCTTGGTTTGTCCCTTTCTAACTAGTGTAACCATTCTTACCTGTATACATTGGACATTTAGATAATCGCTCAATGCCTACGAATAAATTTAATAATAATAAATGACGTGCGTACTTAAGGCAAATCGGCCAGTGTGATGTGTGGTTTCAATAAGGTTCGAAGAAAACAATCCACAGCTGTACAGCGCACAGTTTATTTTAAGCCACAAAGTTTGTATAGAGGAGAAAATATAAATTTACTGAGTCTAGATACTATTAGAAGTGCACTAATGAAAGCAGGAGAAAGTTCTTATCACTTAAGGATACTAGGGCGTGGATCCATCTCTACGGTACGGCGGCCCCGTATGCCCTGTAACGGCACGGCGCCGTTGCCGGTAAACAGCGCGGCACCGCACTGTGCCATGGCACCCACCCGCACTGTGCCATGGCACCCACCGCCGTGCACAGCACCGTACGGCACGGCGCCGTACCGTATAGATGGATCCACACCCACACGCATGTTTTCACTCATAGGTTCACGGATCGTAAATTTCGACTGGAGAGACGCGAGATTCGATGTCCAGTGCGGCAGCAGCGGCCGGCGCTCGGGCATCCAATTCGGAAACAAAGGATGTGTGGTAAATAAAACAAAATTAAATAGTACCAATATTTATTATTTATCTTTGAAATTATAATAATAATAGGATTCACTAAGCCCGTTATGGTTCTGTATGGCTTTAAACTATGAATTCTTGCTCCATATTTGCCAGGTCGTACCCCAATCTGTCTTACTGAGTATACCACGGCCTCCCCCACAATTCTTGCTCCCACAATATCACATATTAAATCAAGTTGTGCATCACCAATGCCTAGTATTTTAGTAGGTAGCACCTGAATGTTGAATGCTGAAGATGCTAATTGAAGGCGAAGTAACTGACCGCGAAGCATTATCGGTAGGTACTTACTGCGATTGAACATTGGCGTTGCTACTTAGAGATCGGCCTCAAATTCACTGTCTTAACTGATCACTCTTCTGTCCTATGGTTTCTTAACATTAACACCGGTAGATTAGACCGCTGGGCTGTCCGTCTATTAGCGTTAATTTTGAAATTAAACACCGCAAGGGTACAGATCATGTTGTCCCAGATAGTTAATCTCGTTCTTTCCTTATAATAAATAAATAAATAATAAATATTTCTGACACTCACACAAAATTATCTAGCCCAAATTAAGTTTCTTAAAGAACTTGTGTCATGGATACTAGATAACTGATATACTTAAGAAATATATAAACATACATATTGAATAAATAAATACATATTTTTATTAGAATAAACTTAAATAAACATATAAACATCCATGACTTGACGACTAATATCTGTGTTTCACACAAATATCCGCCGGGATTCGAACCCAGGACCTCTGGCATAGAAGGCAATCTATGCTACCGCTACACCAGCCGGTCGTCGGTCGTTATAGATGCTATTGACTCGACTCACAAACAGACAAACCTTACTAAACCTTTTTATGTAACTAACGACACTTGGTACAAGAAAATATACCTGCAATAGTTGCTCAAACTCTCCTTTCTCATTTCTTCTTTACAGAATAACTGATGGCAAGCTATTTGAGTGCCTACCCAAAAACACTTAAGCCCCTAACTCGAGAAAGTGTATGGAAGGAAGTAATAATGGTCAGTTTGTCATTATAATAATGTTTACAGCCTACCCTGCATTCAAACATGTACTGATATGCACTTGGCTTAGGCCTAAGCCAAGTGCATACCTATCAGAAAACCGAGAGAAAATTGTTTCATGAAAAATTATAATAATAAGCCCCCTAAAATCCAACCATACGTCCGGACCGAACAGCAGATCACGTGGGGGGCGAAAACTCGATTCGAATATTACTGGCGAGGCTAACATGGTACTGGTAACCCATATAACATGGAGAAACGATCTTAAAAGATAGGTAATGAACCGCTTCCCGGGGGCGATCGCCGGAGCACACCTGGTGCTGAGGCAGGGAGTTAGGCTGCAAACTGGACGACAGCGACAGCAGCGCGGGCAGCGATTTCCGCGACACGATAGAAAGTATTGAGTTTGTATGAAACCGCGACAAATTGCTCGAGCGCCCGTTGGCGTCGAGAATGGCCCAGATTCTCCGCGTACCTACCCCCAACTTAAATGTTCTTGCCTGCGTCCGCTAAGGCTGGGAAACCACGAGTACGCATGAGTTGGAGTAAAGATGTAACCATATTCATCATGCGCACTTATTGCTACATTACAAAATTAGAAACCGACATGACCACTACATGAACTATTCTATTCTATTATTATACTTTAATGTCAAAGTTACTGAGCAACGTATTTCTGAAAACAAGATGTAGGTACAGTTACAATTAAATACAGAAACTCATATCAACAAACACTTAAATTCTATCTCGCTAGATGAAAATCGAAATCATATCACACTTAACCGTACTTCCAATCACAACTATCTACTTAAATAGCTTTAGAGATATATCGTAAAAACCATTTCAACCCCTATTTTCAAGATGGCGGCCGTAGGACAAGGGTGACGACCCGACAAACTTGGTTTTAGCTTTACACTACCCCTACACATAAAAAAAATAAAATTGCGTCCTCTGAAAAACGCAAGGTTAGGCCTAAAAAATGTAACATTTCAATGGACTATTTAAGATTAAATATTTATACCTACGTAGTTTATTGCGTTAGTCACACTACAAACAAGTTTTGCGTAACTTCAGTTCAGAAAAAAACCTTTGTATGCCTTTCACAGGTATTCCCGTTATATTTTACTGCATTTATTTTTTGTAGTTCTTTTCCACAAACCCCGGGTGAACCTGCAGAGCACCACAGATTAGAAAGCACAGCTATGTAAATTAAATTATAAATATCACAAAACATATTTATAATTTAATTTACATAGACGGACGGCTCTCTCTTATGGCGGTATTTTTTTTATTTTAACATTTTTCTTATACGAATAACACCGCCATAAGAGAGAGCCGTCCGTCTATGTAAATTAAATTATAAATATGTTTTGTGATATTTATAATTTAATTTACATAGCTGTGCTTTCTAATCTGTGGTGCTCTGCAGGTTCACCCGGGGTTTGTGGAAAAGAACTACAAAAAATAAATGCAGTAAAATATAACGGGAATACCTGTGAAAGGCATACAAAGGTTTTTTTCTGAACTGAAGTTACGCAAAACTTGTTTGTAGTGTGACTAACGCAATAAACTACGTAGGTATAAATATTTAATCTTAAATAGTCCATTGAAATGTTACATTTTTTAGGCCTAACCTTGCGTTTTTCAGAGGACGCAATTTTATTTTTTTTATGTGTAGGGGTAGTGTAAAGCTAAAACCAAGTTTGTCGGGTCGTCACCCTTGTCCTACGGCCGCCATCTTGAAAATAGGGGTTGAAATGGTTTTTACGATATATCTCTAAAGCTATTTAAGTAGATAGTTGTGATTGGAAGTACGGTTAAGTGTGATATGATTTCGATTTTCATCTAGCGAGATAGAATTTAAGTGTTTGTTGATATGAGTTTCTGTATTTAATTGTAACTGTACCTACATCTTGTTTTCAGAAATACGTTGCTCAGTAACTTTGACATTAAAGTATAATAATAGAATAGAATAGTTCATGTAGTGGTCATGTCGGTTTCTAATTTTGTAATGTAGCAATAAGTGCGCATGATGAATATGGTTACATCTTTACTCCAACTCATGCGTACTCGTGGTTTCCCAGCCTTAGCGGACGCAGGCAAGAACATTTAAGTTGGGGGTAGGTACGCGGAGAATCTGGGCCATTCTCGACGCCAACGGGCGCTCGAGCAATTTGTCGCGGTTTCATACAAACTCAATACTTTCTATCGTGTCGCGGAAATCGCTGCCCGCGCTGCTGTCGCTGTCGTCCAGTTTGCAGCCTAACTCCCTGCCTCAGCACCAGGTGTGCTCCGGCGATCGCCCCCGGGAAGCGGTTCATTACCTATCTTTTAAGATCGTTTCTCCATGTTATATGGGTTACCAGTACCATGTTAGCCTCGCCAGTAATATTCGAATCGAGTTTTCGCCCCCCACGTGATCTGCTGTTCGGTCCGGACGTATGGTTGGATTTTAGGGGGCTTATTATTATAATTTTTCATGAAACAATTTTCTCTCGGTTTTCTGATAGGTATGCACTTGGCTTAGGCCTAAGCCAAGTGCATATCAGTACATGTTTGAATGCAGGGTAGGCTGTAAACATTATTATAATGACAAACTGACCATTATTACTTCCTTCCATACACTTTCTCGAGTTAGGGGCTTAAGTGTTTTTGGGTAGGCACTCAAATAGCTTGCCATCAGTTATTCTGTAAAGAAGAAATGAGAAAGGAGAGTTTGAGCAACTATTGCAGGTATATTTTCTTGTACCAAGTGTCGTTAGTTACATAAAAAGGTTTAGTAAGGTTTGTCTGTTTGTGAGTCGAGTCAATAGCATCTATAACGACCGACGACCGGCTGGTGTAGCGGTAGCATAGATTGCCTTCTATGCCAGAGGTCCTGGGTTCGAATCCCGGCGGATATTTGTGTGAAACACAGATATTAGTCGTCAAGTCATGGATGTTTATATGTTTATTTAAGTTTATTCTAATAAAAATATGTATTTATTTATTCAATATGTATGTTTATATATTTCTTAAGTATATCAGTTATCTAGTATCCATGACACAAGTTCTTTAAGAAACTTAATTTGGGCTAGATAATTTTGTGTGAGTGTCAGAAATATTTATTATTTATTTATTTATTATAAGGAAAGAACGAGATTAACTATCTGGGACAACATGATCTGTACCCTTGCGGTGTTTAATTTCAAAATTAACGCTAATAGACGGACAGCCCAGCGGTCTAATCTACCGGTGTTAATGTTAAGAAACCATAGGACAGAAGAGTGATCAGTTAAGACAGTGAATTTGAGGCCGATCTCTAAGTAGCAACGCCAATGTTCAATCGCAGTAAGTACCTACCGATAATGCTTCGCGGTCAGTTACTTCGCCTTCAATTAGCATCTTCAGCATTCAACATTCAGGTGCTACCTACTAAAATACTAGGCATTGGTGATGCACAACTTGATTTAATTCCAGAGCAATACTCTGGCATTGTAAATTCAATTTCAAGCGGCTGTGAGCGCTCAGTAAACTTTTATGTTTTGCCTAAAATTACTAGTAAGATTCCTAAATTTCCTATTAATACTAATCTGTTAAATATTTCGACTTCTTTTAAATTAGCGGATCCTACGTTTTAAAAGCCAGCAGTCAGTTTATTAGATGCTGACGTGTTTTGGGAATTGCTTACACCTGAACAACACAGAGCACCTACTAGAATCTTACTACAAAATTCTAAGCTTGGTTGGTTGATTACTGGTTCGATTCCATGCAACAAAACCCTCAAGTCTATTCAATGTAACCTCTCTTCCAATTAAGATAATTATAGTACATTGAATGAGATTATACCTTCGCTCAAATTTAGATTTGCAGAACAGTTTAACAAAGTTTTGGGTGTATGACGACTTCCCTTGTAATGGTAATAAGGAAACTATTGGATCTGATTTAGTAAAACATTTTGTTGCTAACACTTACCGTCTTGCTGGTGGTAAATTCTGCGTACCCCTTCCCTTGGATTAGTCCCCGAATAGCTTCCCATAATGTCGCTTTCAGCTTCGTCTAATCTGCATTCTCATAACGTCGTTCCTCACCTTACTGTCAGTCTCACAACGTCGCGCCTACTTATGGTACAGTGACTTAATTACAAAGGGCCGTTCAATAACTGATGCTGGTGTTGAACTATTTGAAGTAATCACTGGTGCCTGGGGTCACAGGATGCTCTAGGTGTATTTTGTGACCTTTCTAAGGCATTTGACTGTGTTCAGCATGACACTCTCATCAGGAAACTTCCCAACTACGGCATCAAAGGCACTGACCTCAAACTTTCGAATTCATATCTAAGTGATAGAATTCAGAAGATTGAGGTAAACCGGAAAAGGTCGGCTAGGTCGGTTGTGAGAATGGGAGTGCCTCAAGGATCAATTCTGGGCCCATTTTTGTTTCTAGTCTATATTAATGTCATCATTTAATGTAATTTTTCCTCTGTAACCATGTTGGTGTACAATAAAGTGTTTATTATTATTATTATTTTGTATACTTATAACTACTCGCCTTTCGGCATTTTTACTATTTTTACCCTATATAATCACGAGATTGTATTGTTTGCTGACGACACATCATTAATTTTTAAAATGATTGGACAGAAAATCAACTGTGACGATGTAAACAATGCTCTCTCCAATGTTGTGCACTTGTTCAATATAAACAATCTAGCTTTCAATGATAAAAAAACTAAATGTATAAAATTCTCTGCACCGAAGGTAAGACAAGTTGAGTCTGATCTGCGTCTTAATAGGAACAGGTTGAATATAGTAGATAACACTGTTTTTCTTGGAATAACCTTAGATTCTAAATTGCAATGGGGCGCCCATATCTCACAGCTAGCCGTAAAGAAAATTCGCTCATTGACTGATGTTAATACGGCGAAGCTGGTTTATTTTAGTTATTTTCATAGTATAATGTCCTACGGCATCCTACTTTGGGGCAATGCCGCAGATATTGACACGATATTTACACTGCAGAAAAGGGCTATTCGTGTAATGTATAAACTTGGGAATAGAGAATCTCTAAGAGAAAAGCTTATTTTTTTATTGGATTTTGAAATGTTTGTTAAAAATTACTCTGTAAATACTAGAAACCACCATAAGTTAGCGTTGCCTAAATTAAGGCTGGCTAAAAGCAGCAAATAATTAATTGGAATGTCAATACGTATATATAACAAAATTCCGAAGTCAATTCAATCCCTGCCATTCAATAAATTTAAATCAGTCATTAAAGACACTCTATCTCGAAAAGCTTATTATAAAACTAAAGATTATTTAGAGGATACAAAGGCATGGAAGTAGGCACACTACAGGATATTTCTAATTACTTAATAATCTACGGCTTGGCTGCGCATTTACATATGGCATGCTGGTGACTGTCCCACTCACTTATTTTCTTGTCAAGACAACAGCAAGAACGTCATGCTCCCTCAGGCGGCATGGCTAGTGGTAGCGTCGGGTGTCGGGTCACCCTCTTCCCTAAAATATGGTTGAGGAGGGTGATGGCTGGTGCTTGCGTTATACTCGTGAGCGGGTGCTGCTAGCGGTGCCAGGTCGTTTTGCTGATGATACTATGGCTATTTTATTCCATTCTTCAAAAATTTAACAGCTTTGCTTTATAGCCTGTTTTGGGTTGCCAACACATTTTTAGTAAAAGTATTTGTGATACATTACATTTAGATCTGTTTTCCAAGGCGAAAAAAAATTTGAACATACCCATCGCAGAATACCCTATTCGCCCCGTTTTACGGTACTTACCTTTTAGTTCTTGAAATTAGAAAAGAAAACAACAAAATAGTATGAATAGGTAAAATTTTATTAAATACACAGTTACAAAGGCACTGATCATTCTTCGCTAATACTGTTCCCATAAGATATACATTCCATTTCTTGTGATGACACTTCCCTTACATTAAATATAAAATACTATACAGATAGTTACACTAGACAGTTTTAAAAAATAAATATTTAACATGTAAACTGTGGTAAAAGTAAAACTAAACACTCTCATGGTAAAAATGTAATATTGTTCAATGTTAAAATATGCTTAGAAAGAATATAAAATGGAAATAATAGAACAAGGAATGTCTCTGTTTCTCATTTCAAATGCAGCTAGAAGATTACATATTTCAATTATTTATTTAAAATACCAACTTATTGACAAACATGTACATATTTAATATTTTACAATAAAAATGTGAACATTGGTCATGATTGTAATTTTTTTTCGTTGATTATTTTTGACTATTATCTGTGCAAGCAAGCCAATAACAAACTCAGTGAAATATGACATGTAATGCGAATCAAATAAAACGACTTTACGATATTGTATCGACTCTAAATTCATTCTATTGAAAGAGTCGAAAAGTCGTTGACTAACTTGAAATAAGTAATTAAATAGTCTCTTTAAGACATAAGTATCTAAAATTTTGTCAGATTTTTCAATAAGATTTCGATGATCAACGTCTATCGTTTTTTTTGGCCCCGTAAAAACTATCATCTACTGTTCTACTGATTGGGGAGCTGACAACCTGAAGTTCCCAATTCAAAAGTTGTTTTAGTTCGTAACTATTCTATCTATTTCTTTTCATTAACGTTTATGTAAAACGTAAAAAAATATGAACAGGACTTTTTTCGAACGAATACAGGACTGTCAAAATACTAGGATCACACTATTGTTACAAATCGATTTCCACCAATCAAGTTTCGTGTTTCATAATTGTGATTGATCAATCAAATAGAAAACTTAATAGGTATTAGAATTGGTTGTTATTGGACCAATATTGATTGTAGTTTGTTTTCCGCCATAACATTTTCACTGAAATAAACATGTTTATCAATTATTGTGATATAGATTTTCTTGTTTTATCAAGCACATACAAATGTGTTTTAAATTACAATACCATATTAAAGATAACTTAAAATCTATAAATTGAATTTTATATAAATTGCTATTCAACAACAAAACCTTATAAGCAACTAGTGGCAAAGTATATAAAATACTTATAAAATGACAAAAATATATATTCATATTATATAAAATAAAATTTGCAACATTGCAAAAGTTTTAATAGTTAATATACAAAATTGTGTATAATAGTCTTTTTCAATTTCCAATTATGAATTTAAGTTTATTAACATCACTGACTTCAAATAAGTAGGTATTTATCACATTTTATAGCTCATGATTATTTGCTTATCAAAAATGTCCAGAAATATAAAGAAGCAGCTATAAAAGCTATGGAATAAGGAGTATGTATGTATGTATTTAGATTTCTAATTAATATTACTGTTTTTTGATAAAAAATTCTCCTTCAGTTGACTGATACATTTGTAGGTATAATTAAAATCTTACTTTATTAAGTTAAAATACCATGGATTTCATTGAATAAATAAGTTTAAAAGATAAAAAAATATTGATTTGAAATAAACAGATGAATTAAAATAAATATTTAAAAATTACACAAGCTTAACCAACAAATAATGACATTATAATTTGACTTTATTATTGCTTATATGGATACTTTTAATTGATTAATTTCAATGATATTTTAAGCTTTTCGATACAAGCTAGTCTAAATCAATGATAACAATGTTTCTATAATTATGTTATGAAGCTTTACAACCATGGCTTAACTTTTTTACACAGTGATATAAGTTAGAACTTTGATCGCTTAATTGATAACATTGGCTGAATACACGAACTCAACAGTACTTAATATTCATACATTTTTGTTGCAGCCACAAAATAATAGTTTATAGAGTTTAGAACAATAATAATTAATAACATAGCTATTTCGTTTCTTGGTATTAATAGGATTGAAAAGCCTTCTTTTTTTAATTCCGGAATATACAGGGTGAAATAAAAGTGGTAAACAGAAATATATGTTTTATAATATAACTAGCTGTTGCGCGCGGTTTTACCCGCGCTATTTCGATTCCCGCGGGATTTTCGGGATAAAAAGTAGCCTATACGGATTCGGAAGAATCCCTCTAAGTAATGGTAAAAGAAATTTTGAAATCGGTCCAGTAGTTTTTGAGCCTATTCAATACAAACATACAAAAATACAAAGGTTTCCTCTTTATAATATTAGTATAGATATATAATAGAAGCTATCCCAAATAAAATGTGTGTTGCAAATTTGATGAAGTGATTGTTGTGACAAGTGCCTGTCACAGACAAATTTATACGAGTAGTTAAGGGGAGTAGTCTCTAACTCAAGGCAGACAAAATCTGTTTGAGATGTCCTCTCTATATGAGTATTAATAACTATGTATAGAGAGGACATTCAAACAAATTTCATGGTTTCAATTGAACTGAATCTCATGGTCACCCTAACTGCTATGGTAAACTATCATAGACCCATAGCATCATTCAACCTTGGTAAAGGTTGGTGTTTTAACTACTGAACATTATCAATATTATAAAACTGTTCCGTTACTGACTGAGTGACTTACAGACAATGTACGGCCATAACTACTGGACGAGAAATTTCGTACATACATTTCTTAGGGATGCACTAAGAAAGGAATTCCCTAATTAATATAAACATTGGACTTTATAGTTTGTATAAAAAATCTTATTCCTTGAGTGCATGGATGTGATGCTTGGTATAAAGGTTCTTCAATGAGTGTCTGGTTGTATTACAGAAGGGATTCCCTAAATTCCCACGGGAACAGGAAATATACAACTTTTTAGTTTGTATGAAAAATCTTATTCCTCACGGATGTGAAACTTGTTATAAAGGATCATCCAATGGGTGTCTGATTTTATATAAAAAAAAGTGGGATAAAGCCAGAGACCGGAAAACCCTTTTATTTGATTAAGCCTATTGATAGGGTAACCCTATCAAAATCTTACCATATGGAAGTGTAACCCTATTGATATGGTAAGCCTATCGACGTGGTAACACTTTGAATAAAGTTAACTACTTTCGGATGCGCTTACCCTGTGATAGGGTTGCCTATTTCTATCTCTTTTCCGCGCATGCTGTTGAATTCGGAAGTATAATTCGAAGTGCGAGATTGAATAGATGGTGATATTTTTGATAATTTGATATTCTTAGAGATTAAATTTGCCTGCAACCGGTAACAATCGGTAACCTTCAATAGGGTTTTCGATAGGCGCACTGCTTACATGATGCTAACTCTATTGATATGGTAAGCCTTAAATTAGGGTAAGTCTTCGATACGGTTACCAAATTGATAGGGTTTTTTAAAACAAGTCTATGAAAAACCCAATCAAAACCTCTTTAAGGGTAAGCGGTTCCGGTCCCTGGATAAAGCTCGTTATCAATATTTGTTTAATTGTTTGCTCCTAGTATTCATACTTATTGCATTAACACAGGTTGACTGGTGACAAATTTTAGATACTGAAGGAGAGCACTCTGTTATCGATTCTGCAGTGCGATCACAGAACTTTACCGAATCGTTTGTTAACGAATGTTCGTATAGTATGGAGACGGTTTTTAAGAAAAAATTGAAATCTATCCATTGCCGCACGGCCAGCTTAAATAAATGTGTGCCTTGTTAATTTTGAATGTTTGTAAACATGTTGTACTCATAAATATCTGTAAAATAAAAAATTACAATGTTACTCAAAACTTGCAACCGACTCTATACTATACGAGCATTCGTAAACATTCGTTAATATACGATTCGATAAAGTTCTGTGATCGCACTGCTGGTCATAATTATGTAATAAAAGTAGGTACTTAATGTTTCACTAGAATTCTCTATAAATAAATAAAGTTCTGTTACTATTTACTTTTCTTACGACTGAGTCAATCGTGAAACGTGACCTGGCACGCGGATCGCTGCCAACGCTAGCGTAACCATGCGTTGCGTAATCAATTCTTTAACTTTCGGTTAAGTTTACTCAATAAATAAATAATATACTTTTTTTATTAAATTTTTTCTCTTCTAGTATGATCTCAAACTATCACGTACCTACCAGCCACCCTGTATATGCTTTAATGCAATTAGTTGCCTTAAAATACTAGTAGAGAAAATAAAAACTCCGTTTACAACTTATTTTTCACCCGGTAGTTTTATTTTTCGATATGCATAAGTATTAACTACTGAAATTAATAGTTCAAAAGGCTATTTCGATAGTAGCATTATAAATCAGGCACAATTAGTAGTAAAGTGAAATCGTTGCTCATGTGTGGTCTTATAGTTGACAAATATTAAGCATAATCAAGTATGTGTAATCAGCTTTAGATTTATTCCTTCCGTTAAATAAATAAACAAATCTGCTCACAAGTTAGTAAACCTTTACTATCCATTTCAGCTGATTATTAACCAGAATAAAAACTTCTTTCTATTACAAGAATTAACTCTTTAATCAGGATATTTAACATGTCACTAAAATTTGAAACAGACGAGTTACATATTAAATATCCTATACTTAAGTTAACTCTATCATTTATCAGAATTATTACCAATTATAACCAGGTACGGATCCAGCGGGTGCAATCTCAACATAATTGGCTGGTAGCATTCCTGTATGACCGGTTCGGATCACTTGACCGGTCATCCAGCCTTCATCAATGGATGTTACATTGGAGATGAGGTCGCCTTCACGGAATGACACCTCATCGCTGTCATTTGCCTCGTAGTCATACATTGCTATGTATACTCTCTGTAATAAGGAAAGAGAATGTTTGAAATAAGTTTAAATCATCATTACAACGGTATTTGATGAGTCCACAGACATACATCTACATAGATAACGCAAGTGCATGTACTTCGCCTGTCCGAACCCCAACCAAGCGTCAAGGTTGGTCGCCGCCAGTTTCAGTCCGCGCGTATATCACAATATCGATATCGTTCTTAATGATCGATTTTATCAGCGGCAACGGTTTCTTTGAATTTGTTTGTATTTCCCATCACTAAATATCAGCTGTGACACTTGCTTATCTATGTATTTGAATTTCTGTGGATGAGTCCATTGCAGGATAGTGTGACGTTTGTCCAAATAAGTATTGCTGAAGTCGAAGCATAAAACTATAATAAGGATTTAGGAATACAGATCCGCGTGTGGATAATAAACATTCGACACATTATTTTGACTTTGTTTAACTGAACAGGATTTTTACATGGTTTTTATTTCAAATATCAAAAACTCAAATTAAATTTAAAAAAAAAAAAACATGGTAAGAGGACATTGATAAATCGGGATATTTCCTAAGAATACGGAACTTAAAGTATGTATTTTTTAGCTTAGGTTCTTTGGTTTTAATCATGGTATCGAATCGAGTAATTCTGTCTATCATTATGCGCATGATAGGATAAAATAATTCGGTATTATTGATCTTGTCGATTCGAGTCTTTATCGATAATAAATAAAATCCCCATACAATCACAAAAACTACATGGGCCCAAACTAAGCAGAGCTTGTGTATGGGATACCAGGTAGCGAACTACGGTTCCCCCCTAGAATATAAGTACATATTATAGATAAATGCCCAGATTAGGAACATTTTTTATTTCTTTTTCCGTGCGGGAATCGCTAACTATGGGCACTAACTAGTAGTCGCTAACTATGGGCACTAACTAGTAGTCGCTAACTATGGGCACTAACTAGTAGTCGCTAACTATGGGCCTTATAAACAAGCTTAGAGTCGCTCAGCGGGCAATGGTAAGGGCCATGCTCGGAGTATCCCTGCGGGATCGAATCAAGAATAAGGAGATTCGCAGACGAACCAAAGTCACCGACATAGCCAGAAGGATTGCAGAGCTGAAGTGGCAATGGGCAGGGCACATATCTCGCAGAACAGATGGCCGGTGGGGCAGAAAAGTTCTCGAGTGGCGGCCACGTACTGGGAGACGCAGCGTAGGCAGGCCCCGCGCACGATGGACCGACGACCTGGTCAAAGTCGCCGGTAAACGCTGGATGAGGGCGGCGCGGAACCGAGCGACGTGGAAGACTTTGGGGGAGGCCTATGTCCAGCAGTGGACGGCTACAGGCTAGGGATGGTGATGATGATGTGCGGGAATCGAACCCTCGACAACTGGCGTCTGAGGCAGACAGTGTTATCCCTTCGCCAAAGTGGTGCTCAAATCGATGGTCGTACTGATGTTAGATAGACTTACCTGTACAGGTGCGGAGGAGTGGTTGGCCGGCCTAGGGGGCTCGTTGGCAAGGGGATCCATATCCGTGACCCGACCGATCTGCCGCGTCTGTTGAGGTTGACTTTGACGGGCTCCTGAAATGTATTGTAAATTACATTTTAAACTCGTATTTGTCAGGTTATTCATGTAGATTATATTACATCATGATTATTATAAAAACTAATATTTATAATAAACATATAATATATTCTAATGTTTGTGTTGTGAGGGGATTGAACCCTTGATTACTGGCGTCTAGGGTCTATACAGGATTAATTTTAATTAGCGTATCACCTTTTGCAGGCACCCACCCTCTCCTAACAACATTTGTTCTACGACTTTTGACAAATCTTGATAAATCACGCAAAACAAGAAAAAGAAAAACAAATTTTTGCTATGTTGGTTATTTATTAATCTGTATTTTGCTGCGTCACCCCGCAACCCCGCGCCCCGCTACATGTGGCGTAACGCAAGGTACGTAGCATTAGTGTGAATAGAGTAATGCCAGTTTATAGGTCATAAATATTTTTTTGTATGGGAAATCTAAAATTATTCATTTTGAAAAGTCGTAGAACAAGTATTGTTGGGATTGATGTGGAGAGGCTGCCTGCAAGAGGTAATGTGCTTATTTAAATTAACCCCGTGATATCCCACTGCCACAGCAGTCTTCATCAATATTTGTGAATTGAAAAAAACTGTTACAGTCGAAAACCTTACAAAACTTTCCATGCTGGACTGGGAGCGAAAGAAAAACATAGAATGCACCAGCTGCTTCTCTTCCCGGGCATACTGTAAAAGTCAGTTAAGGGTCAGAGGTTTTATTGACTTGTTTGTGGGCGATAGGCTGACCCCTTATCACTGCAGTAGCCTATCTCCGTCATTATAATACCTCCTTCGTCAAACGAGCCATCAGATGTTCTATAGCCTCTGGTGTTCTGCCTACCCCATAAGGGATACAGGCATGAAGTTATGTATGTATGTTACATTAGAAGATATCTTTTTTATCGGCAACTAAACCCGTTACATTAATCTCACCTAACGGAGATCGAATATGAAAAGCACAAATATTAGTTACTAGCTCATCCTTAAAGATTTCTGGAACGCATAATCGTTATAGCAGTGATATTGTTATGAAAGTATATTCTATCAGAGGTCACTCGTATCAGCCACCTTTTATGAAACTCTGGCAATTTCGCGCGGTTACGATGGCGCTCATAGAAGATTAAAACGGGTAAGTTTGAGTAACATAGTTATAGATTAGGGCCTATTCTTAACTGATCTCAGACGAATAAAGAGGTACCTATAACAATTCTTTTACATTTGCTTACGTTTTAAAATAACTATAAAGGAAAACTTTTTTTACACATAGCTAGCTTTATTTCTAATTTTTTTTCTCATTGGAGACTAAAACAAACTTTGACCTCAACCTCACCTGATTATAAGTGAAGATGAGGTCGAAGATGACAGCACACGGGTCTAGGAAGGACCTGAAAGGCCATTGAAACTGTGCGTATGATATGCTTAATGATTGAAACCCCCACCTAAAAGGTACATAGCGAAACACTTAAACATATAATGTGATGTATAGACAGGAGCCAAACTGTGCAGATAATTCATCAGGAAAGTTATTTTAAAATTAAATGGCACTTTTGAAAATTTTGCTGATGGTCACTTTGTAATATTGCCTTCCACACGTCAGTATAATTAGTAATATAGAGAACGTCTTCTGTCCTTTGTCAGATGTAATTTTAATATATTTTTATATAAAAATAGTTTTGTCCCTAAGAAAGCTATCATAGTACGTAAATATAGAATAAAATGACATCATGACAACTTGGCTCCTGTCAACAAAAACAAATGAGTGAGACCTACCTGCTCGTTTCGCATCGTTGGTGCTATTGTAAATCAATGTGGCCGATGCCCTTTGGGTGTTCGGCGGCGGCCTCGGTCCGTCACTTAGTGGATCATAATCCTGGATTCTGCCAATCTTCTGCTGACTGCCGACACCGTAGTTCGGTTGCTGATACTGTCCATAAGTATACTGGTTTTGGAATTCGTCGTACTTCGGGTAGTTGTACGAATCGTCGTATTTCTGTGATTGTTGTGTTTGTTGCTGCTGTTGTTGGCGGTAGTACTGCTCTGTGTATTGCCGCGTCTGTTGCTCTTGGTATTGGCGGTTTTGAGTTTGATGTTGAGGTTGGTTGTTCGATTGGTGCTGAGGTTGGTTGTTGGATTGATGTTGAGGTTGGTTGTTGGATTGATGTTGAGGTTGGTTGCTGGATTGATGTTGAGGTTGGTTGTTTTGATGTTGATGTTGGTGGTTTAATTGATTTTGGTTGTTCGATTGATGTTGATTGTTTATTTGATGCTGAGTCATCTGTTGGTTCATTTGTTGGTTGACTTGGTGCTGATTAAAGTGCTGTTGGTTGATCTGCTGCTGGTTCGCCTGATGCTGGGTCATCTGCTGTGCCTGATACTGGACGTTCGGGGTCTGGTAATGGTTTTTGGGCGGTAGGTTCGGCGCGGGAATACTCGACGGTAACATTTCGGTGGCATAGCTTTCGATTTGCTGATGGTAGTTGTCGGTTGATGGGACGTCTACAAAGAAAGCGATTTTGTGATGGGACATACAGACGAAAATTGTTAGTTAGACACAGAATGATATTGGAGTGTGACAATCTGGAGAATCAGTTGGATGTCAGTTTTCGGTGGTTGTACATGTATTTGGCTAATGTTTACTCTAGCTAATAAATAGTAATATTTAGTTTAATCTAACCTATTATTATAATCATTAGCAGAAAAAAACATTAAAAGTGAGTTATTTATTCATTTAACCAACATTAAAAATGACAAGACTACAATTATTTCAAAAATCTTTATAAATGTGTTCGGTATCATTTTTGAGATAAATTTTCAGTATGAGCAAATTATTCTTATTTAGGAAATTACGTAAAACATGAACAAGATGCTCATCAGCAAGATGATATTACTCACAAAGCTTTGTTCGGTTTTAACAGCTTAACTATTCATGCCATAAGAATTCCTTAATCAAATATTCTCCTCAATATTTAAAATGAAAAAAAAAAATATTTAGGATATCAAAGCTGCAAAGATATCTCAACTACTGAAGAGAAATTGTCATAGTGGTTTGAGCGTTTTTAAATTCAAAATTAATAATTTATACGTTATTTATACAAACAAATAAACAACTTCTCAACCTTTAGCATAAAGCTATAACTACGCGCCTCTAATCATCACAACTCTTTGTAACTCTCCCACTGCAGGGCGTGAGTCTCTCCCCTGGGTAACGAGGAGGTCTAGGCCATAATGCACCAAGCTGGCCCAGTGCTGGGTGGTGCCTCTAATGCTACAACATATTTCTGTAACATGTGTTTGGCTTACTCTACCGTTAAAAACTTAATGTTAAGTAAGCTATTTTTGTGAAGAAGACTGTAATCTGTTTTGTTTTCTAATCAATAAACCTAGTAACATCGCTCAATAAACGAAAACATATCCACCAAAAACATGTAAAACGACTATTGTGTGAAACAACCTTGTGACAGTAAACTAATTCTCCAGAACATCATATAACACAATGGTATTATTTCGTTAGCTCACAACAATGAACATCTTAACTTCAGTGCGACAATTTTCACTCCCAAACACTCCCACGAGACGGTACATGTCACAACAATTCATGAAATATGCAAAAAGAATGGCTGATCATCGCACATTAAGTTTTTCTAAACAATCGGATTCTTGGCAAATAAACGTATTTACTGTTTAAGTATTCATTCTTTCAGAGATATTTTGTATTTATGTTTGTGTTTTGAGTGAATTTTGTAAATAAAGCATTGTGAGTCAATGACTAATCGAGTAACTCTCGATCTTGTTACAAATAAATTATCGTTTACTGAATGTTTAGCATGTTATTTCAGAGTAATTCTATTATCTGTCAATTCTCTATTCTGCACAGAACAAATTATACAATAACTATAATTGCATAAACCAAAATTGTCCGATAAGTGACCATTTTGCTAAGTCAAAATGTAACAATACAACAGAGAACTATTACGCAAATAAATCTTAACTAATTTTCCCGGTATTGAAGCAGTTCTAAGTATTTATTGGCCCACATAAATATCGTGTAATAAATAAATATTTGAACACTAGCTGTTTGACGCGGCTTTACTCGCGTGGCCTTGGATCCCGTAGGAACCTCGTGATAGAATACAGCCATGAACTTTCATAATTCATAAAAAAAAAAAAAAAAAATTAAAAATTTTTAGGTCGCGTTGGGAGCCATTTTGGAAGGGGAAAATCACATGCGTTCGCGTTATATAGGGTCGCCATATAATAGTAAATAATATTTTAATTGCAGATTAAGACTGATGAGTGGGTCATAATTACGGAAACTAAATGTTTTTTTAAATATTTTTCATAAATTAAAGTTCCAAAATTCTTCTAAGTGATCAAAATTTAAGTTTGATATGTTGTTCATGACTACACAACAAGTAATGAAAACGTGTCCATCTAATTGTGTATAGTAATAAAATCAAGATTAATCTTAAATTTTACTCACAGAGAACAATTTTGAAATTTAAATTTACGAAAAATATTGAAAAAAAATTTTTTTTTTATTGAAATTCATTCCAACTCATCATACCTAATCTGCTATTAAAATATAATTGACTATTGTATGCGGACTCTGTATATTTAACAGTAGTTTATAACTAAAAGTGTCCAAGTCTCACTTCAATAAGTTTACACTAAGTTTAAACTTAAGCTCTTAAGAGTTAGTAATATTTTTTTATTGAATAACCAAACTGAATAACTGTTAATTCGGTTCGATGATTTCCAGTATCTTTTTATTTAGTGGGAATTTTGCCTATAACCCTCGTCAAAAGTAAGATTAAATAAACAATATTTCCTCAATCGCACTGCATTTTTGTTGATTAAGGCGCCACCAAATTTTTTTTTTTATTTGAAATGTTAGCGCTATCTATAACAAATTTGAATAATCTCTCTTGCAACCAACTTCAAAAAGGAGGAGGTTCTCAATACGTGTGTATGTTTTTTTGTGCCTTTGTTACACGATTTTACGGACAATTATGAATCGATTTTGAATATTCTTGTTTTATATGATAGGATATACTTCAGAGGCGGTCCCGTATAAATTTCATCGAAATCGACTGAGTACTTTTTGAAAAATTTGAAAGTTTCGAAAAAAATATGTATCAATACCGTGATTTGTACCTTGATGACCTAATTTTGACTAGGATTTAAAAACGTTAGTGAAGTCGGTTTTTTAATGCTCTGTCTTTTTTTCACATTGATCAGATCACATCCATCCTATTGCATATTCCACAAAATCACCTCACACAGCAAAGAGCTCCACATACCGACAATTTCACCGTTCTCGTTGATCTGTCGCTGGCGTTCCATTATGGCCTTCTTCTCCAAGTCGCCGTGGTAGGCTACGTTGCTAATTATCTTCGTGTTCGCTTTGATTCGTAAGGTCTCTGGGTCGTCCGCTACCTGGAATTTGATGGGGTTAGGATTGAGTTTTCATTTGTATAACACAAGAAATATAGAAAACGCACGGATTTTTTTTTTTATAAGTGCCTAAACCCGCGTTTGACCTCAATCTCACCTGATGGTAAGTGACGATGAGGTCGAAGATGAAAGCACACGGGTTTAGGAAGGAACTGGCTCTTTATACAATATTGCCGGAACACATTAACATTTACATTTGGCGGCAGACTTTATATAAAGGGTGGTCGCTAGCCAGGTGGACCCAGAAGGGATCCTACCACCACGGATTTATAAAAAATCATCATACAGCACCATGAGAGTGCAATACAATGATGCTTTTCGCACTCTCATGCGTTTGCCACGATACTGCAGCGCGGCGAGTATGTTTACCGAGGCGCGTGTGCCCGACTTCTTCGCCATCATGAGATCGCGTGTTGCCTGCTTCTGGGAGAGACTTGTTAATTCTAATAATAGAATTTTACGTGCTGTGTCATTGGGTTTTGACAGCCCAATATACAGGGTTGTTTTTTGGTCACCAGCCAAATTTAAATGTTAGTTTTTTTGATACAATATAAACGTAACTGCATAATTATTTTAGCGTCGCTCAGTACAAAAAAGTAGAAATATGGAACCACAAACGTTTTTGAAAATAGTCGCTGTTGATGAACATAGCTACTACGACGCGGCAATTCATTGTTAATAGTATGACGTAGTACTACGAGATGTTTTGTAGTAGCGCGTAGTCGACTTTATTTTAATTGTAATTTAGAGTGACCATGCTTAGCTTAACATGTTAGCGGATATATTAATTTCCTTTTAAAAAAATAAATACCTTTTTATGCAAAAATCGTTTCTATAAATGATACTTATTGTGTAAAAAAAACACATCAACCCTGTATACGTATTGGTTAACTCTTCATCGAAGCGAGAATCGAAAATGACTTAGTATCACCTACTGAATAATTAAGATTATATTTGACATGTCCAGAATAGGACTGAATTAAAGTATTTTAAACATAGTATTACTGACGACCTCTATGGCGTTGGGGTAAACCTATCTGCCTCAGACGCCAGTGGTTGCGGGTTCGATCCCCGCACGGAACCAGAAAAAAAAAAAGTTCCGTGTCTGGGTGTTTATCTATTAATGTATTTATATTCTAGGTTCCCCCCTAGTTCGCTATATGGTATCCCATAACACAAGCTATGCTTACTTTGGGGCTTTTATTTATTACTTTGTCTGGGGATACTATTTATTTTTTCACTTTAAACAAACGCAAATTATTTTTGTTAACTGTTAATTATAATTTTAATTGTAACTATGGGACCTGTGCCTGAATAATAAAGATTTATTATTATTATAAAGGAACTAACTCTTCATAAAATGTTAAACGAACCCATCACCTCCGGGGTGGTGATATTTGGCGGCAGATGTTATATGAAGGGTGGTCGCTGGCCAAGCGAACCCTCCTACCACCAAGCGGGGATATTATTCGCTTTTACGACATGCTTATCCCAGTGTGGTACAACTATTCGAAGTTGACTCTAACCGGCTAATATAAAGAGTACCTAATACCACGGTACAGATACGTGTGCGGAAAGCAGTTAGAAAAAAAAAGTTTAGTACGGTTTATTATTGATTTACTAAGCACTTATCTAAAACTGAACAAAAAACATTGATATCGGACCATTCGTTTTTATATAGTTGATGTTTGAAGGAGTAATAAAACTGGATTTTCAGATAAAAAAGGAATAACCCCAAATATTTTAAAAACGAAACATTTGGGGATAACATGATTTGGGCTCTCCTACGTCACCTAAAAATATTCCGGTCTAAAATCCAGTAACCCTGTATGTATATAATATGAATTTATATTCTAGTTTACCCCAGTTCATCATCACAACTCTTTGTAATGAGCCCACTGCAGGGCATGAGTCTCTCCCCTGGGTGACGACGAGGTTATAGGCCATAATCCACCAAGCTGGTCCAGTGCTGGGTGGTGGATACCAGAATTTTCAGGGCGCCGAAATGGCTTCTGACAAACCCTAACGACTACTGTATACAAGTATACAGCACCCGGGACCAACTGTTTAACGTGCCCTCTGAAGCACGGAAGTCGTCGAGAGAAATGAATGGTCGGCGGTCACCCATCCAAGTACCGACCGCGCCGAACGTTGCTTAACATGTGATATCGTATGATACACACATTAACCATGGCGACTTCTACCCCAGTACGCTACATGGTATCTCATAAGTCATAACACAAGCTTTGCTTACTTGAGGCCATCTAGCTGGTGTGATTGTCTGGGGATTTAATTTCATTTATTTTAAAGGGCATACCTGTGTGAACTTCCCTTTACTCCTCTCGAAGTCTGCGTGGTACTTCACGTTGCTCTGTATTTTGGTGTTTTCGGCGATTCGTTTCAGTTCTGGCGTCTCCGCCATTGTCGTGTGCTTCGCTTTGGGGACGTGTCTGTGGAAGAAGTGGTGTGTTGTTATCAATACTGAAATAACTGTTAACCTATTTACTATTCATTTTATATTTTTTACACGTCCATTCACTAGAAATCTATTCTCAGGGCGCTTAAAAGTCCCAGGATAATACTGAAAAAAACAAAGGCAGGCAGTTGGCAGCTTGGAACTGCTCCTTTATGTATTCTTCAATGTATACATGAAGCAAGAAATAATCTAGATAACAATATTATAGGTACCGTAACATACTGCTTGAGCGCGCCTTATATTGAGAAATAAAGACGGCTATGGCGCGAACTAACAGTATGTCATTGTTTTAATTTCAATTTGAATATTTTCGTTCTGACAGAGACGCTTTGGTTTTCTCGGCCCAACCTTCAGAAAGGGCTGATCAATGTTTATTTCGGAGGAAAATCTCTGAATTTTATAATCCGCGAATCCAACTGCTCCACCATTGTCTGATAATAAGTTTTGTCCCTAGTAATAATAATTGTATTTGTGTGTGCAAAGTAAAGTGTTTCCCTCATAAAATAAATAATCAAAGTCGTATTGAAATTTAGATAGATCCCGTTATTACAGTACAGAGCACATTAGGCGGCTTTATCATTTACCTAAAGACGATCTCTTACAGACAACCTTTATCAAAAAGGAAGTATCAAAGCGCTTGGTTCGATATTATTTATTGCATTTTAAAACAATTTCATGCTGGACTGGGAGCGAAAGAAAAACGTAGAATGTGCCAGCTGCTTCTCTTCCCGGGCATACTGTAAAAGTCAGTTAAGGGACGGAGGTTTTATTGACGTTTTCGTGGGCGATAGGCTGACCCCCTATCACTGCAAGTCTCTCTCCATCATCACAATACCTCCAAATTTTTCAAACGTGACATCGGATGGTTTTATAGCGTCTGGTGTTCTGCCTTCCCCATTAGAAATACAGGCGTGACGTTATGTATGTATGTATGTAAACGATTTCATTTAGACGCGGTTTGGCAATTCATAATTTGCTTTTAACTGAAGCTGCATTTTTTAATTATTTATTGTCGAACTGTTGAAATGAGTAATACTATAAATAAATAACTATCACAGCCAAAAAACAAAAGCTTTTGCAGCTGTAAACCCTTTAGCTTCAACCTCATTTGATGTTAAGTCATGATACAGTAGGAACGGACCATCACCACCAGTTTTATGATGTTAAACAGCAGTCTTACTTAAAGGGATTCTACCAAAATACGAAGGTCACTAAGATTACTTATCGGTTCAGCAATAACGACCGCAACTTGCGCTCTTCCTCAAATCTCCTCCTGGCGACACCATCACACACATCCACATTTATGGGCAAATCATTTTTCATCTGTTCGGTGTCATTGTGGAACGCGTTACCGATGGAGATCCGCCTAGCTCGCAATCCTTACACCTTTAAACGTATGCTTAAACATTACCTCGGGAAACATTGTTCATCTTAACGCTATCATTGTTTATGTCTGTGTATGTATTATTAGAATGTATGTGTATGTAATTATTGATATGTATGTAAGAAGTATATTATTTCTAAACTTTGTCCCAACGCCCCTCCTAATTTCCTATTTCTAATCCTATCACAACTTGGTTGCCTGGCAGAAATCGCTCTACAGCGATAAGGCCGCCTTTGTAGAAATATGAAAATATATTGTAATTTTGTAATTATACTTTTTCTGTTGGTGTAAAATAAAGAATTATTTTTCTAATGGTCTCTTACGGCGCGCTTACAATGAACAAATTCTGCAAGGTATAATTGGCACGTTAAGCAGTCGGTCCTGGGTACTGTGTGCAGTAAACAGTAGTTATTAGGGTTTGTTAGAAGCCATTTCGGCGCCCTGAAAATTCTGACATCCAGCAACCAGCACTGGGCCAGCTTGGTGGATTACGGCCTATACCTCCTCGTCATCCAGGGGAGAGACTCAGTGCTGCAAAAATTTGTGATGATAATAAATTTTAATGATGTCTCCATCTACTAAGTTTTATATAATTAACGAATGGCAGAGCATTAAAAAACCGAACATCACGTCAAAACTTTGGCTGAATTATAACGTCGTCAAGGCGAATTCTCCGAATTCAGACATATTTTGAAATTTTTCATGAAGTAATTAATCGATTTCGATGAAATTTATATGGGACCAACTATGAAATATCCTCTATCAAATGAAACAAAATCGATTCATAATTGTCCGAAATATCGTGTAACAAACACACAAAACAAACATACACACGAATTGAGAACCTCCTCCTTTTGGAAGTCGGTTGAAAAAGGAATGTATGTTTTCTACCTATGTTCCGGATAATTTTCGTAACTACTAGAAATATATTATATCGATTTCTAGTAGTTAAAAAATTTTAAATGCAAAAATCTTAAAAACTTTATTCAAACATTGCAATGCTTCCCTTTAACTGAGATTCACAATTTCTGTAAAGAAATTGATCTCGGGTGGTCTTAGCTGCAAGCTATACCATTAGATGGAGCTACGTTAGCAATATAACGTAAAAACAAAAAATGTGGTAAGTGATTTCGAGGCGTAGCGCCAGGCCCCGGTAGCTCAGTTGGAAGAGCACTCGTCCGGCAAACGAGAGGTCCCAGGTTCGAATCCTGGTCGGGTAATTTCTATTTATCACATTTTTCATTTAAGTATTTAAGAATATATCGATCTGGTTTCCTTCTTCTGGTTAGTTCTTAGGGCTTAGGTACTATAGGCTTAAAAACATCACGATATTAGCTTCGAGTTGTCACGATTCTTGTCAACAAAGTTTGACGACCACTTTGGCGATGGGATAATACTGTCTGCCGCAGACGCCAGTGGTCAATGCAAATATTCGTGTGCATATCATGTTTGCATTGGTCAGGGTGTGTTATCTATGATATGTGTGTATTTACGAAAAAAAATAGTATATGTATGTTTATCCGTTGTCTAGTACTTATAACACAAACTACCTATGTGCTTAATTTAGGGCTAGGTGTAGTTAATATATCTGCAACAGTATTTATAATTAAAGACGGTGAAAATTTATATCTTCGAAAATACTTCAATTGCAAAAGTAGCAACCAAACTGCCCAACTGCATCCAAGCAAAGCCGGGAACTACAACTAGTCGTAATTGTAATTGTTTCTCCCAGGAAAGACCGGAATATGACCGAACGCAACAATGCGCTTTAGGTCAAATTACGTAAGGATTATTTTGTTACGACGACACACAAACATTTGGTTTCATTGCATAATCGTGCACATCCGTTGTCATTTCATGGCACGAATGCAAATGTGGATTTCGGTGAATTGATAAATGTAATTTAATTTGAAGTGTTGTTAATAAAGTCGTCGATGCAGAGTACAGTCAGATTTTTCTTAGTTGAGCTATTTTAGAAGACGGTTTTGACACGTTTACTAAAGTTAAGGTTTATTAATTGTAAAAAAGAATAAACCTGTATTTCATGTCTATCTCAACTGAAGGTAAGAAAGTAATTAAAACGTTTATTTGGTACAAGTTGTGAAGATGACCACCACTTTGGAGAAGGGGTAAACCTGTCTGCCTCAGACGCCAGTGGTTGCGGGTCCGATTCCCGCATGGAACAAGAAAAAAAAATGTTCCGTGTCTGGGTGTTTATCTATTTATGTATTTATATTCTAGGTTCCCCCCTAGTTGCTACATGGTATCCCATAACACAAGCTATGCTTACTTTGGGGCCATGTATTTGGTGTGATTGTCTGGGGATTTTATATTATATATATTATATTATGAGGCGGAAGATTTTCAGCACACAAGTATCAGGCTCTAAAGAGCCTCGAAAGAGCTATAAATAAAACACTAGCTGTTTTCCTTGCGCAATTTCTAATAACGCAGGAATATTATGATAAAAAGTAGACTCTGTTGTTCCAGAATGTCCATACATAGTATCACTATGCCAAAATCATCCCAAATCTGTTGAGCTGTTCTGCCGTGATTGAGGAACAAACATCCATACATCCAAACTTTCACATTATAATATTAGTAAGATGACAGGACATATCACACCCGAGCGGAGACATTTATCCGCAGTTCTTATATGCACCCTGCGTATACGAACTGCGGATAAAGTAGCAGTAGCAGTAGCAGGTGTCAGGAACATCTACAACAGCAAGAAATAACTGTTTTAACATTTCTCCCTCAGGCGGCGGCATGGCTAGCGGTAGCGACGGGTGTCAGGTCACCCTCTTCCCTAAAATATGGTTGAGGGTGATGGCTGGTGCTTGCGTTATACTCGTGAACGGGTGCTGCTAGTGGTGGCAGGGCGTTATGCTGATGACTTTATGACTATGTCACTTTTTTTTTTTAATTTTTTTTTGTACACAATAATAACTACATATTACACCACTAGATAAATATACTCAGGTAAGCGCTTACAGTTGCAATTAAGGTGGGAACTAAGGCAACCCCAATAGAACAAGGTCTGTGCTAGGGTTAGCCTGTCTCTTTTAGGTTAATTTGACTCTGACTTCCCCATCTCCATGTCCACGTCCGTGTCTGTGGCCACATTATCTGTATTCTGTCTACCCTCTATCGCTACATCTATCTCCACTTCTACCTTAACCTCTATATCTTTGTCTACCTTTCTGTTTAGAACCTGATTGTTTAACGTGTAAATATAGGTAATAGTACTCCAGAAGATCACCAACTCGTTCATGGGTCAATGTGTACGCTTTTAAAATAAAATTCCAAAATATTTAAGATTAACCCTTCGATAGATTTAAGGATAAGTGTTAGAAGATGAGATTCCCTGGCTGTAAATTGTTATTGTGTATTTACTGTTGAGTTTCTTGCCACTTCTTCTCAACAGATCGACTTTCCGAAGTGGTTTCAGTTCAATTTGTGAATTGTTTGACTTATTTCAAATATATTAGGTACTTATAATAAAATTTAAAATACTTACGGAATAAAGATAAATAATAAATATTTCTGACACCCACATAACATTATCTAGCCCAAATTAGGTTTCTTAAGAACTTGTGTTATGGATACTAGATAACTGACATACTTAAGAAATATATAAACATACATATTGAATAAATACATACTTTTTATTAGAATAGACTTAAATAAACATCCATGACTTGACGACTAATATCTGTGTTCTTCACACAAATATCCGCCGCCGCCGGCATTTGAACCCAGGACCTCTGGCATAGAAGGCAGTGTATGTTACCGCTACACCAGCCGGTCGTCATAAAGAATACTTTGACTTTGAATCATTGTTATACTTAGGGCACGTTCAAGGACAGGCGGTACGTCCCGGGGGGCCTCGTACGTTTACTACATCGCCGGCTTTACTATGGAACTATCCGCTGGTTTAAAGCCGGCGATGTAACGAAAACCCGCGCGAACGACGACGCGCCCCCTATTTTTAGTGCAAACGCTGCGATACGCGATCGAACGCGCATACCGTACGTCCGTATCATACATTTAGGACAGTACTAGGGAATGCAATCTCGCGAGATTGAGGATCGGACGAGATCTCGCGAGATTATAAAAATCAATTTCGAGATTTAAGAGTATCAATTTTTGCAAATAATTTCACTAATAAAATAGATATAGAACTCCCGGGACATTGAAAGAAAAAGAACCATAGATATTTTGAAATCAACATTTATTTTTACGAAGTCAAAAAGATTAATTAACAAAAATAATAGAATTTGAGTTGAGATCAATCAAATCAAAGGCTCATTTCGCCAAACTAAAAAGAGAAATAGAATATAAAGTGAAAACCACATAAAAACAATCAAATTAGGAACATCTCGCTATACAATTATTTTCAAACTGTTTTGGAAGTAGCTTCTTAGAAAGCACAACGTATTTAAGGTATCGTCACCTAACCTACACCTTATTTTGCAGGCTAGATAGCCAG
Organism: Stenoptilia bipunctidactyla; assembly: GCA_944452665.1. Lineage (NCBI taxonomy): Eukaryota > Metazoa > Arthropoda > Insecta > Lepidoptera > Pterophoridae > Stenoptilia > Stenoptilia bipunctidactyla. The sequence goes on along the minus strand of OX101749.1, from coordinate 12,136,450 downwards.
CCGCTGAGAATGCCCTTTCAGATTCCACACTTGTTGGTACTATAGTTGTTAGGCAGTTATCAGCGAACTGAAGTTCTCCTTTAGACCCCCCGGACTCGTATAGATTCATTTCCTTCTTCAACAATTGGTCCAGCGATTCAATCTCGCTAATCTCGCGAGATCTCGCCCATTTTCAGGCCGAGATTAATCTCGCAGAACAGGCCCGAGATCTTGCGAGATCGAGATCTCGCGAGAACGAGATTGCATTCCCTAGACAGTACCAAAAATATTGTTATTTTTTACGATATTTTTTTTTTTATCAAATATCACGTTTGTTTAATCCATTTATTTCGTACTATTGTCGGGGTTACCATGATGCAGTTTTTTAATTCGCCAGGTTTCTCCAGTCTCTACTTTCATTAGCCAGCCTATACTAGATACCTAACTGATTTATCTACCTAAGAAATACAATATAAACAAACATATTTTTTTATTAGAATATAAACATCCGTGACTTGACGACTAATATCTGTGTTCATCGCACAATCATCCGCCGCGCCGCGGGGATTCGAACCCATTACCTCTTGCATAGAAGGCAATGCTGTTACCACTATACCAACAGGTCGTCAGACTAACAAATATTACTTGCGCAGTGTTTCTGTGCTTAATTCATCAGTATATTAACTTGACGATGACATAACACACAGAGCGAATGACACCAGAGATAACCGTGATGGTTTAATATTTTTATCACACACAGTATCAAATTCTAAGATTTACTGAATCGTGAGCACAGGCAGAACGAAATAGTAAGACTTTTTATACATACACACACAACCTCACGCCTGTCTCCCTTTGGGGAAGGCAGAGACAAGGGAACACCAATTGCTACAATCCAGACATTCCAAATCTTTTGCCAATAACTTGTCTCATCATACTTAAACAAACGCGTATACCCTCAAAATTGGCGAAAATGCGATGACAGGCGTGAGGTTATGTATATGTCGCAGTCATCTGGATGAATTAGCCACTCAATTGGACGCCTAGACCGAATCAACGGCCGAGGCCGATAGTTGATTGAACACGAAAAACTCAACGTTTAACAACTTGGCGTGTTGAAAGTTAGCCCCTTGAAGATGGCTGACCAAAATTCAGCCAAGTGATTTTAATTTGGTACAGTTTTGGATAAAGTAATAAAACAAGTAGGTCATGGTAAAATTATCTTTCATGACGGAAAAACCAGTCAAGCAAAATTTTTTTTTGTAAGATTTTTTTTTATTTATTTCAATTACAAGGAAATAAAATCCATTGTGGCGCATCGCCGGGTGCTGCCGCACCACGCTCGCTTCACTCGCTCGGCTCGCGCGTAAATATAAATATCATAAATATAATAAAATAAGTTCCGTTTTAATGTTTTAATATTTAAACCAAACATCATAAATTTAACAATATCCAATTTAACTAAATGGCTAAACAACGTTTAGGCAACTGGTTAAACGTTGCGATCAACGACTTGACTAATTGTCCTTAAGCCGGTTGAAACGGCCTAGGCGTCCAATTGAGTGGCTCATTCAACCAGATGACTGCGACATATATATGTATAAAAAGAATCTTAGTATTTCTTTAGATCTTAGAATGTGATACTGTGTGTCAATATATTATAAAATTTATTTATGTTATAAAAGAGAATTTGGGCGGAGAAAGAAGTCCCCCCCAAGCTCAGGAACCTTCGAGTATGGACTGGAGTAGCGAGCGCTGCGAGCAGCAAGAGACAGGAATTATTATGCAGAACTGATTGGCACATTAAGAAATTTCTTTACGCGCTAACACCATAGTCTTCATGCGCACTTTCCATCAGGTGGCATGGAAGACAAACGTCCTATCCTTACAATATAAAAAAAAAACCTCCTCGGGTCGAATAATAAAAACAGTCTAGCACTTGAAGAAAGTCCTGCATCATCAAGAGCTAAACAAGTAAAACCGAGCTAAACAGCTAATTACACATATGCCTAAGAATAACCACATACTCTTAAGTGAAAGCGATAAGCGTAATCAGAACCACAATCATTACATACCCCCAAGAAATAACCATACAAATTATCATAACGTGCATACATAACTACGTGTTATCACGAGTTTTTATCATCCCAACGTGAATGTATTAGCACTGTATGCTAGGGATGTTTTGTATCGATATTCTTGATCGTAATACGTTGTTTCTTTATTTTGGAACGACCCAGCAGTGCGATCACAGAACTTTATCGAATCGTTTGTTAACGAATGTTCGTATAGTATGGAGACGGTTTTTAAGAAAATATTGAAATCTTTCCATTGCCGCACGGCCGGTTTAAATAAATGTGTGCCTTGTTAATTTTGAATGTTTGTAAACATGTTGTACTCATAAATATCTGTAAAATAAAAAATTACAATGTTACTCAAAACTTGCAACCGACTCCATACTATACAAGCATTCGTAAACATTCGTTAATATACGATTCGATAAAGTTCTGTGATCGCACTGCAGTATCGTGTCGAGATTTAAATAAAATAACATGTTGACTAAAGCTACTACTAACATACATTGATGTGTCACAAAAATCGTTTTTTTATTTTTCAATAAAATCGATACATCGAAAAAAAAATTGTTTTGTTTTGTTAATGTTGACATAATTTATTATTGAATATTATTAACTCTGTATGAAAGACAAACTAGCATGTTCTTAGAACATGTTTTATAGTAATGAAAATACCTAAGTATAGTATAAGTATGTTTGTTTTTAAAAAAAAAAATACATACCTACAAATTTTTCGATCGAATCCGCACTGTCCATGTATCGAACCACTAGCGGATCGAACGCCATTGTATCGATATAAAGCCGATAGTCCACCGCCAAGTAAACTAAGTGTAAAGTAATCTCAGCGAGCTAAATTAAGCTAAAGTTCATCCAAAACAAAAACAAGCCTAGTTTGAGTTGGATGCACATGTATGAAAAACTGGCTTAAGTAGATAAGTTAATCTAACTTGGTTTAGTAGGCGGTGGACGATAGGCTTAAAAATCGGGTGCATCGTTTTTCTACGTATCGATATTTGAAGTAGGTATCTGATCGGATCGAACATCCCTACTATATACGCTCATTAGCTTCCATACAATTACTGGTTTCGCACGTACTTGATAGCGAAATGAGTTCGATTGGACGATCGCGTGTCTGTCTGTTTGTTGGAAGCACGTTGGGATGACTGATGAGGTCATTGTTGTTTATATGTTTAAGAAAAACTGGAAAATTAAGTATTGAATAGTAACAGTCGACTCCGCTATTGAACTTCCTTTTCTTTTGTTGTTGGGTCCGTTGGACCTCAATTTCACCTGTTGGTAAGTGAAGATTAGGTTGAAGAGGACAGCGTACGGGTTAAGGAAGGACCTACATACATACATAACTTCACGACTGTATCCCTTAAGTATGGGGTAGGCAGAACACCAGAGGCTTTTGGGGGAGGCAGAAACCATCTGAGGTCACGTTTGACAAGTTTGGAAGAATTAAAAAGATGAAGAGCGACTATTGTAGTGACAGGGGGTCAGCCTATCGCCCACAAAAACGTTAATAAAACCTCTGTCCCTTAACTGTCTTTTACAGTATGCCCGAAAAAAGAAGCAGCTGGTACATTCTGCCACTTTGGCGATGGGGTAAACCTGTCTACCTCAGACGCCAGTGGCTGCGGGTTCGTTTCCGCACGGAACAAGAAAAAAAAATTCTTCCGTGTCTGGGTGTTTATCTATTTATGTATTTATATTATAGGTTCCCCCCTAGTTCACTACATGGTATCCCATAACACAAGCTATGCTTACTTTGGGACCATGTAGTTGGTGTGATTGTCTGGAGATTTTATTTATTTATTATATTTATTTATTCTATGTTTTTCTTTCGCTCCCAGTTCAACTTCCATGCAGGGAAGGACCTGTCTCTTCATATATGATATACTAGCTGCTGCCCGCGACGTCGTCTGCGTGAACGCTATGCAGCACCAAACGCACCTACGATTATAACACTGCTAGCGTGATAATATGTAGCCTATATGTTGACCCGACTTCTTAACTATCTTCATGCCAAATTTGAAGTAAATCCATGCAGTACTTTTTGAGTTTATCCCGGAAAGACAAACAGACAAACAGACAAACAGACAAAAATTCTAAAAACTATATTTTTTGTTTCTGTTTCGATTGTAGATCATACCCCAAGTATTCTTTTAAAAAAATATTCAATGTACAGTTTTGACTTTCCTACCATTTTATTATATGTATAGATTTGGCGGCTAATTTCATATGAAAGGCGGTCGCTAGCCATGCGGACCCTTATGTGGTCCTAGCATGATCCATCCACTCAAATTAGTTGCCTTATACGACACGCTAAACCAGTGGCAGTAGGGCTATTCAGGTTAGTAATAGCTAGGGTTGCCAATCATACTGTTTTAAACAGTATTATACTGTTTACTGTTTCACACAAAATAAAGTAGGTATATGAAATACTGCTTTAGCATAAAATGCTAAACACTTCGTGTGCTAGACTTAAATCAATAATTTGTGCGAGAAGCTCTAAAAATATGTGTTTAAAACATTAAATAATTAGAATAGTGTTTATTTATCCAAAATACTGTTTTGTTTTATGACGACTGGTGTAGCGGTAATATACATTGCCTTCTATGCCAGAGGTCCCGGGTTCGAATCCCGGCGGCGGCGGATATCGGTGTGATGAACACAGATATTAGTCGTCAAGTCATGGACGTTTATATGTTTATTTAAGTTTATTCTAATAAAAAATATGTATTTATTCAATTTGTATGTTTATATATTTCTTAAGTATATCAGTTATCTAGTATCCATAACACAAGTTCTTTAAGAAACTTAATTTGGGCTAGAAATTTATTATTATTATGCTTTTCAGACTCAAATATACTTTATTTCTGGAAAAAAAACATTGGCAACCCTAGTAATACCGTCCGTTCCCAGTGACCTTGGATTATTTAACACTCTTCTGAGTCCGTCCTGCATGTGATTTTCGAACTCTTGAGAAGTGGCCGATACTAAATAATCACCAAAGGTAAACTTTCGTTACGTAGAAACCCTTTTGGCATTAGATTCAAAAATTCAAGTGCCAGTAACTTACTCTGCCAATCCCGGCTCTTCTACTCATTGTTATAGATAGAAGACCCGAGATGTATTCAGCATAGCTGTTTGGTGGTGGACGAAAGGACGGTGGAACCTTTGAAAGGTCATATAAACCCTACAGGGTTTCGCCTGGCTAGCGACTACTGTCCCCCTTTGGGGTAGAAAGAGACAAGGGAACACCAATTTCTATGATCCAGACATACCTATTTCGCTTCCTCCACGTTCATCAATCTTTTCATACATGATCGCCGGTTACGGGTCCTTTTGATGTGCATCTGGATTGAGGGCCCAGTCTTCAAATCCTTGCAAGACTTACAGGAAATTTAGACAAAAATAGTTAAAACTTAATGTTAAGGGTCGATTAGTTTGCTTATATGTTAGTGCAAACAATTTTAAAGCTCATTGTTTTCTTGGCTTTAGGAATAAACTTTAATATCATCATCATCATAACTTCACGCCTGTATCCCTTACGGGGTAGGCAGAACACCAGAGGTTATAAAACCATCTGATGTCACATTTGACAAATTTGGAGGCATTATAATGATGGAGAGAGACTATTGCAGTGACAGGGGGTCAGCCTATCGCCCACAAAAAAAAGCCTCCAATAAAACCCCCGTCCCTTACCTGACTTTTACCGTATGCCCGGGAAGAGAAGCAGCTGGCACATTCTATGTTTTTTGTTCGCTCCCAGTCCAGCATGGACTGACATAAACTTTAATATTACACTACTAAATAATTGAACACGACTGACTGACGAAACTGACTTCCCGACTATATTATGGTCACCCTACAATTTTTCCCTTATAAGAAGTAAAAGATCAATTTTCTCATAAAGTATGCAATTGAGAAGAACGGGCGAGATCTTAAAATTTAGACAAGAAATTCTTAAAAAAGCTTTTTAACAAAAAAAAAACCGACTTCAAAACTCTTTTAGCACTAAAAAGATTAAAATAATACTAAATCTAATCAATCAAAACTGTAGCCTATATAACCTAACCTATAACTATTTTTTTCAACTTTTGGAGTCGGTGCCAAGTATTCAACTTTCTAAGTAAGCCTTGGGCTCCATGGATCATAATCGTCCTTACGTCGTGTGATATCTAAAATTCTCTTACTTTAGTTTCACCTTCCGACACTAGATGGTGTTAGTTGTATATTAAATCGCGCAAGCACTGTTTTTAATTAGTTGTATAAGTGATTAATGAAGAATTTGGTCGTTCAATGGTGTCTTTGGTTCGTAAGGTTTCGTAATTGGTAAATGGTCGAAGTTCGTAATTGGTCGTTGTTGTTCTGAATTTTTTTTATTCTCTTTACATTATAATCGAAATTAATACCTTATAATAAATAATCGTTAGCTTTTCGCAGTTAGTTAGATTTATGTAATATATTGTTTGTGTGTGTTAATTTATAGTAGTTAAGTCGTTCAAATTCGATTGTTATTGGGCAAAGTTAGCTGATAACTCCATTTGGTTCTTTATTATTATTTTTTTTTCTCTTACTTAATTTTTTACCTAGTACCTTATAATCATTATATTTCATTTTGATTGCATTAAGTTTCATGTTATATTTTGTGTATGTATAGTAGTTCGTATTAGTAATATTGTGATCTATTGCGTAGGGCTTGGCAGTTGGCACCGACTCAAAAAATTGAAAAAAATTGTTATAGGTTAGGTTATATAGGCTACAGTTTTGATTGATTAGATTTAGTATTATTTTAATCTTTTTAGTGCTAAAAGAGTTTAGAAGTCGGTTTTTTTTTTGTTAAAAAGCTTTTTATTTTTAAATTTTTAGTGCTTTAATTTTTATACGTAGGTATTACAAAATATGGGTAGACCTAGTAAAGATGCTGCTCGTATGAGAAAACTGCGTCAAACTGAAACCGGAACCGCAAAAGGAAAACGGTTAAAAGCTAATAGGGAAAGAAAATCTCTAAGCATTTCAAAAGAGAGGCCTAGAATACCAGCGCGAAATTAGATTGTCAAAAATGAGATCTTATATGTTACGTAGATTAAATGACGAAAATCAAGAGGATTACAATAATCGTCTTAGTTTAATTCGCACTCGTTTGGCTAATGAAAGTGAAGAAGATTATAATCATCGTCTATCTTTAATCCGCAACCGATTAGCTAATGAGAGCCAAGAAGACTACGATCACCGCCTTTCTTTAATACATGCTCGTTTAGCGAATGAAACTGACGAGCAACGATCACAACGATTGAGCGTCCTACGTGCTCGTTCCAGTCAGAGGTTGCTTAATGAAACGCCAGAAGCCAGAGTCGAAAGATTAAATGTAGTTCGAGAAGCGGCAAGAAATACAAGATATATATTAAGTGCTGAACAATTTCGGGAAACAATCAATATTTTTGCAGACATACCATGCGCTGTATGCAATAAAGCTTTGTATCCACAACAACGTGTCAATTTGCAGACAACGATTTACAGCTCGATTTTACCTGCAGAATTGGTATCTGAAGGTAAAATAATAACTTGTTCTCGTTGCTGTAATAATATTAAGAAACGTAAAACGCCACCTCAAGCATTTTGGAATAAGTTGACTGTTGCTGCCATTCCACAGGAAGTAGCTAATTTAACGGAAATCGAAAAACGATTTTTGTGTAGAGTAGTACCATTTCTTAAAATAATGAAACTTCAAAACCGTTTCAGTCAGTATTGTTGCAAAGGACAAGCAATATTATTTGCTCAAGATGTTGTTGAAATTGCGGAACAGTTGCCACTTCGGCCTAATCAGGCTGGACTAATTTTAGTTGTGGAAAGCTTAGAAAATGTTCAACGTTCCAGAGAGTTCATTATTGATTTAAATAGATTAAATACAGCTTTGAACTGGTTAATCACTAATAACGCTTTGTACAGTGACGTCCGTCCGCATTTTATTAGTAACATAGACATTACTGAAAAAATAGCAAAGCAGTTTTGAATAAAATAGCAAATCTTAAAGACTGCTTCAGTGATTGGGCCCACTAGATTGATGTCCCATAAGGACCAAACAGTGAATTCAAAACAAATATTATTTTTTGTTCTGTGATACGTCCCATTGACTTTATTGTAGGAAATAATGAGATCAAGTACGGTCAGCAAGCAAACTAATATCAATAAACGACAAAATATTGATTCGTAATAAACATTACCTAATATTAAAAATAATCGACAATAAAAATTGACTTCCTGAAAATTAAAAAAATCACAGTTCAAATAATTAAAATAATCACATGTAGGTATTGACAATTTTGATATATGAGGTTATTTGTCCAATTTGGTTATATGATGTAGATGGTTGTGGTTGTGACATCTTGTTTCCTACGAATTAAAAATCGAGTCAATTATAAAAATAACACCAAAAAGAAAAAATCCAATAGGATTTTGAAAACTAAATGGCTGCTGACACTTCCTAGGTATTTTGGCTCAAACAACGGCTTTTCCTAAATATCAGTTTTATTATTGCTATTTATTTCAAACCTTAGTACAACTTGATGCCTTTGATATTAATATGTAGGTATTTTTACTTTTTGATCCTTCTTTTAAATAAATTAGTTATAATTCGCAAAAATTAAATCATACTATAAAATAATTAGTTGATATAGTTAAATGCAATATTATATTTGTACTCTTAAGATGATGATGAATAATATATTAGAAAGTATTAAATCAAGAAACAAACGTTTCATTTTACAGTATTTATTTTAAACAATGGTGTAAAATAAATAAATAGAATTCGTTTACAGTTAACTTACCTTTTCCAAAGGTATCACATAACAAAATATTCCATTAAATTTAATTCTTTGTAATATTACTATTATTTGCAATAAACTAAAATTAAACGCGTGTGCACATATTCCCACAATAAAGTTTAAACTGAATGGACTGTGAATGGAAATAAAGATATTTTTAGTGCTTTCTTTGTCGCACTTGCAAATATCGTTTCACAGTAACAAAGCTCGCGCTCGCTCACTCGAGATAGCCAGATGCAGTTGAACTTAAGTGCAATTGAGACAGCGAATCGCAAAGTTTCGCAACGTTGCAGTCATTCTTATTCTTTTATAGCAACCCGCCGTCAATACTAAGCGACGTGCATGCAGTCATGTTATTTTTTTTATTCTTTAAAGCTAAATAAATTGTGTGTTTTTTTTTTATTTTAAGATGATTAATTTGTAAGATCTTTTATTAATTTTTCTTACTAGTTTGCTTGCTGACCGTACTTGATCTCATTATTTCCTACAATAAAGTCAATGGGACGTATCACAGAACAAAAAATAATATTTTTTTTGAATTCACTGTTTGGTCCTTATGGGACATCAATCTAGTGGGCCCAATCACTGAAGCAGTCATCTTAAAGATTATGAGGTGTACGATGCATGTGATATCAGTATCAGGATACCTCTTAGATATGAGGACGTTGAATAGCAGATGCTGCCGCTGACGCTAACAACAAGGTTACACAAAGCCAAGATGCAAAAAAATATCCTAACATATTTCCGATACGGGTCAACTGCCATAGGATCATGTGGATATCAGTTATAAACTACAATGAAAGGTCAAAACATGCCGAAAAAGTATCCATAACTTCTTACCGTTGTGGAGACGTAGTTACCCTCCATCATCAGCTGAGCAACGTGAGCTGATGTCTCTGATATTTTTTTTAAGAACTACATACAATCTAATAATACCACAAATATAAATTCATCAATATAAGTATAGAAAAAACAACTAATGTTGTTTACTAATAAGTGAATATATTTTTTTGGTTTTTGTCGTTTTTTTCAAAAAGTTGTGAACCGAATGCCATAAAAATTATATGGGACCATTTCGGGATAATCCCCTTTCGAACAAAAAAATAATTTTGCAAATCCGTCTATATTTGACAGAGTTATGAACGAACATACATAAAAAAAAATATATAAACATCCGAATTGAGAACCTCCTCCTTTTTTTTGAAGTCGGTTAAAAAACATTTATCTAGTTCGCATAAGTCTGTAACATTAAAATCTAGTCGATAAAGCCGAAAATATTGGGCCCTCAGTTCAGACTTTTAAGTAAAATTCACCTTAAATTTACTTCTTAACAATTGACTTTACCGCCATTATTTCTTTTTAACGAATTCACGTAAGTGTTTAACTAAAACACATTGAAGTCGTTTTTAAGTATTTCTTTCGATAAATTGATGTTTTGCTTGGGATCTCAGTTCAAACATTACTGAACGCTATAAATCTGTAATGGCATTATCTACAGGCTTGCGAATTTCTTAAAATATATATTTTTTTAAATTTTAATGTCTTTAGGTTTTTCATTTAAATCTTAGATAAAAATAAAAAACCTAAAGAAAGTACTTGCTGAGATATAGGGTATGCCACTTTACGCAAGCATCTGAACTGAGGGCCCAACTAATTAAAAAGTTAAAAGTTTTAATTCACGTTTAAGAAATTTATGACCCTTTGCATGAAGTTTTACTTATTTTTGTTTAAATTCCCTGTAAGTCTTGCAAGGATTTGAAGACTGGGCCCTCAATCCAGATGCACATGTCCTTTTGACTAGGCCCTTTTTCAAAATGTCGCCAATTTGATCGGCATACGTTCGCCTAGGACGGCCCCTTCCGACAACACCATCCATTCTTGCTCTACTTTCACTCTCAACGCACCATCGTGATATGTTCCGACAGTGCTTTATGAAGAACCAATTTCTTCTTCAACTTATGTGTGCTGTTGTCATCTTCACTTCTTTATTGCGACATTGAGGACAAACGCGGGTTGAGTTACCTTTATAAATGTTACTTACTTAGTTTAAATTTTAATTAAGATTTAAATTCTTGCTACCTCTTTCGCTTCCTCCACGTCCATTCGTTCCCTAGTCTCCGCCTAACCCAAAGGAAAACAGGCGTGAAGTTATGTATGTATGTATACGTTTGTATTTAAAGTGTGGTTAACAGTAATTTAGAAAGCTATTTAGCATCAACAATAAGTTCCTCAAACTTTAGATCGTTCATAAGATTAATTCGGAGCGTTTGTCTCTTCATTTCTCATGAGGGAAAGTTACGATTTGGATGAAAGATTATCGTCTTAATCGTGGGGATCATTTCATTATACGAATAGAATAAAGGAAAACCAACAGTTTAAACCTGTGGAAACTAGCAAGCTTGAGTAATCCCACTAATATAGGTATAGTTCCTTCTCTTCCTGTTTAAATAATAAAAGTGAATGTTTGTTACTTTTTTGATTTTCGTTTTCACTATTTTTATTTCAAGGTCAATAAAATATTTACATTATCTTCAAAAGAGTCTCACTTTTTACCAGTAGAAACGAATCTACCACGTCATAAAAATAGTTTACAAATAAGGACTTTTGTTTATAATAGTTATTTTTACACAACTTGTATTAGAAATTGAGTTGAAATTCTGCACAGTGGAAGGGCACACGGGTTTAAGAAGTAGAATTTTATGTCCTGTGAAAACTCAAAGGCTGCAAACTGGACGGCAGCGACAGCGACAGCGGCGCGGGCACAGTATTGAGTTTGTATTGCACCGCAACAAATCGCTCTCACGACCGCTGGCGTCGAGAACGGCCCAGGTTCCCCGCGTCGCTGCCCGCGCCGCTGTCGTCCAGTTTGCAGCCAAAGAGTACTCAAGACAATAAATAAATAAATATTTCTGACATGCTGGACTGGGAGCGAAAGTGAAACATAGAATGTGCCAGCTGCTTCTCTTCCCGGGCATACTGTAAAAGTCAGTGAGGGACAGAGGTTTTTTTTTGCGTTTTTAAGGGCGATAGGCTGACCCCCTGTCACTGTAATAGTCTCTATTAATCATTATAATACCTCCAAATTCGTCAAACGTGATATCAGTTGGTTTGATAGCCTCTGGTGATCTGCCTACCCCATAAGGGATATAGGCGTGAAGTTATGTATGTATGTATATTTCCGACATTCACACGACATTGTCTAGCCCAAATTAAGTTTCTTTAAGAACTTGTGTTGTAGATCCTAGATAACGGGTATGAAGAAATATATCTATAAACTTTAGTACGTATTGATTATACATATTTTTATTACAAAATAAACTTATAAACGATCACTTTGGCGATGGGGTAAACCTATCTGCCTCACTCGCCAGTGGTTGCGTGTTCGATTCCCGCTAGGAACAAGATATTTTTTTAATATTCTAGTTTCTCCCGTAGTTCGCTACATTGTATCTCATAATAACACAAGCTTTGCTTAATTTAAAGCCATGTAGTTCGTGTGCTTGTCTGGGGAATTGATTTATTTATCCATGACTTGACCGGGATTCGAACCCAGGTCCGCTGGCATAGAAGGCAATTCACCACTAATGACGTCATATATTATATTATAACCACTTCTTCTTCTCAGTCGTACACTCTTGACAGAGTGGTCGTGGTTGCTCCGATGGCGTATAAGGTTGACGGTACGCGTACATGTTTAGTCAATTATTTCGACTTGAACAGTTTTACTAGCAATGTCTCCCCATTTTTTTCGATTTGCTGCATTACGAGAGCATTCCATCATGGCAGTCTGAGTGGACGATTTGATAAGGTCTGCCCATCGAGTGGGTGACCGGCCTCTACATCTTTTTCCCTCTACATGACCCTACACCACCAGTCTTTCGATAGAGTGCTCTTTCCTCGATATGTGGCCAAAGAATTTTAATCTACGATTTTTAACCAGTAACTACTTCAAATATTATACTTACTATGAGAAGCCAAATATTTATAGTCCATCAGTCACAGTGTGTCTCAAATCGCGTGCGCACGACCATTTATGAAAGTGACCATTAGTTACCAGTCGCGGAAATCTGCTATTAGCGAAGAGACAGTTATGTGAGTAGTTTTTTGTTTGTTTGTGCGCTCGCTTGATTGTTATTATGCGGTTTTGGTTTCGAAGTAAAAGTTACACGAAAAATCCGAGGATCAAAGTTGTATATGTGTTTATGATCCTAGAAGTTGCGCGTGGTTTCTATCTTTTGTAACGTTTGATCCCGAAAAGTCGTTGTGGCGCCGTGGTTACTGTGCATATCAAACGATATCGCAAGTAAAGCGCGCTCGGCGCGGTCGGTGTTTGGATGGGTGACCGCCGACCATTTATTTCTCACGACGACTTCCGTGTTTCGGAGGGCTCGTTAAGCAGTCTGTCCCGGGTGCTATATACTTGTATACAGTAGTCTTTAGGGTTTGACAGAAACCATTTCGGCACCCTGAAAATTCTGATATCCACCACCCAGCACTGGGCCAGCTTAGTGGATTACGGCCTTAGCCTCTTCGTACTCATAGCCTTGCAGTGAGCTCATTAACTACACGAAGTTGTGATGATGATGAAAGGATCGATCCTTAGCTCCTGAATCGACTGCCATACAACATGCACCGGCGACTTTGACCAGATCGTGGGTCCATCCCACTCGTGGCTTTTATCCCTGCTAGACTGGGAGCAATGGAAAAACATAGAATGTGACAGCTGCTTCTTTTCCCGGGCCTACTGTAAACGTTAGTTTAGGGGCACAGGTTTTATAGGAGGTTTTTTTGTAGGCGATAGGCTGACCCTCTGTCAGTGTAATAGTCTCTCCACCATTATAATGCCTCCAAATTTTTCAAACCCGACATCAGATGGTTTTATGACATCTGGTGTTCTGCCTACCGCATAAGGGATACAGGCGTGAAGTAACGTATGTATGTTCTTTACATGTATAGTTTTTGTCTAATCCAGAGGACGACCACTATTATTGGCCTCCTAAGAGAATTTATCCTTAGCTCCTGAATCGGCTTAAAACATTTACCGATGACCTTGAACATATCGTGGGTCCTTGCACGAGGCTAACCCACGCCGTGTTCCAAAAGTAATCTGTTGTTTCGAGGTTGTTGACATTGTAATCTAAATTTTTTTTACATATATAGGTACATACGTAACTTCACGCCTGTATCCTTAATGGGGTAGACAGAAAACCAGAGGCTATAAAACCATCTGATGTCACGTTTAAAAAATTTGGAGGTATTATTATGATGGAGAGAGACTATTGCAGTGACAGTGGTCAGCCTATCGCCCGCAAAAACGCCAATAAAACCTCGGTCCCTTAACTGACTTTTATAGTATGCCCGGGAAGAGCAGCTGGTACATTCTATGTTTTTCTGTCGCTCCCAGTCCTGCATTTTTTTATTAGTGACTAAACCCGCGTTTGACCACAATCTCACCCTGGGTAAGTGAAGATAATGTCGAAGATGTCGGCATACGGGTTCAGGTGAGGCTTTTCGCCTTGGATAAGCGTGTCGTAAAAGGCGACTAATCCGAGTGACTAGTCACCTTTAACTACTGCTTGGCGAATCCCGCAAGGGCTAGCGGCCACCCTGGCTATAAGCACAGTACAGATATCTACAGTAATTCAACTTCATACTAACCGACGAAACGCGAGCTATACCTACGCAGCTCGATCTCGGCATGCAGCCAGTCGCGAGTAGACACTGCGTACCGAAACAATTGTTGATTGAGCTTTACGTTAAAATGGGGATTATTTATACTTTAAAATTTAATAATACATCTTTTCGTTCGTCTGAGTCGAGGCGCAAGTATTTTTCGGTCGGTTCTTTATTAGAGCGATTTCTTATTCAAACGTAAGCATGTTTTTTTTTTTACACAAAACGTATTTTTGTTGAACAAGTCCTATTCAATTTACAAATTATTTATTTGTGTATATAAAAAAGAATATTTGCAGTCACAAAACTAAATGGAAGTAAACACAAAGTAGGCAAAATGTAATTTAAACGCTGAAAGCGGGCAGCCTTATGTGAACGGACAGCGGCGCTGTAGGCATTTATTTCAAAGATGCGGCCGAGTTGAATAACTGTAGATATCTGTACTGTGATATAAGGGCGGCACATCACTGTGTTTCGGCAATATTTTATGAAGAACCTGATCTTTCTTAAGTCCGTGTTCTTTCATGTTTTCATCTTCAACCGAATCTTCCTTTACCATCAGGTGAGATTGAGGTAAAGCTATTGCATAGCATTTTTATCAACTTATGCAATTATAATTATTTATTTATTTTATTAATGCAGTAGTTTGATCTAATATGAAGTTCCACAAGTTCCTAGTAGATGGCGCTGATTGTTTATTAAAGCCCGCATGTAAAGTTATGAAATCAAAGTATTACCGCTGTGCCGGTCGGAGTGGGGGGTGTCAGGTTATTTTCGTTACGGAATTTCTGGATTCGGTACCCACGCTCAAGGCCCGCGATAGAAGCTATGCAATAGCTTAAAACAAAAAACACAAAAGAACTGGCTCTTCATTAAATATTTCCGGAATACACCATCGCCGCAGCGGTGATATTTGGCGGCAGAGCTGAAAGGTCGTGTCACCAAGCAGGGATCACTCAAATTAGTCGCCTCTTACCACATTGTTATCTAGGGGCGGTGGGCCGACCCTAAATGACCGAGATGGTCCTGTATGAAATCAAACTCAAACTCAAATATTCTTTACGAGCGACCGCGCGCGGTTTTGCCCGCGTAATTTTTGATCCCGTGGGAATTTCGGGATAGCCTATAACCTTCCTCAAGAGTTGGGCTATCAAATGTTATAAGAATTTTTCAAATCCCACTTGTAGTTTCTGAGATTAGCGCGTTCAAACAAACAAACAAACAAACAAAAAACAAACTCTTCAGCTTTATATATTAGTATAGATTTCGTAAGTATTAAAATACATTTGAAATAAGTCAAACAATTTACAAATTGAACTGAATCTACCACCACTTCGGAAAGTCGATCTGTTGAGAAGAAGTGGCAAGAAAAATGAAAGCAGTCTCCCTATCCCCATCCCTCCCTATCCCAGAGATATTTAGCTACCATTTTTAGCTGAGTGTAATAGAGACGGGATCTTTTTACAGAAAAGTTTTGTAATCTTTACCTCGTGTAAGCCAAGGTCAAGGTGTAACAAGCGCTAAGCATCACAAACTGAATGTAGAAGAACACAAATTGTGATTGACGACCACTTTGGCGAAGGGGTAAACCTATCTGCCTCAGACGCCAGTGGTTGCGGGATTCCCGCCCGGAACAAGAAAAAAAAATGTTTCGGGTCTGGGTGTTTATCTATATATGTATCTATATTCTAGGTTCCCCCCTAGATCGCTACATGGTATCTCATAACACAAGTTTCGCTTACTTTGAGGCCATGTAATTGGTGTGATTGTCTGGGGATTTTATTTTTATTATTTATTGTACACCCCTCAGTGAGCAAGCGACCGGTTTAACTTTGTTTGGATCATAAGGTCATATGACTGTATGCTGAGATCATTAAATTGCGTCACACATAAGACCAGCGCTTTTGTTATAATGTGAAATCTTTTTTTTTCTAATCTGTTTGCTTAGAGTTGGCTAAGAGTAGCAAGTCGCTACACTGGATAAGCGTTTTATTAGTGTCTTTTATTAAGGCTCTGCAATCAACGAATGCAGAGCCTTAATAAAACCGACTTCACGTCAAAACTTTAGCTGAGTTGAGAATGTCATCAACATAAACATTCTCCGAAATCATACATTGTCAAAGTTTGAAATTTCCAATGAAGTACCTAACCGATTTCGATATCGCGTAACAAAGACAAAAAAAAATTTGAGAACCTCCTCCTTTTTGGAAGTCGGTTGAAAACTAGCCACTGCCCCATGACAAGTTTAAATAAATATGTACCTTGCTAGTTTAAAATTGTTAAATAAATTTAACATAGATAAATAAAAATTTTCAATCGACTCCATACTATACGAACATTCGTTAACATACGAGTCGATAAAGTTCTGTGCTTCGCGCTGCTGATCACGACGTATTCGAGCTATTAATAAAGTAACGTAATTTTTCGCATGAAATGAATCATAGTAGCTGTTTGCTGTACTAAGTAGTATCTAGTTTAATTAGTGGTGAGTAACGTATAATTATATAATAATAGTAAAAAATCCTTTTTTTTTGACTGGGCGAGCGCCAGGGTATGTGGGGATGATCAGGCAGAGGGCCGTACCCACCCACTAAAAACCTCCAGGTGTACCTAATCCACCATAAGTGGAGCTCACGTTATCACCATTGGCATTACCCGCGAGCCCCGAAGGGTTACGCTCAGCCAGAGCCGAGTGCCGTCCAACGTCGGAAATGGTTCAGTACACAAGTAATATCTTAAATAACTGAAAAGATATGCTAAATAAAAATCACCCGACCAGGATTCGAACCTGGGACCTCTCGTTTGCAGGACGAGACGGTACTCTTCCACTGAGCTACCGGGCCTTGGTGATACGCCAAAATTGCAAAGCGAATGACGAAGCGAGCGGCGTGCGCTGGACAGGCGCGAATGTTCTGAACGTGACCTGACGCACCATATTGGCCCTTATAACTTTGAACTATTGAAGACAGTTCCGCCTGACCACCATTAAGTTCATCTTTGCTTGCACTCAAAAAATAGAATCGATAGTGACATTTTTTTTAAGTGATCAGACGGCAATGGCCAAGGTGCTACGCATAAGACCCGTAGCATTGAAAAGTTATTCTTTTTTTTAATAAAAACATAGGTACTTACGACTCGCAGTAAGGCAGTTTTCCATATCCCTTGTACGTTCGCATATTCAGGGTCATGCCACACTCTTGGCATTTGAAACAACCTTTGTGCCACACCTGATAACAAAGAAATGAGATAATTAGTTTTATATTAGAGATTCTGAGACATTCTTCATCTAAGTACGAAGTAAATTTGTTCTGAGAATATCGTTATTTACAAACTTACAGTTATTGATACGGTACATTGTTGGACTTAGGTGAAAATTCAAAATTTTATAATGAATCAAAATTATTGAAAACTATCTGTGTTGCGCGGTTTTCCCCGCGCAATTTCGAATCCGGCGGGAATATCAGATTATCACTGTGCCAAATTTCATCCACATTCGTTGAGCCGTTCTGGCGTGACTAAGGAATAAACTTCCATGGGTACCATCGCGGCCATTGCCGCCTGACCACTTATAAAATGTCGCATTAATATTGCTGCGGTGCCGAACTATATTACTATCTATTCTATTTTTTAAGTGCAAGCAAAAATGAACTTAGTGGTGGCCATGTGGAAATGTCTTCGATAGTACATCCAGGCATCCAAACTTTCACATTTATAATATCAGTAAGATCAAAACGCTTTTAAAACTGATTTAAAGCGTATTTTGTTCAATTGAGATAAAATTTCATACAAATGTAGAGTTTCATCAAAACTCCGTGTAATGAGCCCACTGCAGGGATGGGTTTAATAGCCAGGAATATTACACAGCTTTATACTGACATTCGCGGATGAAGCCGCAGTAAAAAGCTAGTATTTAACACGAAAAATCAAAGTTTTATTATATTCAAGGTCGTTGACCATCTGGCTGCAAGCGGTAATACCCTTAAAAGGGATTACCAGATCATGACCAATCTTCGTTATTATGATGTAATACAATAAAAGGAGATACGATAATATTCGACATACTTTTTTGCAACATTGCCTATGGGTTTTTAATAAAAGTGGCTTTTAGTGCCAACGCTGCGTGATGCGCATAGGCGCGCGTACCGTACTTTCGTATCGTACGGGCGTGACGCAATGGGGTAGAAAACTGCCTTCTTATTACACAAGAGGCGCTGATTACACTTGACTGTCAAATCCATGTCACTTCCATGCTGCACTGGGAGCGAAAGAAAAACATAGAAGAAAAACTTCTCTTCCCGGGCATACTGTAGAAGTCAGTTAAGGGACCGAGGTGTTACGGGAGGCTTTTTTGTGGGGGATAGGCTGACCCCCTGTCACTGCAATAGTCTCTCTCTACTATTATAATTCCTCCAAATTTGTCAAACGTGACATCAGATGGTTTTATTACCTCTGGTGTTCTGCCTACCCCATACGGGATAGAGGCGTGAAGTTATGTATGTATGTATGTACGGTCCACATTTTTCATATTTTGATACATGTGCTTACATTTTTCATAGGTTTAGCCCAAAATAGAACATAGAACAAGCAATTTCGATTACAACTTGTTCATTTGATAGTTTGTTATGTGTCAAGCGTATGAAGCGACATCTATTTAGAGCTTTTAGTTTTCTTCTCCATTAATTACGCTAGTAAAATTTAATTAGCGTGCTTGTACAGTCGTGTCATTGGAATACCTAACCAATTTGGCTAAACTTCGACTAAATAACACGTTTCATTTTAGTATGGACGTCTGGCCAGCAACTGTGCCAAATAAAATAGTCGTGGAATACCATTATGAAAACCCTTAAAATAACTGTTAATTAAATTGTTAGTTACTTTTTGTGTACATTAAGAAAAACTACTTGAATCGACAATGACCACAGGTGCCTGACGACGCCATATTTAAGTCATATTTACACTGACTTTCCTATATTTTTGATTTCTGCCCGGACGTAAAAGTTGATTTCAATAAAAAAAAAACTAGAAAAACAAACTGAATTCATAAAATATTGTATATTTTCAACCGACTTTCAAAAAAGGAGGAGTTTCTCAATTCGTCTGTATGTTTTTTTTGTGTCTTTGTTACACGATATTTCGGACAATTATGAATCGATTTTAAAAATTCTTAATACATATGATAGAGGAAACTTCATAGTAGGTCCCATATAAATTTCATCGAAATCAGTTGAGTACTTCATTGAAAATTTCAAATTTTTGAAACAATATGTATGATTTCGGAGAATGTTTACGTGGATAACATAATAAGTCGGCCAAAGTGTTGACGTGAAGTCGGTTTTTTTAATGCTCTGCATTCGTTGATTATTATAGATAGTAGTTTTGGTGAAATGTCACTTCCGTACATTATGTTGACCTTTCATGATCATCTCTCATTGACCGTTTATTTTTTTGTTATTTTTTATACATTCTAGGAACAAAAGACAAATCTCTATAGGTTTGGAACACATCTTATTGATAAATTGAGTAAGTAGTTTTCGTTTTCTTCTCCATTATAATGATCGTTTACCTTTGTGTTATAAAATTTTAAAATATAACATTCTAAAATTAAAACAAATTAGCATATAATAGCTGGTAACGGAACACCTTTAGCATCCGTCTTGCATTAAGTTTATCGCCAATTATCTACGCTGAGGAATGTATGGGTTCCTGTAGGGTCTTAAAAAAGAAAATAATACATGCATAACTTCACGTCACGGGTATGCGGAACATCAGAGGCTTTAAAACGATCAGATGTCACGTTTGACAAATTTGGAGGTATTGTAGTGACGGAGAGAGACTATTGCAGTGACAGGGGGTCAGCCTATCGCCTACAAAACGCTTATTAAAACATTGTCCCTTAACTGACTTTTATGTATGCCCGTGAAGAGAAGCAGCTGGTAGATTCTATGTTTTTCTTTTGTTCCCAGTCCAGCTTGAAAGTAAATGTATTTTAAGTCGGTTGGTGGTTTCCGGCCTACACCTCCTCGTCACCCAGGGGCACCCAGGGGAGAGACACATATGCAGTGGAGGAGTTTTTATGAAGATCTCACTTATCGTTTTAGAATAAAGATCACATTTAAATTTGAGCTCCTGTAGTCAAGCCGTTTTAAAAGAGCGCCTAACTCTAGTCCATCTATAAATATGGCTATTACAGTATGCCCGAGAAGCGAAGCAGCTGGCACATTCTATGTTTTTCTTTCGCTCCCAGTCCAGCATGGAAGGTTCCAGCATGGTTAATAGCTCAACTAGTAATGATAATGTCTAAATCGTCGTTCGTTGCAAGATTATTGGGCGAAATCTGACCCGGTCAGTGAAATATTTTGTACAATGACCAAACTAGGTTTAAATTGTCAATTTATTATTCACTTTTAATGTTCTATTGACAGATTTTTTTAAATTAGTGCATGAAACATAATATAGCCTGAAGAACGGCTTAACGGATTTGAATGAAATTTGGCATAGTGATAGTGTACAGTCTGGAATAGCACAAAGGCTACTTTTTATCCCGAAATTCCCGCGGGATTCGAAATTGCGCGGGTAAAATCGCGCACAACAGCTTGTTTATTAATAAAAAAAGAGTATTTTTTGTGAGTCAACCTCGAAACTAGCTTGTAAACCATTTAAAAATAACTAATATGACAAACAAGCAAATCAAATACGGGCAACACCAAGACCCTTACATAACAAAGGTCGCCAGTGCAAAAAAAGTTCCAACTCGTAACCGACCTCGCGACGCCATTGCAAATAAAATCTAGGTCGACTCGAGCCTGGCAATTCTATTGTATACTAGAAAGACTAGGGGGGGCAATTGCAGATTTATGCAAGGTATCTTGAATAGAGAGTACATAGCTAAAAGGAAAAGTGCATGCGTTATACGAATTGGCGTATTGTCGTTGGCGTGGTAAATGTCATGTTTGACATACTGACTTACTTGAGCTGTGTTGCTTCTTGAGTTATAAAATTTTTTGAGATATGTTAGTATTACAAAACGGGTTAGTTCGTGAAAGAAAAAAACTAAATATACAACATATTATCTAACCTTAATTAAGGTTTCTTTGAGAATTTCCTTTGTTAAATACCTATAGATAAGGGATGAAAAAATAAGAATATTGAGAACAAAATTGATTGAAATATAGATAATCAAAGATACAAACAAACAAAAGTCAAGAGCAAATGCGTGCAATTTAATTATAAAAAAAAAAGAATATTCATATACCTATGGCGGGTTACATCATTTCAATTTTGTCCCGAATAAAATATGTTATGAAGTATATGAAGAGTATTAAAAAAAATGTTAGTTTGCTCTGAATATTCAAAGATGTACTAATATTTTGGGATTAAAAACTTTATCATAATTTGAATTTCGTTTTTCTTTAAGTACAATATGAGACTCGTGGTATAAATCGACGAATTCCCTAAGGCTGCAAACTGGACGGCAGCGACAGCGGCGCGGGGAATCTGGGCCGTTCTCGACACCAGCGCAGCGGGTGCTGGACCGATTTGTCGCGGTTTCATACAAACTCAATAATTTCTATCGTGTCGCTGCCCGCGCCGCTGTCGCTGCCGTCCAGTTTGCAGCCTAATAGCGGCTATAACCTATTTTGAAGTTCAACCTATTCATCTTAAACTCTATAAAATAGATCTTACTCAAAGCTAAACAGATGGTAGTCTGGTAGTCATTATTATTATTGTGCTATCAGACTTAACTGAATAGCAGTCGATTTACCGTCACCCCCGCAGGGTATAACGGCTTCGGTTACCGTCGCATTCCTTATACAGTCCATGTATTTATTCATTTTGAATAATTGAGCATGAAAGAATTACTTTAAAAAAGTGTTTTTGTGCAAAATCATCAACTTGGCTCTAATAAAGGTATCTCAATCTGGACTGGGAGCGAAAGAAAAAATCTACTTCAGCTACGTCTCTTCCTGGGCATACTGTAAAAGTCAGTTTAGGGACAGACGTTTTATTACCTCCAATATTGTCAAACGTGATATCAGATGGTCTTACAACCTCTGGTGTTCTGCCTACCTCATAAGGGATACAGGCGTGAAGTATGTATGTATAAACAAAACCTAAGTAACTGAGCTTATAAGATTCTTTGAAGAACTTGGGCTAAGGATACTAGACAACAGATAAAAAAGTTAAGAAACATATAAACAAATATTAGAAATCAATGTAAATATACATATTATGAGTATGGCTGTGCTCATTACACAAATATTCACTGCACCAGGTTAAGATCTCAGAAGCTTCTGGCATAGATGTATTTTAACACTTAAACAGCAGGCCATTGCTGGGTGCAATATCGCTGAAACAACATATTATATTTACCTATTTGACGACCACTTTGGCGATGGGGTAAACCTGTCCGCCTCAGACGCCAGTGGTTGCGGGTTCGATTCCCGCACGGAACAAGAAAAAAAAATGTTCCGTGTCTGGGTGTTTATCTATTTATGTATTTATATTCTAGGTTCCCCCTAGTTCGCTACATGGTATCCCATAACACAAGCTATGCTTACTTTGGGGCCATGTAGTTGGTGTAATTGTCTGGGGATTTTATTTATTATTAATTAATTTATTTATATTCACCTATTTTTTAACATTATTACTTCTTCTTTAGGAGCTTTTAACCTAATGAACATTTTGGGACTTGTTTCACTCTTGTGGAAGATTTATAGGTATCAATAAATTTCTACAAAACAAACAAAAGACATGCAAGTAAAACCGCGTCAAATAGCTAATATTAGATACATAGTCGCTCCGCGGCGTCGTATCCCAATGTTCTGCTGCCATTGAATTAAATTACTGAATTAATAACTGCTGGTTGGGGCGCGGCCGGGTGGTGTAGGGTGACGTTACTTTGGAATTCTATTGGGTAATCTACTTCTGTCCGGTTAGAACTAAAAGGTATGTCTGAGGATATAACAATTTTATCACTTGTAAAAGTTTACCCCCCCCCCCCCTACAAGCATGGACTTCTTAATGGACTAATCTAATCTCGGGGGAGAAGGTCTCACAATCAGAGACCTATATGTATGTCCCGGACATGTTCACGTCAAAAGGGAATAATTATCCTTTTTCGTGTTACCCTTTTCTAGAGGTTGGAGTGGATAATATACTGTTCGTTATTATCTATCAAATATATAAAATTCTCGTGTCACAGTTTTCGTTGCCATACTCCTCCGAAACGGCTTGACCGATTTTGATGAAATTTTTTGTGCTTATCCGGTATCTATGAGAATCGGCCAACATCTATTTTTTTTTTTATATGGCAAAACAACGTTTGCCGGGTCAGCTAGTATTACTAATATAATATAGTTCAAGAGTTTGTTTATTATTGAACGCACTTATCTGGAGTTACAGAGGGATTTTTGCATTTGATAACAAAATTTTTAGGGAACTTTTTTTCAATCTTTTGTTGCTCTTTTGTTGCCAATCCTTTAATTCGCACCCCTACATTTCTAAAATTAACTTTACGTGACGGGTAAAATCGCGTGCCTTAATATTATGAAGGCTGACCCAGTTGTCCACTAATTAGTTATAATTAACCTTGGCAACACGGAGCTTGTATACCTATTGTTTATTGTTTTCACGATTAATTTAGGAAAATAAACCAAAATTTATGTTTTTGTATGTCGTTTAAAACACAAATCCTTAACGTAGGTAATTCACTTTAATATGATTTTTTTAGCACTTAATAACTCCACGTTTTAGTGCCTTTAACCACAGCGTCTTGGTAATGGCATCTAATATTAAATGAATCTATAGATTGTATGAATCATACGCAGTACTTCAGACTTTGATCTGTCTGAAAAATTCCATCAAAATTCACCTTCGCATTCATCGTGATTGTTTAACAAACATTATCAATAGGTACATCCTCACAAACCTCCACGTTTGTTATAGTAGTAGGATAGAAAGTAGGTTTTTAACCGACTTTCTAAAGGAGGAGTTCCTCAATTGATGTGATTTTTTTTTGTGTCTTTGTTACACTAATTTTTTGGACAATTATGAATCTATTTTGATTATTCTTGTTTCATATGATAGAGGTGGACTTATATAAATTTTAGTGCTCCATTATCAAATTTAAAATTGTCAAAAAATATGTATGAATACGGAGAATATATACATTGACGATCTTATACTTCAGTCAAATTTTTGACGTGAAGTCGGTTTTTTAATGCTCTGCATTTTTTCTATTTTCCATATCATCCCACATTTTAACGAGTTCATGGTCACCCTGCGACCCGATCAAGAAACACAATGTCTTGCGCATAGACGCTCACCGCGCCTGCGCCTCTGTTGATTATGATTCTATGATTGTGACGTCATTTTTGTAATACGGGAGTGTTATTTATGATTATGATTTAATGATGGTATTAAAATCATTTATTCAATTAGTAAGCGGTAAAAACTTTGTTTGCTATGAAATGGAATCTCGGATAAGGTGTATATCATATTTACATGCTTGATTTCTATTAAGTAAACACATAAATACAAGATAGATTGTAACCATTCTTCAGTTTCTTAAGAAATTCTTACGGGATCAGGATATATGCGGATAAACCCGTATGAAACTAGTGTTCTTAACAATAATTTAATCAAATTTCGTGATTCTTAACACGATTTCCATTTTTTTTTAAATTTCATTGATCAAATCAATAAAAAAGTTGATACTATAATATTAATAAGACCTACAGGGTCACTTTACAGGTAATTTTCGTAAATAATCATGTTTTTTTTAAGAAGTTTTTGTTAAATAACCCGATTTGGGCACTCCTGTATTAATCTGCCGACTGAATAGGAATTCTAGGCTATGTCCTACAAGTTTGCAGAATTTCTCCACTCGTAGATTTGGCGTCAAAGAGTGACACAAGTTGATACTTTTAATAACACCTACAGGGTCACGGTCAACCTTCGACCCGAGCAACAAAAAATCGACTCTTACGCATCGGCGCACACGCCGACTATGTTGATGTGACCGTCGATGTTTTCCGGAGATTGTTATTTCATCAATGAACGTATTGAAATAACAAACTGACGAACGGCTGGTGTAGGGGTAACGTACATTGCCTTCTATGCCAGAGGTCCTGGGTTCGAATCCCGGCGGCGACGGATATTTGTGTGATGAACACAGATATTAATCGTCAAGTCATGGATGTTTTTATGTTTATTTACGTTTATTTTCTAATAAAAAATATGTATTTATTCAATATGTATGTTTATATATTTCTTAAGTATATCAGTTAACTAGTATCCATAACACAAGTTCTTTAAGAAACTTAATTTGGGCTAGATAATGTTGTGTGGGTGTCAGAAATATTTATTATTATTTATTTATTTATTAATGAAGATTTCATTTAGGTACTATCGAACGAACCAACTGAATCGTGACCCACAACAAGCTAATTTTGGCAAATCGTCTAAATGCTAGTAGGTCGAAAATTGCTTGAAGATTCCACACTGACATTTAATGAGTACCGAATTCGTACAGTATCTAAAACGTCATAAGTGCATTATACGCGATAGACCTTACAAGTTAGTCAGTTTCAAACGAATTACCAGCAAAATGGGTCATGATTCAGTTGGTTCGATGGCACATTTCCGGATACCGGCGCCAAAACTGTAAAAAATGACCACCCACATTTCTACAACGCAGCGATTTTCGAGTTATTATCCGGACAACAACCCAAATGCTTTGTCTATGTCCTTTTAAGTTTCCTTACTTATAAGTTATATTTTATCTAAAAACTAGCCACCGCGCGCGGTTTTACCCGCGTAACTTTTGATCCCGTGGGAATTTCGGGATAAAATATAGCCTATAACCTTCCTCAAGAGTTGGGCTATCAAATGCAAAAAGATTTTTTCAAATCTCATTTGTAGTTTCTGAGATTAGCGCGTTCAAACAAACAAATAAACTTTTCAGCTGTATATTAGTATACATTTATGAAATATAACAAGAACTATTTACCTAAATCCAACGAGAGTTTCTGAGATAGCACGTTTAAACAAACAAACCGCTTTTCATTTTAATTATGCTCAACTGCCTCTGTTTGTGTTTTGGTTAAGAGTTCGCCTTCGGTGTTAGAGGTGGGTTCGGATCCCAGTCCAGTCGGGTCAGTTAATAGTGCTTACAGATTGATGTAATGGAGCTAGTGATGTAAAATCCCGCGCACGTTTCGTATTTGGACGTGTAGTGCGCAAAATGTTACACTACAAGTTGCATTACTAGCAATCTGTACGCACCATAAGAAAACTAAATTTTGGCTCGGACCGGGATGAACTAGAACCGCTATTCCGCTTAGTGGTTCTGTAGCACAAGCTTATATTGGAGCCACATACTTGGTGTAATATCATTATCTATTATATTAGTATAGATGTAGGTTACATACTGAATTATAAATATGCTGCATTCCTGAATATCATAGTAACTTCGCTCATCAAGAACTTAGACTGAGAGGCACCAGAACAAGCTTCAATATTACGCATTATTATTAAGCTTAAATACTAGGTTTCTTTAAGTACAGTCAGTACGAAAAGTGACTTAATAGGTAAAATTATTTGTCAGTTTATTTCATCTAAGGATCCCCTCAGGTCGCTATTCAAACCCAGTACAAAGCAAATATTTTTGTTCAGGTGCATGTGGACTGGGTGATTTATTTTTGAAAATAACCATAATTTTATTATTTATAAAACTACGCCCAGATAAATAAATAAATATTTCTGACACTCACACAACATTATCTAGCCAAAATTAAGTTTCTTAAAGAACTTGTGTTATGTATACTAGTTAACTGATATGCTTAAGAAATATATAAACATACATATTGAATAAATACATATTTTTATTACAATAAACTTAAACATATCCATGACTTGACGACTAATATCTGTGTTCATCACACAAATATCCGCCGCCGCCGGGATTCGATCCAGGACCTCTGGCATAGAAGGCAATGTATGTTACCGTTACACCAGCTGGTCGTCAGATCAATGTATGTCCAAATAAACAATATTATACACCAAGCCAAATTACGCCGAATATAGGCAAACGGGGGTAATAATTCGTGTATTTTTGAAAATTGGCGCACTTATACCATGTGGTGTCGAGATAACATACTAAAAGTCCTCGAGCTCGCAGAAACAACTCTTATTAAATTATTCTGTATTAATCGCTTTTATTTTAGAGGCGATAGGCTAACCCCCTGTCACTGCAATAGCCTCTCTCCATTATTATAATACCTCATTTGTCAAACGTGACATCAGATGGTCTTATAACCACTGGTGTTCTGCCTACCCCATAAGGGATACAGGCGTGAAGTTATGTATGTATGTAATCGCTTTTATTTAAAACTGTTCAATTAAATTATCTCCTAGCATTGCCTTCTGCTACCGACTGTACAACTAACGACTGGCTTAACCGGTGATAATTAGCGACGTTAGAAGCTAAGTTACCAAACCACTTTCACACTTAGTTAGGGCAGGGTTACAAGCTCTGTGAGGTGAGGCGCACGGAAACTCTTAATTGCTGAACTTAATTATATCATTCTGTGTTTAATGTGAGGTTTTAAGTAAGAAACTTAATTATCTGTTTTGTTTTGAGTGGTGATTAAACCTGCATTTAACTTCAAACTCGTTGCCATGACAACGAAAATCCAGATAAGTATTTTGTATGAAGATTATGGATTAAAGTCACAGACATACATCTACATAGATTAAGGTTCCAGGTTCAATTTACTTTGCTCTAGAACTTTTAAATCCAATCTAGGACATAATTCACCACTACCAAGACTCAGTAAAACTTTTAACACGATATCAAAGTTCAACGATATTGATTTTTTTTTTCGATAGTGTAGGAAAGTTGAAAAAGACCTTGCTCGACAATAATCAGTGTTAATTGTAAGTAGGTATTTGACATTATAATTAATTTAAAGTAATTTTTTTTTTTCAATGACTATGCTTTATTTGACTATAATTTAATTGTCAACTTGATCATGTATTTTTAATTAGATGTATTTTTTATTTTTATTATTTGCCAATTTCAATGTATCAGAAAAACATAATTTTATAA
Organism: Stenoptilia bipunctidactyla; assembly: GCA_944452665.1. Lineage (NCBI taxonomy): Eukaryota > Metazoa > Arthropoda > Insecta > Lepidoptera > Pterophoridae > Stenoptilia > Stenoptilia bipunctidactyla. Next base: position 12,107,780 of record OX101749.1, on the reverse strand, counting down.
TTATTAATTTGTACTTACTTAATTTTTATAATTTATTGCCTATGTAATTTTCATTTTAAATGTTTTACCAAAGCATGTTGTCGTCACCTCTAAATCTAATAGTGTTTAGTTATATAATAACCTTTTTTTAAGAAGTGTAAGTGTTAACATTATTGTGTTGGTGACCTTTAAATAAATAAATAAAATAATAATAAAATCTCCAGACAATCACACCAGCTCTATAACGCAAGTGTTACGATTTGTATTGAAACCAAGCGTGCCGACTTTTTAACACTTACTGTGACGTCACAGCTGATATTTAGCGATGGAAAATACAAACCGATGCAAAGACACTGATGCCGCCGATGAAATCGATTCTTATGATATTGTTATCGGTTGCTTCTATGCTGGACTGGGAGCGAAAGAAAAACATAGAATGTGCCAGCTGCTTCTCTTCCCGGGCATACTGTAAAAGTCAGTTAAAGGACCGAGGTGTTATGGGAGGCTTTTTTGTGGAGGACTGTCACTGCAATAGTCTCTCTCCACTATTATAATGCCTACAAATTTGTCAAACGTGACATCAGATGGTTTTATTTCCTCTGGTGTTCCGCCTACCCCATACGGGATACAGGCGTGAAGTTATGTATGTATGTATGATATCGGTTTTCTAACAGACATACATATGCGCGGACTGTATCTAGCGGCGACCAACCTCGGCGCTTGGTCGGGGTTCGGACACGCGAAGTACATTGCGTTATCTATGTAGATGTATATCTGTGATTACAGGTAATGACTCGGTACATAAATCCACTATCTGAAATATTCGGCAATCGCTTGTCGACCCCGCAGGCTATAATTTTGTAATTTTCTGTGGAACAATGAATGACCTTGGTCCATATTGAACCCAGCGACAGTTTAAAAGCTTGCGCAGACGAGGGATTTTTGTCCGCGGACTTTTTTGTGCGCTAAAATAGATCGCATACAACGTATCGAGTAACGCAGGGATTAAAAGTACCGTAGTAAAAGTGCGAAGTTTTTATTCGCAGAGCGTACTTTTTAGTCCGCCGCGGAGAAAAGTCCGCCGTCTGCGCAGGCCATAAGTCTTATCTAGATTAAAGGGGTCTAAATTAAATAAAGTGTAGTATTTTTTTTCTATATTACTTTATACAGAAGGATCTCTTAAATTTTGTTGCCTGGGGGTTTTATTTGTTATTAATTTAATTAAATACCTGTGACCATAGAGATCTGTTTACGCGATAAATCCTGTTAATAATTGATTTATTTAAGACCTCCCATGCTGGACTGGGAGTGAAAGTAAAACATAGGATGTGCCATCTGCTTCTCTTCCCGGGCATACTGTAAAAGTCAGTTTAGGGACAGAGGTTTCATTGGAGGTTTTTTTGGTGGACGAAAGGCTGCCCGCTTATCACTGCAATAGTCTCTCTCCACCTTTATAATGCCTTCAAATTTGTCAAACGTGACAGCATATGGTTTTATAACCTCTGGTGTTTTGCCTACCCCATAAGAGATACAGGCGTGAAGTGATGTATGTATGTTAAGATTATGAAAAGTGAAAACTTAAGAAAGTAGGTAAAGTTAAATGACAGGCCCGTATTAATAAAACACTCAACTCTGAGACTGCTCTCAAGATCCGCTAAATGTTAGAGTTGTGAGTGCCGCGAAAAGACATTTTATTTATGTATAGGGAATTCTAGTGTAAAATTAAGTATGTACCTACTTTTATGACATAATTATGATCAGAATCGGGTACAGAGTGCTCTTCTTCAGTATTTAAATTTTGTCATCAGTCAGCCTGTAGAAATTCACTCCTTTGAATCGGTTTTAGATTTGAAAGCTGTTTATAAATATGATCCTTAGTACCTACTCGTAATCGAAGCTACAGTGTATTTAGGGAGAATCCAACAGCTTAAGCCAAACTCTAACCCTCTTAACAGAACCAAAATAACCCTTTAATCCAAGACCTATAACCAACTCATTCACAGGATGAAAACTGACAATAATTTTCTCCGCCAACCCTCCCAAACAAAAATAACCCTTATACTAAACCGCAGTAAGCACCAAATCCCGATAACAATGATAAAAAGCAACAATAAGAGCAATTAAGCAACGAAGTCACGTTCCGTGGAGAAGGCGTGAAGGATGACGTAACACCTAGCGAAGTATTTAGCACATATTATGAGTTTAATGAGCCTTGTATGTGCATTTTTGATGGCCTTTGTTAGGAAACCAACTTTTCTAATCTAAGCTTGGGTCTGGGTGTAGTTCTACCAAAACTAGCTTATATTATAGTGTGCTAGGGATCGGTTTTCCGATTCTTCACCCACGTATAGTACGTTTAATTTTATTGAACACATACAAAATACTATACAGAGAGGGGTCGTACCCCTCTGAATGACAGCCATTTTAAAATGTTTCTACGAGTTTACTGAAACTCATTTTTTTAAACCTACTTATAGAAGAAGAGATCGCTTTGTCGCCCAAATTGCACACTTTTTGTTACTATACAACTATTATAGTAACCTAGTATTTAAAACTACATGCCTAGTACGGGCGGAAAGGACAGGGATCAGAGCAGGAGAGCCAGAAACATAAATAATACAATATCATCTTCTCTAATATATAAAATTCTCGTGTCACAGTTTTCGTTGCCATACTCCTCCGAAACGGGTTGACCGATTTTGATGAAATTTTTTGTGCTTATCCGGTATCTATGAGCATCGGCCAACATTTTTTTTTAATTCATATGGCAAAACAACGTTTGCCGGGTCAGCTAGTAAATAATAAAATATCTAAATATATAAAACTGTTCCGTTACTGACTGAGTGACTGACAGACAACGTACAGCCATAACCACTGGGCGTAGAGAGCTGAAATTTGGAACATACATTCCTTAAGGAGTGTGGGGGAGCACTAAGGAAGGAATTCCCGAAATTCCCAAGGGAACGGGAAATATTGGACTTTTTTTGTCGTATGAAAAATCTTATTCTTTATATGCACGGATGTGCAAAATGGGATAAAGGTTCTTCAATGGGTTTCTGATTGTATTATGGAAGGAACTCCCGGAAATTCCTTCGGGAATGGGAAATATAGAAATTTTTAGTTTGTATGAAAAATCTTATCCCTTGAGTGTGCACTCAAGGATGCGAAACTTAGTATAAAGGTTCTTTCAATGGTTGTCTGGTTGTATTTTGGAAGGAGTTTCTGAAATTCCCACAGGAAGGGTAGTTGAGCGCGTACGAAGTTGCGGGAAAAAGCTCGTAATACAATAAAATCCCCAGACAATCACACCAACTACATGGCCTCAAACTAAGCAGAGCTTGTGATATGGGATACCATGTAGCGAACTAGGGGGGAACCCAGAATATAAATACATATATATAGATAAACGAGGAGACCCGGAACATTTTTTTTTCTTGTTCCGTGCCCGAACCCGCGACCACTTTGGCGTCTGAGGCAGTGTTACCCAATCGCCAAAGTGGTCGTCGCACAACCGGCGAACGATTCGAACAGTATCAAGCAAAACAGCTTTTTGCATGCTAACCATACAGTTTTTAACAGTATTATACTGTTTTTCACTACATTACACTGTTTACTGTTGAACAAAAATAAAGTATCCAAATACTGTTTTCAGTAGAAAAAGCTAAACACTTTTTATGCTAGACTGTAATTAGACCTAATAATTTGTGCAAGAAGCTCTAAAAATATGTTTAAAAATTTTTACAAATTGAATACTGTTTATTTTTTCAAAAGACTGTTTGATCTTCTTTTCAGACTCAAGTATACTTTATTTATAGGAAAAAATCTGGCAGTCCTAGCTGGAAGCGAACCGCCGCCGCCGCCGCGCCGCCCCGATGAACCTAGACTTTCAATGTATCGAACCAGTGTGGCTGGGCTCAAACCGTTTGCGGATATTGCAACGGGGATGATTTCTGTGGCATTATTATTATTATATTTCCATTTTATGAAGATGGCAATGAATTGTTTGAATTGATACTCATATCATTCTAGGGCCCATAATAATGTTTTTAAGTTTTTGCATTTATAATGCTCAATTGACGAACACTTTGGCGATGGGGTAAACCTGTCTGCCTCAGACGCCAGTGGTTGTGGGTTCGATTCCCGCACGGAACAAAAAAAAAATCCGTGTCTGGGTGTTTATCTATCTATGGGTTGGGCAAATTGTTCACTCCATAAATTGACTCTCGTTTTTGCGGCATCGGCAGGGTTTATTGGGGGGACCGAGTGGTAAAAACTTTTTCGCCTTATTAGCCTTAGGGGCACGGGACAAAAGTGATGCATGGGGTGTTTGGGATCTTCCACTGAGCTATCGGGGCCTGGCAGTAGGCCTCGAAATTACTTACCACATTCTTATTTTTACGTTATATTACTAACCTAGCTCCATCTAATGGTATAGCTTTGCAGCTAAGACCACCCGAGACCAATTTATAATAATAATAAGAAATAATAAGAAATCTTTATTTGTTTACATACAGACTATAAATATATTACAGTTACATTATATTATACATAGTTACAGACAAAAAAAAAATAATAATAAACAAGAATAATTTCATAATACGTAGTAAACAAAAAGGCTAAGGCTCAGCTAAATGTCATTGAAGGATTCAATCCAACAACAACGCTGATAATTCTGCCTTCGCCTGCAAAAGGATATTTCCACTCCACGTATGCAACACGAGTTAATTACATAATGGTACAACGAACACAGGAAAACATTAATTAAACAAATCAAAAACCACGAAACTATAGCAACATTCAACAAAAATAATTATAAAACTAGGATAAGAATATCATTACACAGAATAACGGTACAAATTACAAAAATTAAATACAATGATAGTATTAATATAAGTAATATAAGACAGCTCAGACACCATGCACCTTAAGTTGGAAACTTTTTTTTTTTTTTTGTTGGGATATGAAAAGTTCTTTTACAGTTTTTTTAAAGGTGTGTATACTGCAAATATCCCGGATGGGTGGTGGAATATTGTTCCAACATTTGGTGGCATGGTATCGAAAGCTTCCGCGAAAGGCGGCAGTTTTGTGTTCTGGTATCAACAGCTGGTTAACGCAGGATCTAACACCGTATGGATTTTTAGATGTCCTCCAAGACAACTTCTCGTATAAATAAGGCGGGGATTTATGTTTCATTATGCCAAATAACATGGAGATATATAGTAAATTCTGGCGATTTTTCATGTTTAAAATACTTGCTTGATTCAGGTACGGTGTTATATGACTTCGTGGAGGTATTTTAAAGCAGAAACGCGCGCATGCATTGTGAACTCTCTGTATTAGACTTTGCGTTCTTTCTAGGATGCAGGGACCATAAACATTTATACAGTATGTTAGTTTTGAGACTATGAGACTGTCACACAGTTTAATTCTTAAGTTAGTATTTATAAAGTCCCTCACCATGTACAATACCTTTAGTTTATAGAAACATGTGCGAACAACCTCTAATACATGTTCCTCGAATCTCAGATCACTATCCAAAAGAACACCAAGGTTTCGCGCCTGGTTCACTTGCTCAATATTTACTCCTAATAATGAAATTTCACTTGGAAATTTGCTTAAATTGTACTGTTCAATGTTTCGTTTCGAGCCGAATACCATAAAATTTCTTTTCAGAAATTGTGAATCCCAGTTAAAGTGAAGCATTGCAAAGTTTAATAATGTTTTTAAGTTTTTGCATTTATAATGCTCAATTATTCTTAAATAACCGAAAAAATGTGATAAATAAAAATTACCCGGGCAGGACTCGAACCTGGAAGCCCTCGTTTGCCGGACGAGTGCTCTTCACAAATTTTTTATTTATCGCATTTTTTCGGTTATTTAAGAACATTCTAGGGCCCGTTATTATAAACGGGTTCTCAACTCTACGGGGGTTTCGGGTATTTGCAAAAAAAATACATTATTATACATACATAACTTTTACAAATTTGGAGGTATTATTATGATGGAGAGAGACTATTGCAGTGTCAGGGTCAGCCTATCGCCCGCAAAAACGCCAATAAAACCTCCGACCCTTAACTGACTTTTACAGTTTGCCCGGGAAGAGGAGCAGCTGGCACATTCAATGTTTTTCTTTCACTCCCAGTCCAGCATGGAAGCAACATTATTATACAGAGTGCCCAAATTAAAGATCGTGACTAGAACAACACTCTCCACTTGCATTTTCTTATTTCTTACCACCTATTTATGTTGGCGTGACCAATAACTAACGACTAACTAACTAACCATTATCGCGTGTAACAGTGGTCATTTAAATAGTTTTTATATGTTTTTCTAAGTTAAGTACTTGAATCTGCTTTATGTAAGAAAGTAAGTCGCGACTCGCGAGTTTGTTGTGAAGAGATTGTTATATTTGTTTTACTATTAAGAAGCCACATTGAAATGATTTTTCTTCAAATGTTAGCACGTTAACACGCCGACATAAGGTCGCTTATTGCAAGAGAAACATCGCTCAGCTACGCTCAAGGTAAATCGTATCTAAAATCTATATAAAAATAATGTTAAATTTTATCAAACAAAGTTCGAACAATAATTTAAAGATTGTATTTAAGTTATTATATGAATTTCATGGTGGTAATAAAGATTAGAAGAATTAAAGAAAAAGTTTTTTTTTAAACGTGTTTTCGAATAAAACTACCTGTCTGGTCAAAATCATTAAATTATGTTTTTGAGCAATCAAAGTATAGATAAAGAATGCAAAGCTTTTAAAAAACCGACTTCACTTCAAAACTTAAGCAGAAGTACAAGGTACAAATATGCTCCAATTCATAAAAAAAATAATCGCGAAGTACTCAATCGATTTCGATGACATACATAGGTATATGTATATGGGACCAACTCTGAGCTATCTTTCATATGAAACAAGAATATTCAACATCGATCCATAATTGTCCAAAAAATCGTGTAACAAAATACAAAAAAATAAATAAAAAAAACATACACGCGAATTGAGAACCTCCTCCTTTTGGAAGTCGGTTGAAAACATACTGCTCCACGTTATTAATTATTGTTGATGTTTTATCAAAAACAATAAAATTGCAGGTCGTGTTACGTCATCCTACCGTACACGCGGGTACGTAGCGGTTCGTAATTTAACAAGTCACGTCAACTGGTTCCGTGGTGTAGTGGTTATCACATCTGCTTTACACGCAGAAGGCCGCCAGTTCGATCCTGGCCGGAATCATATTTTTTTTCTTTTTTTTTATATGGAAATATTGATGAGTATAACTTTCTTAGCTTTTATAAAGATTTTTAATGCAATGAATTACTTAAGTTTTTTTTAGTAATTTTTTTTGTCTTTAATATATTAATGAGAATATTTTTCCTTGTTTTTGTATTTCTTTTTGTAGTTTTTTTTTTCTAGTAAATTTTCTTTATCAAAAAAAAATTTTTAGTTATAGTTTATTTCTCTCTATTTATAGCAGCAGAAGTAGTCTAAACATTGTATATAGATTATACCTACCTATTCAGATTTAAGATCAGATGTTTGCCCATCTAAACATTGGATATTGTCTTAAATGAGGACACTGGACGTAGTATATTATGCATTTTACAAATCTACTCTACACTTTCTGGAGACCAAAATTCTTTAGAAAAGTGTTAACCAACAGAATGGAAAACAAATAACTAAGAAACATTCTGGGAAAATTTGGTAATAACACAAGAATTTCAATGGTAAATAACTTATAGATTATTATTGCTCATTCCTTAGGAATTTATTATTATTTATAAGTCAAATTGTGTAAATATCTGTGACTCCTGTGGTGAAATAGTTGCAATTTGGGAATGTAAGCAATAGCTTAATTGTCTGATCTCGATTCTACTGTATTGTAGTACAAAACCTTTTTTTAGGCTCCTCAATTTATATTGTGATTTATATTTGAATTTATATAGTGACATATATCAAAATTACGCGTTTTTAGCAAATCAAGAATGAAGTTTTAAAACTGCACACTTTCAACTTTAATTTAATAATAATATATGAAACATGTTAGCTATTTGGTTTCTATATTAAGTTTATCTTTCGTGAAATAACAGCAAAAAAAATTTACTTCTATGAGGGTAACTCAATTTCTTGGATTTTTGAATTAAGAGTATACACAATTCTGAAGGTGCGATATATTTGAATTATAAAATGCAAAATTCTTTCATTAAAAAAATGGAAATCTGATGATGATTGAGGCGTTCAGACATCCTTCCACAACAAACCTATTTACAAATTTTTCTATGAATGAAAGATTACCATCATACCTATTTAGATACAAATACTACTTGATTTAATTTAGTTTATTTATTTAGTAAAAATTATGTAGCATTTTACTGTTGTTTATTAATTCCAAGCATTAGTTAGCAAACTTTTAACTTGGTCTTTTTATTGACTAATGTGTTAAAATTTGATCTCGCCCACAATAAGATGTTTTTATTTAATCATATTCTCTGATCAAAATATAGACATACTCATTTCTTTTCTTTTGCATTTTTGAAAGGAAACGATTTAAGTAACTCATCTTCAGCCAAAAATTTGACCTGGTAATTATAGTTAGCAAATAACAAGGCACAATTGCTGGTTAGCTCCTTGTACGGGTTATATTTTTCGCATTTACTACATGGATTTACTAAGGCTAACTTTACATATATCTCATCTATCCATTTGAAGTGTATATTTAAAATATGGAAAATATTTTAAAAAAACAATACGCAAGATAATTGTGTATATAAACTATAAACTTTGAATTTATGATGTTTTTATGAACTTTGATTTTTTTACTTGCCTACCAAACTTAATGACATAGAGTAAAACCTTAAAATTTTTATACTGATTGATTTAATTTGATTTATGACTAAACTCAATAGATTTAAACCTAATATTGTGTTAAGTTTTCGCGATTCATACTATTAAATAAAACACTTTTTAACCAGATTTATCGTGTATATTTACATTTTAAATTTTGACTCAACGTTTCTGTGTCTTTGCAGACTCCGTGGATAGTTGCTAGTGACCACAGGGTCTGCAAAGACACCGAAACGTCGAGTTAAAATTTAAAATGTACATATACGCGATAAATCCGGTTAAAAAGTGTTTTATTTAATAGATTTAAACCTGCTTATAATTCCAAATAAATGTGACTGAATGAAATGTTAACAAAATAAATTTAAAAGTATGCATAGTCAGACAGGGTAAGCTAGTGCAAGAACAATAATTTTGAAAATTCAATATTCATACTCTATTATTGTACTTTTAGCCTAATCGAACTGTAAACATATTGCCTAATATAAAATCACAAATAACTAGTACTCATAAATGGCGGATTTATTAATTTAAATTTAATCTATTTATATGCCGTTTAAGAACAAACTTGGGTGATTAAAAGTCTCACTAAAGCTTGTTTTTACTAACTTTATTTCAAGATTGACTTCTAATGACAAATTTTAAATTAATAACAAATCGCTAAGTAACATTGTGAATCATTTAAATATTAATATTAAGATTTTTTTCTCTAAACACATTCTATATTTATAGTTGTGCAACAAGGAGTTTATTATTATTTTTGCATATTTTATACATTATATGTTATTATATGAAAAATGTTAGTTATTATGTAAAATGTTTCTGTGACTTTAAAACTGTGACTAGTTTGGTAAGTAATTTACATAATTATGTGTATTGAAATATTCTATGATGAGAAGGCCAAGGTCAGAAGCGAGTTTTTAATTTCCTTTTTCTTTCAATTATAGTGTGGTAAAACAGAAAGTTGTATTTTTAAGTTAAGTACATATTTTTTTAGCAAAAATTATATTCTCAGAATTAGTTTTAAAACAAGATCTAGGCAAAATCTTCTTGCAATTCATTATATTTACCACTTAGAGTAAAGTTGTTCAATGTGTGTAATCTGCTTTAATTAGATTCATTACATTTTATTTCAGATTCTCACTAATCTATAAAAAACAAATATTTTTGAGTAAAGTGTTATCAAATAAAAATCTGATAGATAATTAAAGTTTTTATCGTCACATTAATCTCTTATCAGTTTATTTATTGACTGATAATGGTCAATGTACTAGAAAAACTTCCACAAAATTTTGTTCACTCTTGTATTAAAAAAATAATTGCCTTGAAAAATTTGAGAAGAAGCTATTTAAGAAATTATAACAATTTGAATACAATTCATGAGAAATGTGCACCAAGGTTGCAGGTTGCTCAAGATGAGGCTAATTAGGTAAAAGGTCGCCACAAACACAGTTACAGCGTTGTACTGAAGCACACAATGATATCAGCAGCAATTTATGTAATAAAGTGAGTCACCTACCCTGTTCAATGAATTCGTGCCGGCCAAACTAGAATACCAGATGAATGGGAACAATCATACTAAGTTAATCGTAGGTATAAACTTGCTAGCGTAGATTCAACTGTTACAGAATTATTTATTTTATGTTCGTAAACATCAAATTTATGCTCGTATCTAAGAGGTTTTATTTATAAAAACTACTTTAAAAAAGATCTGTGGGAATACTGTACCTTGTCCAAACATTTTAGTTCCTCCGTAGGATACACTGTTTTTTCACACCTTGCGCAAGTTTTATTCATGGCGAAGGTTCTAAGGCACAAACACTTATAATATTTTTAAACACTACCGTAACGCACAAACACGACTTATCACGATTTTAAAACGAATATCGAAAGATCACTTTTAGAAAACACTCAAGAGCACAATTTTCGTAGCATCTCCGTACGCGCATGCCAAAAAATGACAAATGGCGGCGGTAGTTGGTGTTGCCTTATTGCTGCAAGAAATTATTTAGTCTGTGGTACACAACATTTTTTTTATTTTAAACATGGATTTACGAAATATTTTATGAATACAAAGTAAGTCAATACAAGTAGGTATTATTAGTTTTTAGTATTTAGTGGCACAGAGATATAAGTATTGGCTTTGCTACACACAGTCATCTGAACCTAGGTACTATCTTTATCTTCACAATGATAAATAAATAGATAAATTACAATTGTATATGATACTTGTGTTTGGAATCTATAGTAATATGACTGTTTCTCAAAAAGTTGTCCACTTTTAGAAATTTTAATTGTCCACTGATGAAAAACGTAATTTTTTTATGATATGAAGTTTCTTTTTAGAAATCGTTTTCCTTAAATTGTTGTGCGGTTAAATACTATTGTAATAAGGTCATATTTACACCCATTAAAGTAAAAACAAATAAAAAAAATTAATTTGTTTGGGACAGTAAATTAGCCCGCCATATAAAAAAAAATGTCCCCCCCTTTCTCAAGAGGTAAAAAGTCTTCAAAAAACTTATATTTGAAAAAAAACTCAAAATGGGGTTTCTTTTTTCTACATTTAAATAATATCTGGCACAATTTAAAAACACACCTGAGCTTCTAATTGTCTTTTGTATTATTTAAAATTCAAAAATATTGTATGTCCCACAATTTTTTTATGAATTTCGTGACACATTTCTTGACGCTATTTAACACCACCAAACCATTTCCCGAAGTTTGAAGTTGTTTTTTGCGGATGGCAGCCTTGTTTGATTCCATAGATAATCAGGAAATCGTTCCTCTATTTTATGTTTAGCTGTCAGTTAGCCAAACAGTCGGAGCGTTTGAAGTGGATTTCATTTAAAAAATATTTCCTGACGAGATTCGGACCCAAAAAGTAAGTTATATTATTATCATATACATGCAAAACTTTGAGAGTATAGTGCTTAATAGACGGAAACCCTTAGCTGTTAGATCCAATAGATAATTTCGATGTTATTACAAAAATACGATTGCATGTTAGATTTTCCTCACAAAATTTCGTGACAATTTCCTGACGTCAAGAAATTTTGGATGTTTCATGCAGTATACCTACTAGGTAGATAATAAAGGTCGCTTAGTAAATTGTGGTGGTATTGTTTTACACTTCAGATCTTAGATGACAAAACAGGTACCTACTTTTATGTGGAAAATGACATCAACAGATCAACAGACTGCTATTCCAGTACAAAAGTTGAAAACTAGAACAATAACAAAACTCAAAAGTAAATTACACCAAAGAAAACAACAGACAGAAACAATTGAAAAGGGAAAAATGCTTAAAATAAAGACTGATGAAGAAAAAGGGAGACTACCCGACGACAAAATAAGGGAACTACTACGTTTTTTCTACTGACATAAATGTAAAAGAAATTTAAATTTGTTGCCCTGTCTTCTGAAAGAATTCATATAATATATTGTGTGTCCAGTTATTAATAAAAAATAAATTTAATTAATATGACCAGTACGTGTTTAATTTTGAGTTACTTGATTCCTATAACAGGTGGTATGATGTCGTCCTAAGTGACGATAATTTCTTGACGTTTCTTGACAAACTGATTTCTTGACAATTTCATGACGGGACAGTTTTTTGAGAAATACTCATATATAAAGCTGAAGAGTTTGTTTGTTTGTTTGAACGTGCTAATCTCAGAAACTACAAGTGGGATTTGAAAAATTCTTTTTGCATTTGATAGTCCAACTCTTGAGGAAGGTTATAGGCTATATTTTATCCCGAAATTCCCACGGGATCAAAAGTTACGCGGGTAAAACTGCGCGCGGTGGCTAGTAAAAACAATAAATGGTGCAAATAAGAGGTTTTCTGACAGCTCATTAAAACAAAAAACAGTACAAAAGGCTTCGATAGATGGCGCTTAACAAATTGCGAATTCTTGTCTGTCATATTGCCATTTATTCCACACTGCGTTTTAAAAAGTAATATGAATTATTTGACGTCTATATCAGAAATCGAACTTATAAATACCTAGCCATAAATGATTGATACCACTTACATCAAAATCTTTGACTTACATACATTATATATAGTATTCAGAAATATCGCCTTCGGCTTTTAAAAGTGCCATCTTTAGAGGTTTTTTGAACTAATCTTTATGAGCTGTCAGAAAACTCCTCATTATAATAAATAGGTAAGTTAGAAATGAAGTAACAGGTGATTGCAGTGCTAATATAAATATCGAGTATAAGTATAAGAATAGTGCGTAAATATTGAGGATCATAAAAATCTATTTATAAATTATCGGAAATCATAATCTCCCACCGCATCTGTCTGTCTGAACAGGATAAACTCAAATAAGTTGGGGCAAGTGTCTCTAAGGGGTAAGTGCAAAGACATTTATATTAGTAAAAGGTCGTTGGGTAATTCAGACTACGGTATAGCAAAAAAGGAGAGTTATGATTTTGACGTGTATATATGTAGGTAGGTGTGTATGTTTGTAAGTGGGTATCGATGTTCATCTGTTCCCTCAGAAGTTCTAAACTACTAATCATAATTGGACAAAGGAAGTGTCGTTGAAAGCTTCTTCACTGTCCGCTGATTATAGTCTACATAAAGTTTAAATTGACTAAAGCGCCCTCTAGAGGACTTAGTTAAGAACTAAAAAAACGGTTTTGTGTGGGGTATCAAATGAAAGAGCTATATTAGCACAGCTCAAATATGTAAAAATTTTTACTCCAAAATAAGTGAAATAATAATTAGGTATAGTAAAGAATTTAACGAAGTTCTTTTATTTGATATCCCATACGAAATCCGTCAAGATTTAACAAAAAATCTTGACGGATTTCGTATGGGATATCAAATAAAAGAACTTCGTTAGCACATTTCAAATATGTAAACACTACTACTCCAAAACGTGTGAAAAAAAAAAAGTTCAAAAACTAAAACCCGACTACTAAAAACACGCTCTAAAAAGTCGGAAACAAGTAATAGTCTCCGCTGAAATATACTTCACATTGATAGAGATACTTCATATTAATAGAGATATGTTTATACGATAGCCGTGGTCGTATGCCACCTTTACTAGCAAAACAGATTTATTTAATAATAAAACAAAATAAAAATGGCATACGACCACGGCTACCCTTTCAACATCTCTATCAATATGAGGTAATACATAAATATTTCAGCGGATACTATTACTTGTTTCCTACCTTTTAGAGCGTGTTTTTAGTTGTCGGGTTTTAGTTTTTGAACTTATTTTTATCCAGATATTTAGGTGTCCTGCCATAAATCGATCGATTTCAATTTTATTTTAGCACAAAATTCTAATTTTATATGGAAATTTTGAGTAAGGCATAAAACGCTACTTAATTTTCAATGTTATTTTTACTCGCATCGTAAGTTGACCGTTATTATTTGTAATGCCAAATATTAATAAATACCTATCTTGTTTTCTTTTGTGTTTAATACAAGAAAACATTAATGTATTACTGTTATTTATAAGTACTTATTAAATTTTGTTTTGCGGAATACTTCTCGGAATATTTATTTTATTATTTAGCAATTCCAATGATCGAACTATAAAGTTATCCATCTGGGGAAGTGCCTAAGGGCCAACACTGCGCTACGTGTGTCTACGCGCGTACCGTACGTCCTTATCGTAAGCGCGCACGGCACGTGTAGTTTCGCTAGTATTAGTGTGCTTATACAGCCGTAGCAATGGATTATTTATAGTAATAATAATAATATTCATTTAATTCAGGTAACTTAAGAATAGCACAAGATGTTTAAATTATATCTATGACCCATAGTATTATTATTATTTTCATCATATTCTTCAAAAGAACCTCCTTTTTACAGGGTGGGATTTGCACTACTGCGAGCTTGTGGCCTAACAGTAGTACAGATTAAGTTCTAAACTATCAAAGTGATAAAAGTGATTATTATTATTTTTATTTTTTAAACTAAATGTATACAATATATAAAAACTACACAAATTTTCACTAATTCACACGTATGGACTGCGACGTGAGACGCGACATCCTTGTGTCAAGTATCCGTCCTCGGAAGCGACGGAATACGACACCCTGCGGCCAAAAATCTTCCTTCATGTAGGTTGACAGATGTTCGGTCGGCTCACTCTGTGCCGGGACTCCAACCGCTCGACACTCATGTTGAGTCCTGTCTTCGCGTGTAGATACTCCACTACATTCTTCGCCGTTAAGGCATGATGCACGCTAGACACGTACAGCTGCGTCGTTGGCACCTGGGCAAGCAGCAGAAGATTGTCTCTATTCGATGCGGTACCACATTTGTTCTTACAGAAGGGCTTCTTCTTCTTCCGCTCCACCTCAGTGAAGCCCTCGCCGTCTTCCTGGTTCCTCATAGATCGGCCTTTCAATGCTTTATCCTCTTACTATTTGGCTAAACTTATACGCGGAAGCTAGCCACGTCCCAGGCGCGTGTAGCGCGTGCCGTAGTTTTTAGCAGTTTTGTATGAATATGCGCGTACACACGCATGACACAGCGTTCGTTCTAATGGGGCAAGTACGTTACTATGACGCACTACTTAGGCCTTTTTGAACAACTTTATTTAAGTACAGTGGCTGAGAGATGATGATTAGGTAACAAATCATGCCGAAACCAGTGGTCATTCTTACTAATCATATTTAATAAAGAAACTTGGCATATATTTTTTTACAACATTAGTCTGGGGGTGTTCTCTTCATTGGTCTGTCCACCTATTAAGAAAAGGCACTCGGGTAAGCGACTCCGACCTCCCTAGCTACGTTACAAACGTCCCCTCTCTGGATGCAGTATCCTCTTTTACTTATATTGTTATGACTTTTCCTTTAAAATTTTCTCTTTAAAAGTTTTAAATAAAAACTGACCAAATCCTTTCCTATCATAATATAATACATTTTTAAGAATAAATTTATTTATTTCTTTCACATGTAACAGAAAAATATAACAAAAAATTATTTGGTTACGAGCGTTTGCCCGCGACTTCGTACTCGCATAAACTCAAAAGTCCTATATTTTCTGGTCCCGTGGGAATTTCGGGAATTCATTCCATAATACAAACATACACTTATTAAGGAACCTTTATACCAAGTATCACATCCGTGCACTCCGGGAATAAGGTTTTTTAATACAAACTGTAACATCAAATAATTCCTGTTCCCGTGGAAATTTTGGGAATTCCTTTCATAAAACAACCAGTCACTGTTTGAAGAACCTTTATGTCAAGTATCGTATCCGTGCACTCAAGGAATAAAAATTTTTCATACAAACTAAAAAGTCCTATATTTCCCGTTCCCGTGGGAATTTCGGGAATTCCTTCCTTAGTGCACCCCTACATTCCCTAAAGATGTAGGTTCCAATTTGTCTGTCAGTCACTCAGTAACTCAGTCAGTAACGGAACAGTTTTATATATATTGATAAATAGTATGTGAAAGCTAGAGCCTACACTAGGTGACCCTGTACTATAGGACTCCAGGCCTCTACCCACCTCAGAAAAATAGGTACAAAAAAATATATTTAAAAGTACAAAAAGGAACAAAGAACTATATAAAGAACTTATGATCTAAGTGAATATCTGGGAATTAGGGTTAGTGTGGGTGAATGTGTGTAATGTGTGTGACTGTGCATATGTAAGTGTGTGTGTGTGTGTGTACCTAATTAATTTACAAAAGGATAGCTATAATTTCCTCAGTGTCCTGGTATATCTTATTAAGTAGCCATTTGGTCACCAAACTCTTGCACTGTGGACCATTGCTAGGGTAAATGTTCGTTTCATTGACTCTGTTATACAGGAGCGGCCCCATAAATCCAAAGAACCGTTGAGCTAAATATGTAGACATTTTTGGGCAATGACAAACTACCTAGGTCATTACGTCATCGCTTCAAATGGCTCGGTTTATAAGGGGTAATGGAGTGCATTCTTAAAATGGTACGCAAAATAAACCATTTTCGCACAGAGGGAACTTGCCAATCGCGATATAGTTCAACAGTAGGAAACAGGAATAAGCAAAAAACGGCAACCTTCAAAACTGCTCGTTGTGCTACTTCTAACATCTTCAGATTGGTTTTAGGTGCACCACCCCAGGAGGTCATACCTTTTTATAATATTAAAGTCACCAATGTGATGAAGAGTTTTAAATATGAAAATTAAATTTCCAACGTGACTATAAACCATAGGTACTTATGTGTTTTTTTAAGTTTAAGTTTTCGTCTAAAATTATCCGTTTATCCGAAGAAGTATGAGGAGTAGATACGGTGGAACAGGGAATTGAAAAATAAATTACCCCAGAAGGGTACCAGTCCACCTGGAGCATCCCTCCCTGAGGTCTACTAAGGCAGCGCAATTTTATCTTCGCAATTTCATCAATATATCTATAAATAATCTTTACTAGAATAAGGTTTCAAGTGATAAGAACTTTAGGTAGGTATTATGTAGAAGTGATAGTAAATAAAATATCGGTTTACATCAGTTGAATTCCACCAAAATAAAAATAAAAAACATTCACCATAATGATACAAATGTACATCAAATTGCTTCCATGCTGGACTGGGAGCGAAAGAAAAACATATGATGTGCCAGCTGCTTCTCTTCCCGGGCATACTGTAAAAGTAAAAGTTAAGGGACGGAAGTTTAATTGGCGTTTGTGTGGGCGATAGGCTGACCTCCTGTCACTGCAATTGTCTCTCTCCATGCTCTCCATCCTAGTAATACCTTTAAATTTGTCAAATGTGACATCAGATGGTTTGATATTGATAGCCTCTGGTGTTCTGCCTAGCCCATTGGGCATCATACAGGCGTGAAGTTATGTATGTATGTATGTACCAAAATGAGATTCAAACCACCATGATGACATATCTCATAATTATGGTGAAAAATCTACCAGAATGACAAATTTTTTGCCACCAAATTCACAATTATACTCTAAAAAAAAAAAATATCGAAAGGTGTGGGACCTAAAGTATTGGCATCAAATAATCTGTAGTCACTACCCTTCCACATGCATAAGACTAAAAATAAATACAAGAGAATTTTAATCAAGTTGATCCAATCACTAATGTGTAAAAAAATGGACCTCTGTTCACCAAAATGATATATTTACGGGAACACGGAGCATGGGGTTGCGCTTTCTTTCCCTAAAAATACTCGGTGTAACTGGTACTATATAAACGCGTGCGCTTGTCGGAAGCGAATAAAAACTTGTCTGTGCAAAACTATTCGCACCTAAATATGATCCACCATGGACAATTTTTCCCGGGACAGTTATATGTAAACTCGTCGAAAACTTCACAGTCCATTTAAAATATGAAAACGCGTTTTATAAATAGGTAGTACAAATACACGTAGTTTTTCAGATACTAGACATAATGACTACGAAACTAGTCGTGGGACTAGACTACAACTTAATAATATTACCTTCCTCAGCGATTAATTTTTTCCCCAAAAGCACGCCTTCTCTTCTAGACCTTAAGATTGCTTTCTCTTTGGACTACGTTGTTCATCACGGACAATTAGAAGCAGATGCCTTCTCATACCATAAGTGTTCCTTTCGTATAAAGTAAAGCCTCCCAAACCTGAACCTAAAGTCCTCTTGCAAAGAAATTTTAATAGGATTAACTACGACCACTTGCTTCGTGATGCCCAGGAAGTCGACTGGTCTGAAGTTATAAATGCTGAAACTACCGATTCGCAAATTGCTATTTGTAATTCTTCCCTTCATCAACTTTATGAATACCATGTAAATGCAACCCGTTAGGGTGAAACATTTACCTAACCCGATGAACCCCTTGAACGATGCAATCAAATGGCTAAACGAGATAGAGCGCGGACTAAATACAAAAGGGACCAAACTGAAGATAATCATTAAAGGTACTGCCTCCTTCGGAATCACTGCAATATTATGGTGTCCTGTGTAGTATGCCGTGTAATGGCACGGCGCCGTTGCCATGCCACGGCGCAGCGCCCCACCGTTCTACGGCGTCACCGCTCAGCGCTTCATATTTGCTCTTAAAATTATTTCCATCATGGTTCATTATAAAAAAGCATTGATTTGCACCGTACGGCAATCCACCGCGCCGTCTCACGGTGGCGGCGCCGTGCCGTTATACGGCATTCTTTTCTATAATGAACCATGATGGAGATAATTTTACGAGCTCTTTGTCGGATTATTAAGTGATAATCGTTATAATTTTATCATATACACGGTCATTGGTATTTAGACAGGAATCTTCAAAGGTAATGTGGGGGAGGTCATTTGCCTCGTTTTTGCCCAAACTGTATAATTCGAAAGTGTTTGCATTTTTTCTAGTTGTATTCTATTTTGTAATAAAAACAGCGAAAAATAAACTAATGTATAAATAAGGTACTTGGTAGGTTAGGTTAGAAAATCTGCATTTTCTTTTTTTCACTTCAACTCAGACATCAATACTCTCAAACTAGTCATTAATATATATAAAAAAGTTAGAAAGTAAATATTTTATTAAATAATATAAATAAAATCTAATTACAAACGCATTTCTCCTTCTGTAAAACAGCTAATGCTTCATGGAATAATTGTTTTGAGGTCTGTATCATCTCAGTAAGATGTTTAAAGTCCTCCGACTTTTCTTCCTCAAGCATTTTTAGCTTATCCTCCATAATTTTGAGCTTTTCTTGTGCAAGTTCTAGCCTGAATTTAAGGTCATCTTTGTCCGTAACCTCATCTTCCAGGATAAATTCATTTGCTACAACAGTATGCCTTTCTGCTACGATCGATGACGATCTTTTTCCTATATTACCACCATAGCTAATTCCATTCTCGCTTGTATCTCTGATGATAGAGCTTCTTGAAGCCCTCGATCCTTTTTTAGCATCCCGTAAAGCTTTTAATTCTTCCTCTAATGTAGTTACTTTACGATCGAGCCGTTTCTTTTTTTCTTTGGTTTTCTGGTGTGCAGCCTCAAGATCATCCCATTTGCGTCTTTCAGTGTGAAGTCTTTCATTAAGAGTTACAACCAGTTCTGATAGTTTTTTTATTTCATTATCTGTGGCAGTTTTCATGGGTGTGAAAAAAACGCTTTGCAAAGAGCATTCTTCGTATCTTAATAATTGCGCTCGTAACTCTTCAATTTTGACTGCTTTTTCTGTTGCTTGCTTTCTAAGAGCATCTATTTTAGTTTCAGTATTTTGAACGAGTTTTTGATATTCCACAATTTCAGAATGCATTTTATTCATTTTTCCGGTATTTTCTTTTAGTATTTCTTGATAGTAGAGTTCCAATGTTTTAATCTGATTCTGAAATATGAACGATTTAAGTAAGTTAAAACATTTAAGCTACGAGAAGATAACAGTCAAGAAAACCATGTTAATTTATGGTTGATAAAAAATATGATTTTGCAATAAAATTATTTTGATTTTGACGAAAAGTAAAGTCAGTTGAAATAAGAAGAATTCCTGTAGGGATGGTTTTTGTACCCAAACTTTTCGCAAAAGGTGAGTTAACGGAGCTTTTTGAAGGTTCGCTGCAGCATCTTTCTAGCAAATAACCGTACCTAATGCTTATAAAGTTTAACATTTATCATGAAAAGCCACCACCATTTTAAGCCTAATATATAACAGGGCTTGTGTGTGCTATATAGCATTCGAAATATTTAAAAGGACTGTCTTACTCGTTGTTCGTTTATCAGCATGTCATCATGTTCACTTTTTTCGATAAGCGTCTGTATCTTTTGCCTGACTGTAGTAGCTTCACATTCTAAGTTACGTATTCTGCATTTCGCACCATCTATTTTCTTTTTATAATCTAGATTTTCGGCTTTTAGTATCTCTAGATTCTTCATTGCTTGTTCTACTTCCCTCTTCTTTTTAAGCTCGAGCTCCTTAATTAACTAAGAAAAATTTTGATAGCTTAATATAATTAATAATAATAAAAGTTAATTTAAATTTAAGTACCACTTTGACTCAACGAGGAGATATTTCGGCGGGCCTTTGGAGGGTTCTGTGTTACAAAGAAATAAGGTGATTGATTTCAGGTAATAAATCCATCAGCTCCATCAGTTTATCAGTCTTGGTGGTAGTGCACAGGATTAACAATGATGATGATGATGAGGATTGCAGATTTTTTGACCTATTAAAGTTAGATGAAAATAGTAGCGCGAGAGTAGCAGGATATTTTAAATCATATCGACCAGCCCTTGACAACAGCAGTGCGGTGGCAACCCACCAAATTAGAGGCAGAGATCTAAAGAAGACATTATGAAATGTACAATACAATTAATGATTAAATTGATCATAAAAGAGCGTGGGATTGATATTTGCACAGGTTCAAATTCAAATTCTTTATTTAAACTTTAAATTGTTACATTTAGACTTAACGACAAGATGAGAATAATACTTTGTTTCATAAATTATATCATAATTGTTAATAGCAGACTTAACCAATTTATGCTTAACTAATTTATTGTAACAATACAGAATGCATGGACTGTGGATCCCACACTAAGAAGAACCTGTATCGTGGGCATCCATATTTATGGACAGAATAAAGCTAGGAGAACAGTTTAAACATTAACAATTAGGTTTTAAAATTAAAGACAGCAGTCAAAGTACTTAAGCTTTTTTATACATATATTTATATATTAGCATTTATAGACTTTATTATTTATAAACTAGATATAGGGTGGGTACGTCTGTGTGTACATGCGTGTGTGTATGTGTGCGTGCGTGTGTTGTTTGTGGTGAGTGGTATGTTTTTTGTATTAAGTATGGTACCATGTGTGAAGGGCTAGGATAAATGTTTTACAAGGTCTTCTGTTTGAAGGTAGGTCATAGATATCAGTCGGCTTGAAATTATGTGTTCTGCCTGTTTTACTGTGGCTTTCTTGATGTCGCAGAGTTTTAGTATTTTATTATAAATGAATGGAAGCATGTGTGCAGGCATACGTTGTGCGAGAGCTGTTTTAACTGTGAATATAGGGGCTTTAAATACTCTTCTAGAAATCAAAGTGGGGAAACTGGGAGATGTAAGGATCTTGCGGTGCATTTTTAGAGACGCTTTTAGGATATAAAGCTGCCGCACATTAAGTATCCCCGTAGCGGTATAGAGAGAGTCAGTGGAATATATCATAGGTTTATTAAGCATTGTTTTTAAAGGTTATATCTTAAGATCAAAAGCAAATATGATGCTTGGCTGTGACATGATATTTTTCTTTAGTTCCTAGATTTTCATATCCGTGGTTGTCGTTTTCATATGACTCTCCGTGCTGCAGTGCTTAAAGCTATTACGCCAATCATGAGGTTGTGGGTTCGATTCCCGCACGGAACAAGAAATAAAAAATGTTCCAGGTCTCAGTGATTATCTATAAAATGAATTTATATTCTAGGTTCCCCTTAGTTCACTACATGGTATCCCCCACCACAAGCTTTGCTTATTTTGGGGCAATGTAGTTAGTGCGATTGTCTGGGGAATTTTAATAATTTATTATTTATGTATATCGTACTGTTTGTTTAGTAAAAACAATATCATGGGTATAGCCGTCATTTATTGCCCTCGAACGTATTAAGCTTACCTCATACTTATGAAGGGTGTCTGGTGGGTCACTTTTGAAATTTGAGGACGTAATAGGTTGTGATCATACACGAAGAGAAAAAATTAAACAAAAATTAAATATTCATTATTTACTGAGTAAACTTAACCGAAAGTTAAAGAATTCACTACGCAACGTATGGTTACACTGGTAACTATTTACCACGGTCGTACCCACGGCGCTATCAACACGGAATAGGCAGGTAGGTATAGACGACTTCACGAACGGTCGTCGAGCCGTGAAGCATTCGTGAACTCTTTATTTATTTATAGGTAAATTAAGAACCCACTTTTTTACATAATTATGTTCAAAATCGTGTACAGAGTACCCTCTTTCAATACCTAAAATTTGCCACCAGTCACCCTGTACAATAAACCTAAAGTGAATATAAACTAAAACGGCTCCATAAATTGTCCATCTGAATTGTTTTTGCTTTCTTATCTGATACAACTATGAACCTGAAATTCAAACGTACCTAAGTCTTTAAAAATAAACCAGTGTCTTACCAATGTTTGATTTCCTTTAAAACAATTTTCCGTGTTATCTTTTTGCTTTCCGAGCTTTTCTTCAAGTTCATTGATCTTAGCCTGCAAATTATGAATTTGTTGAGCTCGTCCTTTCCATCCAGCCAGATCATTTTGTAAATCCTTGATGCTGCTGAACTTTTCACCTAATTCTTGTTGCAGTATTTTAGTGGCAAGTAAAATATCATTCTTTAGTTCCAGATTTTTGTTTTTGCTTTCGTATAATCTCTTATTTACAACAGCAAGCTTGTTATTAAGCTCTTTAAGTTCATCTGGGCTTGATTCAACGGTCTCATTTTTACATGCACATACATCAACTTTTTCATGTTCTTTGTTTAAGATTTCAAGTTGCATTACTTTGCGTTCTAGAGATGCATTTTTTGTTTTATAGCCCTCCAACTCGGCTACTAAATGACGATTTTGTTTACACAGCTCAGAAATTTTAGCGCTTATAATACCAGCAGATTTAGATGATATTTGAGGACCAGTTCCAGTAATGATATCACGAATTCGTTGATTCAAGTCAGTGACTGTTTTATTTAACTCCTTCATTTCTTGGTCCTTCGTGAAAACACATTTTCGTAATTCATTATTTTCACATGTCATAATCTGCAATAAAGTTTTCTGTTATGATTTGAAACTGAAACTGATAATATTATTGATAATCGGCAGGGTTGATTTGTTCGATAGCTCTCATAATTGTAGTATTTCAAAAGCGATTCTTAGTCGCTTATATGAAACAAATCAAACATGAAATGAAGACCATAAGTATCATTAAGTCATAGGTCCTGAGTGATCACGTATAATGTGATTTGAATTGAGGAATATTACATGTCGGGTACCTACTTTCGTATTTAATGCATTCGGGCTGATTTAACTCATATTGTAAGACATCGCTCAGTTGGTTGTTTTGCGGCTTGCATGCATGATATTTGTTTCTTAGGTAAAATGGATCTCGTCGTATCAGATAATTATTAAAAAGTCACATACTAATTTAAGATATAGTTGGATTGCGCATAAAAGTGAAATGTATTTGTTTTTTTTTGTATTGGTAGTATTTTTGATAACTTAGCAAATGGGACATGCTAATTTTGCAGAGGTTACTAATTTAATTGGCCTATACCTTTTACAATTTTTGGTAGCAGCTACGCCATAAAATTCTGCGGAGCTAAAGTATCTAAGTCAGGGCTGTCCAACGGGCAGCCCGCGGACCTCATACTTCCCGTCAAATATATTTTATGGACCGCGGCGAGTATACGTATTTTTGTTGAATTATTATTATTAAAGCATTAAAATTATTTTACTATGCGAAAATTTTAATCTTATTGAATGAATTACTATATTGTTTACGTAACTTTACTTAACTTTGTTGAGTACAGTTCATTTATCAACCTTCTTTGCCACCAAAATGTTAGTTGAAGAAAATATGAGC
Source organism: Stenoptilia bipunctidactyla (assembly GCA_944452665.1). NCBI lineage: Eukaryota > Metazoa > Arthropoda > Insecta > Lepidoptera > Pterophoridae > Stenoptilia > Stenoptilia bipunctidactyla. The sequence goes on along the minus strand of OX101749.1, from coordinate 12,083,433 downwards.
CACGGGCTTTGATACAATGGACAACACTGATCATTGCTTTTGGCATAAATTCTAAGGTCGTATTCGTAAGCATAAACAGCATTGTAAGATAAGGGGCTAATCTTTAGTAGGTTATTAGATCTTATTTCTTTTGTTTGATTTTTAAAGTTGGCGAACAAAACAAATACCTTGAGCTGTTCAAGTAGATGTGCATTCAGCTCCGGTGGATATAACATATCTTCTGCATCTGTTTTACCCATACCTTCTAACAGTTTCAACTTCATTTCATCTGTTTCATCTATTTTATTGCCTAATCTTGCATCTGTTTTATTGCCTAAGTCGGATCTATCTTCTTTAGTTTGCCTGGACTTATTTTTTAATGAACTAGGTTTAGTCGCCATTATTATTGGTATAATTGCAAATAAACGGCTCTGAAAACAGATTTATTGTATTTAGCAAATGATTAAATTAATGACAGTGTCATGGTGTTTAGATACATTCGTACTAAATGAAAGTAATATATCAAAGAGTTATAATCAAAATTAACATAAGGCTGGATATGCCTTCTAGATTTCAAATAATCTCAGTTCAGTTCAGTTTTTATATTCATGGCAACCAGCCTCAAATAATCTCACTAACGAATATGTAATGACTCATTTCGTACAAACCGTGGAGCAATAAATTGGGAAGGTTATAAGAGAACATAAAGGGAACGTAATAATATTTGGGTGCAAAAGTATGGAAAGAATGAGCATTTCTGTTTTTTATTGCATTACAATAAAGTTTATAGAGCTTAACAGTTTCTTCGTTTGAACCTGCTAATCCCCGAAAGTAACCTTTGGATTGAAAAATATTTTTTGATATATTTCCCTCATAAGGTCCTTCATTCAGTATTTTTTCCAAACAAAATTAGAAGCTTAATAAGAATGCTAATATATTAGATCACACGTTATGAAAATATGATCCTTGAAAAATCCATATTTCAATCCCAATGTGGACGTAATCTTAAGCAATTCATATTAATGTTAAAGTTATATAGCTACAGGCAGATTTTAAATCAATGAAGTTTTGTTTTGGTATGTTATCAAAGAAAGTCTATTACAAAGCTTTTTGGCGTTTCGATTTTGGTCAGGATCTCACTAAACACGTTAATCCTCCTGGGCAACAGAGCGAAATAGATATCGAGATGTTTTATGGGGTGAAAAGTATTTAGGTAACGCAAGTAAAACTTGCACTACCCATAGTGCTGAAAATCTTTAAATGAGAATTACGAACGCAGAGGAACTGGTAACGTCTTGCTAAAAATCCAGTCAATGTCACTACGTCATAAAGACAGTGAATGTCATTGTCATATGATAATATGTCAAATTGTATGTATGGCTAGATGGATCAATTCTATTTATTTTTCAAAAGGATTTGATTTTCTCTAAATCATCTAAGTTGATCATATTATAGTGTTAATGGCTTAAACGGTAATAAGCATAGAGTTTGTGTACGTTCAATTACAGTGCGTCAACAGGTAAATTGCGGCTTAGTTTATAAATTACATCAGTAGTCATTGGTCTTAATTATACATCACTCTTATCGTTTTGTTATGCAAACAAACCTCCTCAAGGCTTTTTATCATATGAGAATATTATAATAAGTTGAACTAATTAATTTTGTATACCAGTGTTGCTGAAAACTAATGGAAATCAATGTTTTGTAGTCAAGATGCCTGGTACAAATCTCATAGTTCCAGTGGTTCTGTGGGGAAAAAATGCACCTTCTCACTGCATTTCTGCAGTATACCTATCAAGAGATCAAAAGACTTTAGTGACAGGATGCTATGATGGCCAAGTTTGTATTTGGGCAGTTGAGCCCGAGACTTTGAATATGACACCAAGATGTCTACTCATTGGTCACACTGCTCCGGTTACATGTTTGTCAAGAGCTTCAATCATTCAGGTTTGTAAAATTTGGTTTTCTATCTATCTGAAAGCAGAGCACGTTATAGAATTAACCAGTTACTTGTAATTTTAAAACTCTACTTTGGCAGTGTCCACTTTTAACCCCTAAGTGCCAGCCCAGTATACCTAAAGTTTTTTAACTCACCACATTGAACAAAAATCTCTTTTAACATCAAAATACATGAAATTTCATTAAAAAACTATATGAATTTGTTTTTTCTGTATTAAATATAATTGTCTATAAATATTACCATATATGATTATGTTGTAATGGTTAATTAATACAGTAATCACCCAATATAATCACATCTCATTATGACATTAGAAAAAGCTTTTGGGCTAACTTGTGTCTATGAAGCGCGTTATGGGTTAATAGGTATTCAAATACATAAATGAGTTATAAATCTCAACTTGAAGAGCCACTGGGAAAGACAACCAAAAAGAAAAAAATATATTATTACCAAATTTATTTATTTTCACAAATTCCACAGCCCTAAAAGTTATATACAATTAAATTAAAAGTAACATGTACAGCCAATCATGGAATTATATTTTTTATGCAATATTATTAAAAAGAATACCAATAATAAATATTGCCATGTTTTTGAGACTGTTCATTGTTGTTCTGTATCAAGATCAAAAGTTTGATTAATCTAGCATCCCAATTGTCGTAAGAGTACAAAAAACAACTCGCATATTACCAACAAGTTATGTAATGGGAAAGAGTTATGGAAATCTCAAAGAAATAAATCTTAAGTATTGAGCCATTCACAAAGTCTAGAATTATTTTATAATTTTAAATTTAATATGAAAAAGTAATGTATACAATTTACAAAGTTTCATAATTTTATGACGGATTCTTTTTGATTTATGGTTGAATCCAACATATTGTGCTGTTGTTCACAGTGGCCTTAACAAAGAGTTACATACTGTCATTCATTCATCCATCCTTACAAACTGTCATAGTGGGATTAATGAATAAGATTAGATTTCGTATAATTTTTCAACCGACTTGTGAAGGAGGAGATTCTCAATTCATGTGTTTTGTGTCTTTGTTACATGAATTTTGGACAGTTATGAATCGATTTTGAATGTTCTTCATGCATATGATAGAGGATAGTTCTAAATTTTTATATTTTTTAAAAGAAATTGTATGGATACTGAAAATATTCCTTTATTCATTGATGACCTTATATTTCAGCCAAACTGTTGAAATGAAGTCGATTTTTTTAATGCTCTGCATTCGTTGATTATCACTCGCATAGTTTTTATCAATCGCCTTATTAGTATTAGTCTAGTAATGTTCATTTATTCCAGTTCTCACTATTTCACTCTCTTACATATTTTAACTTTCTGTAATGTCTTCTAGTTTTGATTTGTAGACTTTTGTTTTATTTGAAAAATATTTATGTTTTCAGGATAATAACTATATCGTGAGCTCTACAGAAGCCGGTGAGATGTGTACGTGGGATCTTGTTGACGGAAAGTGTCGGGAAAGTGTGAAGTTGTCTCAGATTCATACTAACATACAGGTAAGTTAAAATTTAAAATTAAGTACACAAAAAAGATCAACAGATTTACGTTTTCCAAAGTGCAAGTAACTGATAATTTGTTAAAAATAAACGTGAGTAATAAATATCAAGAGATCACAAATGTTTACCGGCAAATGATGTCATCAACCCCATTGTAGAACCATATTGTCAAAGTAGCACTTTAATGATCAAATAATGTACTTTAATTTGGTATTTGTAATATGTACTTGAATAAAAAACAACAACTTTTACTGAATGGGAAGTTATTGTACACATTAGTTCTTTTTGGTATGTAGAATATTAAGTATTTACAGGCATGTGACGTCACAGTCATTGCGCGCTTTAGTGTGATAAAGTTGAATTACCCGCGTAGGGATAGTCCTTCCGCCCCTGAATAAGCGTGTGGTAAATGGCGACTAATTCGAGTAGCATCCCCATGGTGGTAGAATCCCTTCAGGGTATCGCCTGGCTATCGACCACCTTACATATAAAATCCGGTGATGTATTCCGGCAATATTTTATGAGAGCCAGCGGTGCGAGCACAGAACTTTATCGACTAGTATGTTTACGAATGTTACGTATGGAGTAGGTTGCAAGTTTTTAGTAACATTGTATTTTACAACATTCAAAATTAACAAGGCACACATTTATTTATGCTGGCCGTGCGACATGGGATAGATTTCAATTATTGCTTAAAAATCGTCTACATACTATAGGAACATTCGTAAACATGCGAGTCGAAAAAGTTCTGTGCTCGCGCTGCAGGTCCTACAAAAACCCGCGTGCTGTCATCTTCAACCTAATCTTCAGAATTAATCACCAATAAAAAAAAAAATTAACTGCAAGCTTTTTTGCTTCTTTTTTTACACTTCCATGCTGGACAGGGAGAAAAGGAAAAACATAGAATGTGCTAGCTGCTTCTCTTCCTGGGCATACTGTAAAAGTTAAAGAGGTTTTGTTGGAGGCATTTTTTTTTTTTTTATAAAATATGGATGGGACGTTTGTCTTCCTTGACACCTGATGTTAAGTGAACATGAAGACTAAGGTGGTACACGTCCATCCACGAGAAACCTATTCACTCGACGCTTAAAAGTACTAGGACTATACTGGTCAGGGAAAATAGACGCAGGCAGTTCATTCCAAACCTTGGCGACCCGTATCAAAAAGGAACTGTCAAAGCGCTTAGTTCGACTTTTCGGAATATCAACCACATACGGATGGAAGTTCTGACTGCGTCTAGTAGTCCGATAGTAAAAGGGTGAGGGTTCAATTTGCTCAAACAGAGCACTCGCGCACTCACCAAAATGTATCCTGTAGTACACGGTTAAACAAGCAACCTTACGACGATGCTCTAGGGTCTGTAGTTTTTTGGTCGTAAGGTCGACGTTGTTAATTAGATTACAGGCTCTTCGGTCAACGGAGTCCAGCGCTTCTAGTTGATCTTTGGCTGAACCATTTTTCTGGGCGATAGGCCCCTGTCACTGCAAGAATCTCTCTCCTCCTCTCGTTTTATAACCTCCGATATTCTGCCTATAAGGGATACAGGTGTGAAGTTATGTATGTGTGTGGTAAATAAATAAAAAATCCCGTATTTTCCAGGCGTACCACATGTGCAACAGTGAAGATCTCCGTTTGTTCTGTAATGGCTACTACGCAGAGATATTGATCATGGATCCATTCTCCTTGGAAATCTTGTTCTGTTTGAGCTCCAAAATGAACCCGGACTGGATTTCGGCTTTGCATGTAAGTAAACAAAGTTTAAATTAGAAGCATGAAGCATTAGCAAAATAAAAAACATTATACAGGGTGACTGGTGACAAATTTTAGATACTGAAGGAGAACACTATGTTATCGATTCTGATCATAATTATCTAATAAAAGTAGGTATTTCATTTTTTACTAGAATTCCCTGTAAATAAATACCACTATGTTACTATTTACTTTACAAAAATGAGTCAAGCGCGGCACGTAACCTGACACGCGGATCGCTTTCGGCTCAGAATAAGTATTAGTACCGGGGGTACAGAAGAATTACTCCGCAAGAAGATCTAAATAAATGCGAGTCTTGCTACGACGCGATACGGTGGAATTCAGCTCGCACAGCATTACGTACCTGCAAATTTATATACCTAGAAGTTTTGTCTCTTTCTATCGAATGCCTCTTATCTTTTCTTACGCTGTTAGGGTTGCTGCCTATTGAAGAATAATTAATCTCCTTATTTGTAATTACGTATCTACCGATGTAGGTATTACTGTTATTCTACCTTTGTAAAAAATATTATATCAACTTACCTAAAGTACAAAATGAAAAAAAAGTTACGACGAATAATTAGTAATACTACCTAAGTTTTGTTTACTAAATTGAACATAATCAAATCTAAACATGATCTAATTGAATATTTGTTTCTTTTTATGTCCATTTTTAAATACTATTTGCGACCTCGATCATAGAATTACTGTGAGTGCTATTAGGTAGGTCTACAACGCGCGCGCGTGACACTCGACTGATTCGAAATCCGCCGGCGGAGCGCTGCGCTATTGGTAAATAACGGATGTACCGCGCGGAGTGAGCCAGGCCTGCTTTCGGTTAAGTTTACTCAGTAAATAATTAATATTTATTTTCTATTATATTTTTTCTCTTCATGTATGACCTCAAACTATCACATTCTTGAATATCAAAAGTGACTCACCAGTCACCCTGTATAAAATTTTCATTAATTTTCAGTCATACTTTAGAATAGTTCTATCGCCTCTAGATAAGCGTATCTTACAGGCGACTTAACCGAGTGAACCCCAATTAGGACCTTTTCAGGGTCCGCATGTCTAGCGACCACTCTTTATATGAAATCTGTTGCTAAATATCAACACTCCAGCCGTGATGTGTTCTAACAGCATTTTATGAAAAGCGTAAAACCTTGCTTGGTTCGATTTGTTGATGAATGAAAAAAAATCCTTTTTCGTAATTCCCGCTGACGATTGAAGAGCTGCCGGTTGGTTACGTTTTAATATAAATCAAGTCGAAGGTACGGAGTCCATTCAGTATAAGTATTATTAAATTTTAAGGAAGTGCAGACGGTTGTGATGATATAAATGAAGGTTGGTTTATTTTTGTATCTATTCATTAAATCTTTATTAAAAACCTGATTATTATAACAATGTTACAATTTTATAAATAAACAATTATAAACGTCAAACAAACTAATTCGATACGTATTAATCTTAAAAATGTTTCTATTGAGAAGGTTCACAACTCCTGCAGTGTGCGTATTCACGCAATATCCCGAAGCTAACACTGAAATCGTAATGCGTGACAAATTAAGACACTTTTATTTAGGGGGTAACCTCTGAAATATGTTATTTTAGCCGAGTTTTAAAGGTGAACATTTTGGCGCCTTTCGGGTGCCACCTGCCACACGGGTTGTCTGGAAGAGATTGTCTGTAGATGATAAGGCCGCCTATTGTACACTGTACCTATTATATGTGTAATAAAGTTATGTCTTACTGCATGTGTACTATGAATAATAAATAAATAAAAAAAAAGAAACTGATGGCGCCTCTAAGGCGTCACCCGCACGGAATCGTTTAAGGGACGACTGCGCTAGGCATGTTCAGTGACCAAGTTGGTTTCAATTTAATTGGTCGCCTTTCACAACACGTTTATCTAGAGGCGGTAGGTCAAAGTCAAAAGTCAAAGTCAAAATAATCTTTATTTCGTAAGTATTTAAATACATGTGAAATAAGTCAAACAATTTACAAATTGAACTGAATCTACCACCACTTCGGAAAGTCGATCTGTCGAGAAGAAGTGGCGAGAAACTTAACACCTTTTAAAAATACACAATAACAATTTACAACCAGGGAGTCCCGTCTTCTTGCATCCGGATATCTTACAGTAAAACTTTTTATAATAACACTTATCCTTATATCTATCGAAGGGTTAATCTTAAATATTTTGGAATTTTACTATAAAAGCGTACACATTGACCCATGAACGAGTTGGTGATCTTCTGGAGTCTACTATATTTATACATTGAGTCTATTCGAAGCCGCACTGAATACGGCACGATTTTTAAATAAATAAGCAAATGTAGTAACACTGTTTTATATTTCAGGTGTTACGACCCTCGTCTAGAAAAGACGATGTGGTTTTGGCGATTTCGATCACTGGTACTGTTAAAGTAAGTACACAAAATACAAAATTAAATTAAAATAAAGCTACTTCTGTAATTACGGGTCTATTTGTTTTTTTTTTGTGGTTATTCGAAACATCCTTCACAAACAGCTCGAAATTCCAAATTCAAAATTTTATATCCCGCTTATCCAGGTAATAAGCGGGATATAAAATTTTGTGGCGTAAAAGTAAATAAAATTATAGGTTAGGATGAAAGACGCTTCCATGCTGGACTGGGAGCGTAACAAAAACATAGAATGTACCAGCTGCTTCTCTTCCCGGGCATACTGTAAAAGTTAGTTAAGGGACAGAGGCTTTATGGCATTTTGTGGGCGATAGGCTGACTCCCTGTCACTGCAATAGTCTTTCTCCACCATAAAAATCCTCTTAACGTGTCAAAAGTGACATCAGATAGTTTTATATCCTCTGGTGGTCTGCCTACCCCCTAAGGAATACAGGCGTGAAGTTATGTATGTATGTTAGGATGAAAAACAGTGCAGTAGCTGTTGGTGCAGCACATGCTGAGGTGTGTCCCGTTTGGTAATTCTCAGTACAGCACAATGCTTACTTAAACACTATTTTTGAATATTTTGAATTTTAATTCAGCATTCTTTTTTGAATTTTTTTGATTATCCATTGATGAGTTTTCATTTTTACTTTTTCAATCTTTTCGCCATTTTTCATCAATACATTTTTTCTTTTTGTTATTAATATTTCTTTTTTATAAGCATATTTTTGTTTTTTATTTTATTTTAAATTATTTTGTTGTTCTTTTTGTTTTGAACCTGATGTTGTGTTTTGAGATGTTACTTAAATCAACGAGAGATTATATTTTAATTTCGTTTATCAATCTATCGGTAGTTTTTGTCTATTTCGGAGATTTCAAATAAAATTTTAACTTTCGGCGAAGGTTGTTACAAGTAACTTAGGTATTCTCCCTTATTTCTCTCTCTCAATACTTTCCGTAGCTGTGAAATACTCTTCTCTCTACCATTTCAATATAATATTCTTCTCTTTCAGGTCTGGTCTCTTCTGGGACACGAAAACAAACAATCGGAGCCCATTTATGAGAACGAATCCAAGCAGATTAGGTGCCTGAACGCGTTGTCATTAAACTGCTGCGCGTACAACCAAAGGACTGTGCTTATAGTCTGTGCTAAGTACTGTCAGATCTATGACGCGGGTACGTCGGAGTTTTGGCGGGCTTTTCTCAACTTATTTATTTTAGTTTATCGTTGACCTACATGTCATCTGATACTGAAGTTGAGGTCAAAAATGACAGAACACGGGTGTAGAAAGAAACTGGCTCTTCATACATCATTATACAGGGTGGCTGATGACATACTTTAGATATTAAAGAGAGCACTCTGTACCCGATTCTGATCATAATTATGTAATAAAAGTAGGTACTTAATTAATTTTTCATCAGAATTCCCTATAAATAAGTAAAGAGTTCACAAATGCTTCACGGCTCAACGACGGTTCGTGAAGTCATCTATACCTATCTAACTACCTATTCAATGTTGATAGCGCCGTGCGTACGTCCGTGATAAGTTACCAGTGTAACCATGCGTTGCTTAACGAATTTTTTTACTTTTGGTTAAGTTTACTCACTTAATAATTAATATTTATTTTTTATTTTATTTTTTCTCTTCGTATGATCTCAAACTATTACGTCCTCGAATTTCGAAAGTGACCCACCAGCCACCCTGTATATGAAGAGTGGTCGCTAGCCACTACTAATCAGAGTGACACGCGGTGGTAGAGAGCTGGCTAGAGACCACCCTTCATATAAAATCTTCCGCTAAATATTGACGCTCCGGCTGTGATGTGTGCAATAGGTATTTTATGAAGAGCCAGTTCTTTTTTAAGCCCGTTTGCTGTCATCTTCTCATCTTCACTTACCATCAGGTGAGATTGAGGTCAAACTCTTAGTCTAGAATAACTGTCTGGTTCTTTCTTTTATGTCTCAGTTGTATACAGGGTTAATTTTAATTAGCTCATCACCTCTTGCAAGCAGCCTCTCCACATCAATCCCAACAACATTTGTTCTACAACTTTTTAAAATTAATAGTTTTTAAAATTTTAGTTACTTATCCCATACAAAAAATATTTATAGCTTTTGTTGTTAGGCGTTACTCTATTTACTCTGAGCGTAGGTATGTAGGTATCGCTTCATAATAATAATAGGTACTTCTTACAAAATGTAGAGTAAGAAGCAAACATTTTTTTGTTTTTATTTTTTGTGTTATTTATCAAGATTTGTAAAAAAGTCTTGGATCAAATGTGGTTGGGATTGATGTGGAGAGGATGCCCGCGAGAGGTGATGCTTAATTAAAATTAACCCTATGCTGGTTTGTATAGTGACTAAAACTCCGAAAAAGCAGGATCAAATCGAGAGAAATTCCACGTAAATTGCTAGTTTTTTAACCCAAAACAAAAATCGTCAATTTCCAGGTGATTTTTCCGTCCTCTGCTCGATACAAGCGCCATCTGGTGAACGATGGATGTCCGGAGATTTCCTGGCCACAGATCGGGTACTTGTAAACTCTACTGAGGGCAAAGGATACCTTTATAAGTTGCCAGCTAAGTAAGTTTTTTTTTTAGTCTAAAGAGGTTTTAGTTTATTTATCTAAAAACGGTGCAAAGAGGATTCATTGCGTTCTTTTCTTGTTGTTTCTTTTTTCTTTTTTTTTTCTGCCTGCGGTACATAACATTTTGTTTTGTGCTGTTAAGTTTTGGGTTAAAAATGTTAGGAGTCATTGACAGCACCCTGAGTTTATGAATTTGAACTTTAATGATTATTTACAAAAACTGACAATAGTTTGACCTTGAAACATTATCAGTGAATGTTTTTGCTTTCTTTTTGTGTTTTCTGATGTCTGTTGTCATGTGAGGAGTTTAAGAACTAAAGGTGACATTTACACAATTTAGTTTTATCCATAAATTGGGAAAATATATTTTCTTGTTGATCTGAGATATTTTTATTTTATTTTTATTTGCCATAATAGTGTCATTTATATATGGCGGGTTTCAATATTATGAAAACTGTTCGTTTTGCCTACGAACAATAGAAATCACTACCAAAATGCCTTTCTATATTCAAAATCTTGACATCTAAACCACTGCTTACGAACTGTTTGACTGTAATGGGTTGCTAGGTTACATTTGACCATTTACAAAATAAGTCATTATATCTAGCCAACGACGACGTAACAAGTTATTAATTTAAACCAATGAGGTAAAGGTAGCATGGCAGTCTGCTGCGGCCAATAAGAGTTATTTTTTCATTACGTATGACCAATTAAAGAATAGGTCATTTTATCCAGCCAACGACGTAACAATTTATTCATTTAACGAAATATCCTATCAAATATCTGTCAACATATCAATAATCCAGTTTTCTCTTTCTAACTTATCTATAACTGTTTTTGAAAAAAAGGGACGAATATTATTGAATGACATAATTTTTCTTTTAAATATTTACTTTGACGTCATAAAAATGTGATTCAACCAATAGCAAAATTTGTCGAAGGTTTGGCGTTTCGTTTTACGTAAGCAGTTAAACGCAATTATTAATAAAAAGCTCTAAAAACATACTATAATATATTTATCGAATACTAAAACATAGCAAACATAAATTGAATAAGTTTATATATTTCTTTAGTTCAAATATCATACAAATAATTTGCGAATGCGTGATATTCTATAAATCACATATCACCTATTTTCTTGGAAGAACGTCACGCAAGGAGGGCCCATGCCAAATTTGAGAACTTACAGCCCGTAGCTAGTAGATATTGTGAAACGCTACTTTTTTCCTACCAATTTTGTACCTGTACCGGTTACGCATAGTAGTCAGTTGAATATTGAAACCCGCCATTAGTCTACTATAATCTAAATAAAGTATTAGTGTAGGTTTTGAAATTAAGTCAATATGTTACAAAGTATTTATGAAATGACATCTTTTGATGCTATACCATGTCAATGTCGCCATTTGAATCAATACCTTTTGAATCTCATAGTGTAAAAATGTTACCTTATGAAACAAATTAGACAAGTAAATGAAAAAATTAAGATATTCATACAATTGCATTTATTAAACATGTAATTCTCCACAATCAGGCTCCAAAGTAGGTTTAATAGGTTTCTCGTGGATGGACGTGTACCACCATAGTCTTCATACGCACTTTCCATCAGGTGGCATGGAAGACAAACGTCCTTACAATATAAAAAAAAAACAGTTGTATGCCATGCACCTTGAGCAGTAAAATATCGCTTCATAATGGTAATAGGTACTTCTTACAAAACGTACAGTACCTAAGGAACAAAAAAAATTTTGTTTTTATTTTTCCTGTTATTTATCAAGATTTGTAAAAAGTCGTAGAACAAATGTTGTTGAGATTGATGTGGAGTGGCTGCCTGCAAGAATTGATGCGCTAATTAAAATTAACCCTACATAAATGCTTCCTAGAAGGTCATTTAGGTCATAATTTAAATTTTCTTTTCAGTAAACTTAACTTACCTTTTTATTTATAACCACAATTATTTATTATTGAGGTAAATTAAAGCTTTACAATACTCAGGGTGCTGTTTTACTAAATATTTGCTTTAACTAGCTATTTTATCTTTATAAATGTGTTAGAAAAACACTGAAATTTCATATGATATTATTAATTTCAAACTATCATGGATTGGCATGTCATTTCATGATTTCTAACAATTTTGAACTTTGAGCTTAAGACAGAGACGGAAAATTAAGTATATGAAGAAATATCGACGCTATAATGTGTGTAAAATCAAATTGGATTCATTAAAATTTCATTTAATAACTGTAGTTAGAGTGTTCAAAAATACACTTTTCACTTTTTATTGAGATTGATCAATCGCATTTGACGTGTTTTTTATATCAATAAGATATGAATACTATATTTTTGTTTGAAGATCATCAATTCTGAAAATAATAATAGCAGCTTTCATATTTGCCTTTACGTTAGTAATCTTAAAGTCACTGCCTTAAGACTCATAGTCCAACATATTCATCCGAGCACAAGTGCCTATTTAGAATTGAATGTTTAAAATAGATGACACTTTTCGAGAACTGGGGTTCAGTACTATTTTCACACAAACATAACAACATTGAAATATTTAATGATTTTTATTATAAAAAGAAAAGGTAAGACACAGGTTTAAGGACCCCAAAAAAATCACTTTCGATTCATTAATACAAATAAATAGATAAGTTGTTGATGTGCTAACAGAAAAGCTAAAAAACCAAGCTAGTAAAAAGGCAATATTTCAAAGTTGGCTAAAAATTTCATGCTAAGGTTAACAAAAACGCATTTTCACTACTTGGCAAATAACATTAAGAAACTTAATCAAACGATTTTTTAATTATGCTATTTAATTGAAATCACTAAATTTAAAAAAAGAATACATTGGCATATTAGAATCCCTCCTTGCCTTTTTCTTTTCAATTCTTTTGAAAGCAGTTCTCATTTCAAATATCGATATTACTGCTATCCAATAAAACAAATGAAGCTTTAGGTCGAATCAAAGTACACTTGAACTAGGCATTGAATCAATGTATTGTCATTAGAGAATATTTTCGCATATTTTGCTTTGGTGTTGTTTACGGACTTTTAAAATCATCCTAAAGACAGATAGAGACATACGCCAGATAAAGATGTTTTCTGGTAAATTAAATAGCATATTTAAAACATCAGTTAATCACTATACTAACTTTTTCCATAGCAAACTTCGCGGACGGGCTGTTATTAGGTCAGCACTACTTTATTTCTGTATCTTTTTTTTTAAATATATACAGTGGAAAAATAGCCTGATATTCCCGCGATCACGGCAAATTGGCGATAACGGCTTTTGTTAAAGAATTTAAGTTTTTTTTTTGTATAAATTTGCTAATTGTCATCACTTTGGCAATTTTACAAGGTCTAAGCTGTGATTTTGACACGCGTAACAATAACAACGAAACGCTCTTTTTTGAAAAATATCAGTCTTATTCTTCCACTGTGTGTGTAGAGTGATAGTTTAGACGCAGTACATTCGATGTAAATATAAAACTTATATTTAGACTAGCTGAATGTACAGAAGGCTACAAATCAAGCGTTGCAAATTTGTCAAAAAATTGTAATTGAATCTGAACTCTTTGCCCTCGATATAAGGTTCAAAACTGGTTGGGGTTTGACAGCTTTGTAACGCTTTATCTGCTGCCTTCTGTACAATAATTGCACTGAAACTTGGATCAAATCAAACACAGGATATACAGGGTGGAATTTTTGAATGCCTTCTGGAGGGAAAGTACTATAAATAATAGATATATCAAATTTTACTCCAAAGAAACATTTTTATATTTTCACAGAATTTTGAGTAAAATGGTTTCAATAAAGCGTCGTCTTCATGTTGAAAAAAAGCCATACTCGATCAATTTCTGAAGAGTCCCTTGATTTTTGCCCTCTAATGGCGGGTTTCAATATTCATCTGACTGGTATGAGTACCCGATACAGTCGACAAAAGCTGCATGACTCTAAGTTCGTTTAGAATAGAGTTGTTAATGTAAAAAAACGGTCCAAGGGATTTTCAATATACGCTTTTAAAGTCACACAACACCCACGGATCGAATTAACGCCGCTATTGAAAGCGCAGGGCCCAAGTTTTAGCTCCGTAAGGGAAGATTGGGAAGATAAGCTATTTTCATAATTACAACTCTTTATAATGAGCCCACTGCAGGGCTATCTCTCCCCTGGGTGACGAGGAGTGTTAGTCTGTAAACCACCGTGCTGGTTGGTCAAGATATCTTACCATCCGCAAAATTCTGTAATTGTAATTGCTGGAAAAACCTTGCAATAATTCAGAATACATTAATGAAGTACTATACTGTTAGAACCACATTTATCAGTTAAGTTCCAAACAAATGAAGTGTGTTATGTATTTTTCCAAGTTTGATTTGGTCTAAGCTCGAGTCGTGTACTTTTATTAAAATTTTAGTACAGATCTGGGACTTAGTGAAATAGTAACTTTCTTGAATCGTTTATCTTTACAATATAAATAAATAACTAACTTTTTGAACCTTTGCGATTTGAACATATATTGATCGTATGATTTGAGACTCAATCGCGATAACACTTAGTTTAATAATTATTTGTTCACCTGTTCACCTTTGTGACCAAGTTGCACGAGTCTTTTCTTGACCACTACCGAGATCATGTTGTAACTTGGGCGAAACTTACTTGGGGCCTACTGCTTAAATGATAAAACTGAGTTACGCGGGGGCGCTCGCAAATCTCCATGCAAAAAAGGCCCGCGTAACACTAATAAGGGACACGCAGCGGGGAACTTTTGTATACAACGCAATTTTTTGTTTAAACGAAACCTGAAGACAGTTTGTTCAGAATCGATTGCAATAGTTTTTAAACCACGTTTTATTTTAACTAAATAATCTCTACAGATCCTTGAATAATGTACACACTCACTCGGGCGCTTATCGTACGTTATCCCAGGATGCAAGTAGACACCGACATCGCATGAAGCGTTAGCGAGCGAACGCCGCGCACTGAGTTTCCCCACTCGTACGATAAAAGCAAGACACTACAAGAGGCTTGAAACTTGCTGAGTTTTAAAGATAATATTATATTTTTTTGTAAACCGATTTGAACGTAAATATTTAACACGTGTAGTAGGTACTTTTCGCATAAACGAAAATTGACGTTGAAGATCACTTTTGGCCTTTAAGGATGCGTTTCCGAAAAGGCTAGGTATCGAATTCTACTACTACATGTATAAGATTCACGCACACAAGCGTGCCGTGAAAAAGACGAAAGGTTTTGAACAGTTTTGATACTTTAGTTTTAAATATTTGCAAATTCTTTTATTAAAACGATTAAATTGGGTAAGATTAATTAAAGTGCTCGGAAAGTTTGAGCTCGTTTTATTCGTAACGATAAAACCTCACCATCGAACCTGATGAGCTGGTGGTACACTCGAGGGCTTCTACTGGAATTCCTTTTCCTAGGCATGTCAAGTTCGAGTTCATAAGACGAGACATTACCATCAGTCCTGGTCGTGGGAGCTGAAGGTATGCCTTGAGGTACTACTGGAACTCCTAGACGAGTAGAGCTAGGCATGTCGAGTTTGGGTTCATTTTGATTCTTAGGACGAGACCTTACCACCCGTTCTGGTAGTGGAAGCTGAAGGTATACCTCGAGGTGCTACTGGTACATACACCTAGACGGATAGAGCTAGGCATGTCGAGTTTGGGTTCATTTTGATTCTTAGGATGAGACCTTACCACCAGTTCTGATAGTGGGAGCTGAAGGTATACCTCGAGGTGCTACTGGTACTCCTAGACGGGTAAAGCTAGGTATATCGAGTTTGGGTTCATTTTGATTCGTAGGACGAGACCTTACCACCAGTTCTGGTAGTGGGAGCTGAAGGTATACCTCAAGGTGCTACTGGTACTCGTAGACCGATAGAGCTAGGCATGTCGAGTTTGGGTTCATTTTGATTCGCAGGACGAGACCTTACCACCAGTTCTGGTAGTAGGAGCTGAAGGTATACCTCAAGGTGCTACTGGTACTCGTAGACCGATAGAGCTAGGCATGTCGAGTTTGGGTTCATTTTGATTCGCAGGACGAGACCTTACCACCAGTTCTGGTAGTAGGAGCTGAAGGTATACCTCAAGGTGCTACTGGTACTCGTAGACCGATAGAGCTAGGCATGTCGAGTTTGGGTTCATTTTGATTCGCAGGACGAGACCTTACCACCAATTCTGGTAGTGGGAGCTGAAGGTATACCTCGAGGTGCTACTGGTACTCCTAGACGGGTAAAGCTAGATATATCGAATTTGGGTTCATTTTGATTCGTAGGACGAGACCTTACCACCAGTTCTGGTAGTGGGAGCTGAAGGTATACCTCGAGGTGCCATTGGTACTCCTAGACGGGTAAAGCTAGTTATGTCGAGTTTGGGTTCATTTTGATGCGTAGGACGAGACCTTACCACCAGTTCTGGTAGTGGGAGCTGAAGGTATACCTCGAGGTGCCATTGGTACTCCTAGACGGGTAAAGCTAGTTATATCGAGTTTGGGTTCATTTTGATGCGTAGGACGAGACCTTACCACCAGTTCTGGTAGTGGGAGCTGAAGGTACCATATTTTAAAAGAACTGAACAGGACACAAGGAACTGAAATCTATAGGCGGTCAGATTTGGTGGAATCGGGTTTTCATATTTTAAAAGAAATAATAAAGTTTATGGACAAAGGATAATGCAAGTGATCGGGCTCCAAAAAAAAAGTCATTGTGCAGAGATGAGATTAGTGTCAGATTATAGATTAGACACATGTCGTTCATATTTGTTAGGACGCCAAAAAAATTAGCCCTGGGAAAAAAAAAGATATGACCAAAAATACATTTTGCGTTTAATAGAATAAAAATCATTTTCTTTTATGATACAGAAACTGAACGCCGGTAGATTTCTACGAGTGTATTCGTATAACCTTTACAGCCATTGACTACGAAACTAGTAAATATTGTAAATAAATACGATTATTGGTAAAAAAAAGTGCTTGTGTGATCCTTATAAGTACCTAATGGGTTGGCTACACAGTTGTAAACCGCGATTAGTTCGTCTCTTTTCTTAGTATAGTGACTTCCCTTCTTATTATCGTCGAGCGAGACAGCAGTGCGCTGTCACAAAAGAGATGTTATTAATCTGTCTCTTTTCTTACTATAGCGAACTTTTTGCGGCACTGGTAAAGAGATAGAGAGCGTTAATGAAATCTAGTTGTAATAATTATATAACCACTATTAGACTTTATTAACCACTTATACCAACACATTAGCTTATTCTAAATGGCAGTATTAGATAAACCATACATACCATTATTTCATAAGGGGTGGTTACACATTTGTAAACTGCTTTTCCAATGTCGCTGAACCAGTGCCGTATAAGAGACATCGCTAAAGTAAGAAAAAAGACAAATCAAATCAAAAGGGGTGGCTACACAGTTGTAAACCGTGCTTCCAATGTCGCCGAACCAGTGCCGCAAAAAGTTCGCTATAGTAAGAAAAGAGACAGATTAATAACATCTCTTTTGTGACAGCGCACTGCTGTCTCGCTCGACGATAATAAGAAGGGAAGTCGCTATACTAAGAAAAGAGACGAACTAATCGCGGTTTACTACTGTGTAGCCAACCCATTAGGTACTTATAAGGATCACACAAGCACTTTTTTTTACCAATGATCGTATTTATTTACAATATTCACTAGTTTCGTAGTGTAAAGGTTATACGAATACACTCGTAGAAATCTACGGGCGTTCAGTTTCTGTATCATAAAAGAAAACGATTTTTATTCTATTAAACGCAAAATGTATTTTTGGTCATATCTTTTTTTTCCCAGGGCTAATTTTTTTGGCGTCCTAACAAATATGAATGACATGTGTCTAATCTATAATCTGACTCTCATCTCATCTCTGCACAATGACTTTTTTTTTGGAGCCCAATCACTTGCATTATCATTTGTCCATAAATTTTATTATTTCTTTTAAAATATGAAAACCCGATTCCACCAAATCTGACCGCCTATAGATTTCAGTTCCTTGTGTCCTGTTCAGTTCTTTTAAAATATGGTACCTTCAGCTCCCACTACCAGAACTGGTGGTAAGGTCTCGTCCTACGCATCAAAATGAACCCAAACTCGATATAACTAGCTTTACCCGTCTAGGAGTACCAATGGCACCTCGAGGTATACCTTCAGCTCCCACTACCAGAACTGGTGGTAAGGTCTCGTCCTACGCATCAAAATGAACCCAAACTCGACATAACTAGCTTTACCCGTCTAGGAGTACCAGTAGCACCTCGAGGTATACCTTCAGCTCCCACTACCAGAACTGGTGGTAAGGTCTCGTCCTACGAATCAAAATGAACCCAAATTCGATATATCTAGCTTTACCCGTCTAGGAGTACCAGTAGCACCTCGAGGTATACCTTCAGCTCCCACTACCAGAATTGGTCGTAAGGTCTCGTCCTGCGAATCAAAATGAACCCAAACTCGACATGCCTAGCTCTATCGGTCTACGAGTACCAGTAGCACCTTGAGGTATACCTTCAGCTCCTACTACCAGAACTGGTGGTAAGGTCTCGTCCTGCGAATCAAAATGAACCCAAACTCGACATGCCTAGCTCTATCGGTCTACGAGTACCAGTAGCACCTTGAGGTATACCTTCAGCTCCTACTACCAAAACTGGTGGTAAGGTCTCTTCCTTCGAATCAAAATGAGCCCAAACTCGATATACCTAGCTTTACCCGTCTAGGAGTACCAGTAGCACCTCGAGGTATACCTTCAGCTCCCACTACCAGAATTGGTCGTAAGGTCTCGTCCTGCGAATCAAAATGAACCCAAACTCGACATGCCTAGCTCTATCGGTCTACGAGTACCAGTAGCACCTTGAGGTATACCTTCAGCTCCTACTACCAGAACTGGTGGTAAGGTCTCGTCCTGCGAATCAAAATGAACCCAAACTCGACATGCCTAGCTCTATCGGTCTACGAGTACCAGTAGCACCTTGAGGTATACCTTCAGCTCCTACTACCAAAACTGGTGGTAAGGTCTCTTCCTTCGAATCAAAATGAGCCCAAACTCGATATACCTAGCTTTACCCGTCTAGGAGTACCAGTAGCACCTCGAGGTATACCTTCAGCTCCCACTACCAGAACTGGTGGTAAGGTCTCGTCCTGCGAATCAAAATGAACCCAAACTTGACATGCCTAGCTATATCGGTCTACGAGTACCAGTAGCACCTTGAGGTATACCTTCAGCTCCTACTACCAAAACTGGTGGTAAGGTCTCTTCCTTCGAATCAAAATGAGCCCAAACTCGATATACCGAGCTTTACCCGTCTAGGAGTACCAGTAGCACCTCGAGGTATACCTTCAGACCCCACTACCAGAACTTGAGATAAGGTTTAGTCCTAACAAACATAATGATTCCAAGTTTCCAAATTCAATCCTAATCATAAAAGGTTTTGTAATTTTTTTTTCAATAAAATTATATTATTACCTTTTCAACTCAGTTCAGAGAGCGTCAAGTATCGAGACTTGTTTGATGTAATAAATTGTGTATGTACAGCGATGTTTCTTAGCACGAAAAATAACTCAAAAGCGATACAGGTCCACTCTCGACAGCGGCTGAGCGCAGACTGAAGATATCTAGTTTTTGTTTGGAATGATATTGACATTATTTGCTAAAGTATAATAACCCTTACCACAGTGTGTTAAGATTTACGCATTTATACAAACATGAAGAAAATTACGTGTTTGGTTTTATTTTTTTTTAAAGGGTTTTTAGTAGTAATTTCAAAGAAAAAAATGCGTATTATCAAAAATGAACATGTCAACCATCGAATAGTATTTTTTTTATTCATAAATACTTGTGTTTTCATACCAAAAGTGGTACCGTAAATTGGCTTAAAATCGTCATTTTCGTGCGACGAGGCATCGCAAAATTAGTTTTTAAGCCACAAAAACAAATTTATTTATATTATTTTTATATCATAAATGGAGATGAAAGTCTTATCTATCTATTAGTACTTGTAATTATACTAAACTTTGCGCCATTTTATCACAATATGTACCAGAAAATACCCTATTTTGAAGATTTGCGGAAACGCGTCCTTAAGATCTGGGGCCTTACTCCCGACGCGATCGAGAATCAAATCAACTCGATCTCAAGGATTTTCGCACTCCCGAAACCGATACTAGCGCCAAATCGAGCTGTGGCACAAATTGTACCATAGATTTGGTCATTTGTTACAAGCTATAAACAGTTATATTCGATCCTGATTAGTTACAATTTGAGCCACCGCTCGATTCGGCGCTAGTATCGGTTCCGAAATGCTTGAGATCGAGTCAATTTGATTCTCGATCGCGTCGGGAGTAAGGCCCCAGGTCATCTTGTTAATAAATACAACCTTTAAGTGGTGTAAAAATTTGTAAAAGTCATTGCAGTTATGCTATTTCACAAGTCCCAAGTTATTTTAAGATGTAGAGATTGTAATTTAGTGCACTGATTGAAGTAGTTGACATAAATGAAGGTAAGATGTTATAGGATCTTTTTAATTAAATATTTTTTTTTATAGAAATGTTAATTTGTTTAGTATTCCTACAAATAATTGTTTTTTTTTTAAATAGAATTTTATATCGTAGAAGTAATAGTCATGCTTATGGCACTACCATCACCATATTATTTAAATTTATTTTTATTTATATCATATTATCTACTCCTTTTAAGTACACAACTACCCTATACATATATTTTATAGTTTTAAGACAAATTTAAAATATAATAATTACCGGATTAGTATATACATAGAAATAGACTTTTATTATTTATTTGGACGTATCTACCTTATTTACCAATGTGTATATTTTATCTATCTAAATATTGTTGGTTGTAATTTTGTTGAGTTACACATGTGTTTTAATGTAATTTACTGGCCAATACCGCTCAAATATTTCTGTTATTGTTAGTTAGGTACCTAACTAAAAACGTGTTCCAATAAATACAATTCAGAAGTGTGGTTAATTGATACCATACAGCTTAGTATGGCTGTACTGCTGGATAGTCCAATCCTCGCTTGATGAAAAGGTCCCTTATAGTGCGACCGATGGGAGTTTGCGTTTCTGACAGCTGTCAAAATCATAGCTTTTTTCCCCTTCGAATCGGAAATAAACTTTATTCAGTGGACATAAGGAGCTGTTAGGAACGCACTCCCGCAACGGCCGCACTCTAAATGTTTTTTGGCTAACGACTTTCATTCATTAACTGTCGCCACATATCGCTGTCGTTTATAACGGTAATGTGACGGTCTAAGTAGCACATGGTCTAGTGTTCAGTTGCGACGCAAGAGGTCCAGCAGGGTGTGACAGTTTATAATTTATGTATAGACGAGCTTTTTCCCGCAACTTCGTACGCGCATAAACATAAAAGTCTTATTTTTCCCGACCCCGTGAGATTTTCGGGAATTCCTTTCATAATACAATCAGTTACCTATTGAAGAACCTTTATACCGAGTATCACATACGTGCACTTAAGGAAAAATATTTTTTCATACAAACTAAAACATCGTATATATCCCGTTCCCGTGAGAATTTCGGGAATTCCTTTCATAACACAAGCAGACACACATTGAAAAACCTTTACACCAAGTTTCACATCGGTGCACTCAAGGAATAAGATTTTTCATACAAACTAAAAAGTCCTATATTTCCTGTTCCCATGGGAATTTCGGGAATTCCTTCCTTAGTGCACCCCTATATCCCCTAAAGAATGTATGTTCCAAATTTCAGCTCTTTACGCCCAGTAGTTACGGCTGTACGTTGTCTGTCAGTCACTCAGTCGAAGAGTTTTATATATATTGATTGATTGATGATATGACGAGCCTTTATTACTATGTAAATAACAAAATTAAATATTGTCTCGAAGCGGTATTGGCCAGTCTAGAAAAGTCCAGAACTTCACAATAATCTCCTATTCCAGCTCAGTACCAGATCACAAAGGTTTCCACGGGCCTACTGTGGACCATGACAGTCCAGTATTGTATGGTATTCTGTCTCACTCGGACAATAAGGTAGGTTTTAGATGATTTATAATAAAAAGATACGGTTCGTTACTTAACTTATTTATTAAGCCCGGCCTATACCCAAGCCACGGTAATACAGTGTGTCCGGTCACGACGTAGCGATAATTTAAGGTTACAAAATATACCTAATTTCATCGACAAAAACACCCATTAATTGGCCGCCATTAATTTTTTTTTTATTCTTGTAAAATACAAAACGGTCATATTCAAACAGCCCTAACTCTCGAGTTATGCAATTAACAACAATAATTTTAACGTCAATTTGTTAGTAATATCCTTGAGTATTAGGACAGTATTAAGTGCTAGTTTTTGAAATATGTTAAGAAAAATAAAAAAAACAGTAAATTTTTTTCACTTAAATTAGCATTGTAAATGTTTTAAGATATTTTGTAGGCAAAATTTTCCATAATGTTTATTTTTATTTGATAGTTGCTATTTCTACCTTTAAAATAAAAATTTTTTACATCTGTAGGAACTTTCTGTCCAGAGAAATCGGCATCTTTCAGCAGAGGTATCTACAAGAATAAAAAAAAAAATTAATGGCGGCCATTCCGACAGGAGGGGGTTAGACCTCCACATATGGGTGTTTTTGTCGATGAAATTAGGTATATTTTGTAACCTTAAATTATCGCTAGGTCGTGACCGGACACATTGTATATGCAGTAATTCAACTTCGGACGAAACTCAAGCTATAATTACGCGGCTCGATCTCGGCATGCGCTCAGCGTGCGGCCAGTCGCGAGTGCCTGCATGCCGAAACAATTGTTGATTGAGCTGTACGTTAATATTACGGATTATTTAAACTTTTAAAAATTTAATTATACATCATTTCGTACGTCTCAGTTGAGGCGCAAGCATTTTCGGTCGCTAATTTATTAGACCGATTTGTTATTCAAACGTAAACATGTTTTTTTGACACAAAACGTATTTGTGTTGAACACTTCCTATGCAATTCACAAAGTAGGGATTTTATTTGTTTATACAGAAAAAGTATATTTGCAGTCACAAAACTAAATGGAAGTACACACAAAGTAGGCAATAGTAATTTAAATGCTGACGGCGGGTAGCCCTATCACATGTGAACGGACCGCGGCGCTGCTGTAGGCATTTATTTCAAAGATGTGGCTGGGTTGATTTACTGTAGATACCTGTACCGTGCCCAAGCCCTCAGAATCGGTACTAAGTCACAACAGCGAAGTGATTTATTTATTTGTTTGGTAATTCTATCGTTTCTTAAAAACTAATCTATGTTTATTTTTTCAATTCTCTTAATTTCTCGTTTATCCTGTAGTACTTTTCTTTTTAAACGTATTAAATGATTTCCTTAATATTCCAGCTCCTATCCTGCCCGCCAGCCATGCGTTTCCTGATAACCTCAGTGGGTGGTAAACAACGGCGACTGTTGTTGCGTGGTGATTCTTTCGGGGTGGTTTCCTTGTGGGGGATTGATGAGATTGCCAACGCCCCAGCTGGAGCGGTGCCAAGCAGCATACCACGTATGTAGAAAGAAAAGAAGATTTTTTTCTCATTGAGACTATATGTTTGAGTGTTTATTTATAATGGCATAAACCCTTATCCCCTGAAGCGCCATAGGAATATATCTAAAGATACGTTAGCTGCTATTAGGTGTGTGAAAATCTCTTTTATCATTGGATATACATTTCATTAATATTATATTACAGGTCATCTACTATATTTTTTTTTATATGACACTCATATGCGAAGGTTAATTATTATGCTCTTATAAACGAACGCCCTGTATAAGTTTTATGGTTGAAGTATTGTGTTTTACGCTGACCTCATTTGGTGGTCAGTGATTATTTAATAGGGGTAGCAAAAACTTGTAGCCAATATGAGGTCGTGTACTTATCTTTTTCACTTTTCGGTACTTTTTCCGAAGCTCTGTTCTCTATTGCCTATAGAGTAAGTTAATTAAAATAAATCAATAATGTTTTACGGAAGAATTGACATAAAGTGTGGTTGCTAGTATCACTCAAGTTTTCCAGATCCTCATAAGTCATACTTTCCCGAACTAGAGAAAGAATGAAGTATGACTTTGTCCAAGGATAGATATTTTTATTTGATGCGATTAGACATATTACTACTCACATTTTTTTAACATTAGTTAATTCTAAGCATTTCGGATATAATTATGTACTTGCATACATAACTTCACGCCTGTGTCACAGAATAAGTAATGCCATCAAAAACAACCTGTAAAAAACCCAAGTCTCGCAGCTCAGTCTTTCTACCGTAAAAAGTTGTGAGATCCATGTAATACCAAGTCGGATAATCTATTTAGTCTCTACTTAAAGGACCTTCTGTCTTAAGTTATTATATCAGTTATTATCATGCCAATATTAAAATATTTTACTTTTAAAACAAATAGATCGACTTGGACATCGCATGAAAACACAATGAATATTACAATCATATTAGATTCTTTAGTCTATCGCGCCTCACGCGATTGAAACTCTCGTCTCCAAAACAAGCTATAAATATATTATCTTTTCCAAGCGACTCATCGGATAACAACATGGCTCTGGGGGCATTTAAACTTCTCAATAAACCGAGAAGTCGATACGGGATTTAGCGCAACCAATTCACTATTACTTTTGTTCGCCATTAAAATTTCAGGAGCATTAACTTCTTTAAGATACTCACCTTTTTCTTGGTGGTAGGATCCCTTCTGGGTCCGACTGGCTAGCGACCACCCTTTATATAAAGTCTGCCGCCAAATGTTACCGCTCCGGCGGTAATGTGTTCCGGCAATATTGTATAAAGAGCCAGTTCCTTCCTAAACCCGTGTGCTTTCATCTTCGACCTCATCGTCACTTACCATCAGGTGAGATTGAGGTCAAACGCGGGTTTAGTCACTTATAAAAAAAAAAAAACCTCAATCATCATATTCGGAAGGACTCTGGTGAGGAATTCGGTTGCTGGCCCGTCGTGCTGTGTAGTGTGATACATACTAATAATCAAATCATGCGATGTCCAAGTCGATCTATTTGTTTTAAAAGTAAAATATTTTAATATTGGCATGATAATAACTGATATAATAACTTAAGACAGAAGGTCCTTTAAGTAGAGACTAAATAGATTATCCGACTTGGTATTACATGGATCTCACAACTTTTTACGGTAGAAAGACTGAGCTGCGAGACTTGGGTTTTTTACAGGTTGTTTTTGATGGCATCTCACTTCTTTTTGTAGAGTCCTACTTTTTGGTACCATCTACTTCTAACGAATTTTCTTAAAGGCTTTGTCTTATGATATTTTCTTATTTTTGGATGTAGTCTTCCTCTTTTTCTTTTCCGGTACTACTTCTTGAGCTTCAGCTACAGTTTTTCTCAAAGCCCACTCCCTGTCTCTGTGGGTTTTTCTCGGAGGCTTTGATGTTACAATTTTTGACAAGTCTGGACGGTAAATACTTCTTAATCTGTTGTATTCACAAATTGATGATTCCTGCGCTTTAATACTTCCAAAGTCGACATTAATGAGATGTAAGCCGCCCAGACTTGTAACTCTCGAAAGTGCCACGTAAGCTTGACCGGATGTGAACACTGCAGCACCTATATCCATCAGCGTATTACTTAAACTTAGGCCCTGACTTTTATGTATAGTTAAAGCATAGGCTATACATATGGGAAATTGTTCGCGATGAACATAAGCTCTATTAATAATTTCAAATTTAATTTTGACCGGACCAAGCTCGTAAACATTAGGTTCATTATTAAATGTAATATATATTCTCTTAATTATTTTTGAATTTTCAGGATCAACCTTTACTTTTCGCACAATGCCGATAGACCCATTAACTAAACCGAGACTCACGTCAATGTTTCGCCTTAACATGACTTTTGCGCCTATTTTTATAATTATGTTCTCTTCCAGACCTGCAGTCATAGTAGCATCGTCTTCATATTTTTTTATACATTCACGAGCTCTTTTTGTTAGGTACCTGGGACAATCAAGGCTATCTATTGCTATAAGTTTTATTTCAGGATGTGGGAGAGATCTGAGCATTGCAGTATTTAATTGTTGACACATATTTTTTGTAGGTAATAAGCAAACGGTATCATCAGGAAGTTTCGAGAGGTGTTCAATTATTTCAGTTAATCTGTTTTCATTTGAATCGGACTTGAGAGTTAATAATCTAGTCGAGAGTAAGTCGCGGTCTTTTTGTGTAGTCACACCTAATCTAATTCTATTTAGCATTTCAACAAAGTCAGAATCATTAATCTGCCGCATGTTAATTGTAAGTTCATCGTATGTAAATTGTGGTGTACAATAAAGAATTATTATTATTATTAAACGTGACCTTACAATGTATTAAGTATTATATTTTAAGATTATCCAAGCAACGTCCAAATCGTTAGCAACAAGTATACTAATAAGTAAGCCTACCAATCTTCAATGTATAATGGAAATTATAATCTAAAATTGCAAACTAACGTATTTATGTAAGTACCTAAAAATTAACCAAACAACATCCCAATCGTAAGCAAATAATATCAGTGAACCAATGCCTTCCAATCGTCAAAGTAGGTACCTATAATATTAAAATCGAAATGACAAACTTAAATCGCAACTAACGTTCCTATTTATAGAGGTACCTTAAAACTATTCAAACAACATCCAAATCGTAAGCAAATAATATCAGTAAACCAATGAGCAAGCCTTTTAGCCAACACACCCTTACCCACCCTATACCCCTTCCCGTTATGCCTCATATCGTAGGTATCTACACCTACTATTTTCTATTATACAGTAATAATGAGTCATTAACTGCAAATGTAACCTTGTAATCCTATACATTTATATGGGATTACAAAGTTATTCATGCAGTTGGTGTAATTAGAAAACTGGACCGAAATTACAAAACATTTAGTTTTTCCCATGATTAAGACACTAAACTCTATTTGTATTCTAAATTTTAAGCTTCTATGTCTGCTAGAAGTGCCTTGGACTTTTGATGATCGGTGAGTCAGTGAGTGACAAAATTCAGAAACTTTAACAAGTTGTAATTCTTAAACTACTGGTTCAAATTGACTGAAATTTTAAATATACCGTGTTAATATAATGCCTGATTAGTTACTGAAAATTCAGACTTCTTGTTTTATCCACAACGAAATTATAGGGGGGTCGAAAATAGCCTGAATTGCTTCGAGAAAAGGATGGTACGGCCGTGCCGCTTTTTTTTTGCTCGACTTGGCGGGGGCACTGCCGTGCCCCCCGATAATACCGGTACAGAAGAATTACTCCGCAAGATCTAAATAAATTCGAGTCTTGCTACGACGCGATACGGTGGAATTCAGCTCGCACAGCATTACATACCTGCAAATTTATATACCTAGAAGTTTTGTCTCTTTCTATCGCATGCCTCTTATCTTTTCTTACGCTGTTAGGGTTGCTGCCTAGTGAAGAATAATTAATCTCCTTATTTGTAACTAAGTATCTACCCGATGTAGGTATTACTGTTATTCTACCTTTGTAAAAAATATTATTTCAACTTACCTAAAGTACAAAATGAAAAAAAAATTACGACGAATAATTAGTAATACTACCTATGTTTTGTTTACTAAATTTAACATAATCAAATCTAAACATAATCTAATTGAATTTGTTTCTTTTTATGTCCATTTTTAAATACTATTTGCGACCTCGATCATAGAATTACTGCAAGTGCTATTAGGTAGGTAGGTATCTACAACGTCCCGACGGGCGCGCGCGTGACACACGATCCATTCGAAATACGCCGGCGGAGCGCTTCGCTGTAGGTAAATAACGGATGTACCGCGCGGAGTGAGCCAGGCTTGCCTGTGTCCTATGTATGCAGAATACCAGAAGCTACAAAACTATCTGATGTCACGTTTGAAAAAAATATTGTATTATAATGATAGAGAGAGACTATTGCAGTGACAGGGGGTCAGCCTATCGCCCACAAGAACGCCAATAAAACCTCTGTACCTTAAGTGACTTTTACAGTATGCGCGGGAAAAGATGCAGCTGGTACATTCTATGTTTTTCTTTTGCTCTCAGTCCAGCATGGATAAAATAACACTTCAGTACGAAATTAGTGTTTTATATTTCCAGAACATGCTCCCATCATGATGACCAGTTTGGATATGGCGTGGGCTGAGATGGACCCAAGCCCAGTCGGTATACTGGACCAGATGACTCATCCGGATGAACCAGGTAAACTCATCTTCATGGTTGTCTTGTAGAAATTATTCGTCAGCGATAAGACCGCCTCTGTATACATGTTATTCTTATAAGCTTTTACTTGATTTGATATTTTAATGCAACACATAATTAAAACTAAGTAAAAGTGCTTGTAAAATAGTAAATGCAAGAAAAGACGAATCAACTGTTGTGAAACTGTAAATTGGTCCGTTTTATCAGTGTCTATGTCCGTTTGATTGCAATAACACCTGACAGTAAGTGCCAGGCGAAACGTGAAAGGATCCTAACACCAAGCGGGAATCTCTCGGATGAGTCGCATTTTACGATAAGCTTACGGCTATTCTAAGATAGGAAAGCCATGTTTTTATACATTCTTATACATTTTCCTTACAGAAACGAAGCTTACCTCCTCAATATACTTGCTAGCCGCGAACCGGCTGGTCGTTGGCAGACAGGACGGCTCTATAGTGATCGTGAACGCTACACACACGATACAACTCCAGCTCCTTCATGGAAACCATCAGCAACTTGACGGTGAGATGTAGGGCCTCCTTTTTAATAACCTTAAAACAATTTTTCAACTGCACAACAAAAAAAAAACGAAAACATTAGACCAACAAATCACGAAAATAATCAACGAATGCAGAGCATTAAAAAAACCCGACTTCACGTCAACACTTTGGCCGACTAATAGTGTCATCCACGTAAATATTCTCCGACACATATTGTTTCAAAAATTTGAAATTTTCAATGGAGTACTCAAACGATTTCGATGAAATTTATATGGGACCAATTATGAAGTATCCTCTATAATAAAAATTAAGAATTTTTAAAATCGATCCATAATTGTCTCATATATCGTGTAACAAAGACACAAAAAACATACAGACGAATTGAGATTCTTCCTCCTGTTTTGGAAGTCGGTTGAAACCAACTTGTTGGTTTAATGTTGTTTGTAATTGAACCAAATTTTACTGAAAATTGAAGTTAACGTCACCTTGACTGCTATCTTAATTAACACTAAGAGCTGTCTCAAGAGCTGTTAGTATGAAATTCGCCAACTTAAGATTGATCAGGGATGAGCGAGTTTTATTCAAATGCGTATTAGAAATAAAAATATACAACAGGCGAGTCGACTTGGACTGTTTTTTTTTTTTTTTGATTGGAAGTCCAACAACAATTAATAATCATAGACACAGTAAATAAAAGCTGTAAATAAGAACCAATTTAAGGACTTCACGAAAAAAAATAGCATAGTTACCAAAATATCTGTGAGCTTTTGATACATCAATTAGTTTTTTGTCTTTGCTTAGACAATACAAGGTTGTAATTTAGAAAGAAAGAAAGAAGAAAGAATAGAAATTTATTCGGTGCCAAAACATAAATAAACATACAAATAAAAAACCATACAATTGTAATATAACAAAGCACCGAAAAGGCATTTACTCAGCATAAGTGATGGAGTGCGGACACACCAAGACGCTGATTTTCCGTAAACGCCTAACATAAGGAAAGGAAACTGCTGTGCTTTTGTGTATAGATTGTGTATTGTCTTGTATATAGATATGTGTATCCGTGGCTATGAAATAAATGTTATTTCTTTCTTTCTTTCTTTCATTACACATATCAACATATGAAGAGTTACATTAAAAAGACCTTTTTTTAATAGGCTGTTATGACATAAATTCAATATAAAGAAAGCTAAGCTGGCTCAATATAAAATTTCACTCCTTACAATAATACAGAACAATTCGATTTGCATATAAACGTAATTTAACATTAAACATACACACTACACATATAAGATGAAATAATAGATATATAGATAGATATACTTTAAGTATTCGATTTCTGTAGGTTAATTAGATGTTTTTATAATTTATTTTAAAGGTAACAGTACTTTGACAGTGTTTTAGAGGTGGTGGGATATTATTATTATTCCAACATTTCTTTTATATTCTTATGAAACTTTAAAGAAACCCCATAAAAGATGCTTTCTACAATCTTTTCGCTTAGAAATATTCAAAGTTCGAAGTAATGTTGAATTAGAAGTTAATTATTTAAATAGAAAAACTTTACAATGGTCTCGGTGAAGTTACTTGGTTGTCCATTGTCAAATTATACGATATTACTGCCGCTGTGTTGTGGCACCAGCTCCTAGCCCAGCACCCACCTAGTGCCTTACGAACTGGACTGTGCAATAGCCAAGGTTTATCCTTGATCAAAAAGCAAACGAATAATCTGTACTTTCGCTCAACATACGATGAGACATATTCCTACCCACAATTTTTTTAAATTAGTTAATTCTAAGCATTTCGGATATAATTATTTACTTGCATACATAACTTCACGCCTGTGTCCCTTATGGGGTAGGCAGAACACCTGGCACAGCAAACCATCTGATGTCACATTTGACAAATTCGGAGGTATTATAATGATGGAGAGAGACTATTGCAGTGATAGGGGGTCATCCTATCGCCCACAAAAATGTCAATGAAACCTCCGTCCCTCAACTGACTTTTACAGTATGCCCAGGAACAGAAGCAGCTGGCACATTCTATGTTTTTCTTTCGCTCCCAGTCCAGCATGGAAGATAACATAAATTTATAATAAATCACAGAAGATACAAAATAAAATAACCCTTTTTGCATATTTATTTTACAGATTGGCCGCCACACCAGTTGTTACTGGGACACAACGGAAGGGTCAATTGCCTTCTGTACCCGCATCATATTCACCCCAGGTATGTTATAATGTATACATAAATTACATAGTTTCAACGGCGCAGCGAAGATATTTAGCCGGACATAAGGATAGTCTTTTAAATAAAACACTTTTAACCGGATTTATCGCGTATATTTACATTTTAAATTTTTAAATTTTAACTCGACGTTTCGGTGTCTTTGCAGACCCCGTGGTCACGAGCGACGAGTGGTCTGCAAAGACACCGAAACGTCGAGTTAAAATTTTAAATGTAAATATACGCGATAAATCCGGTTAAAAAGTGTTTTATTTAATAGTATGAATCGCGAAATTAATTTTACGATTAATTGGACTAAAATGAATAATTTAAAAATAAATGCAGACAAGACCAAATTTATGCAATTTTTTAATAAAGGTGCCATCAAATTAAATTTAGATGTAAAATGTGATGATCACCCAGTCCAAGAGACCACCGTTACTAGGTTCTTGGGTATTGAGATGGATCAATACTGTTCCTGGAAGTCTCATGTAGATAAAATATGTTCAAAAATTAACAGATTTGTCTTTGTATTATGGCGTTTAGCAAAAATAACAAACAAAGAAACTGCGCTTAAAGCATACCACGGATATGTCGCCTCTATACTGCGGTATGGCATTCTTCTCTGGGGTAATTCTGTCAAACTAAATCGGGCGTTTATTGCACAGAAACAGTGTGTGAGGGCAATAAGCAATGTCAGTTCTTGGACCTCATGTAGACCCCTATTCCAAGAGCTACATGTATTGACACTTCCAAGCATATACTTGTACGAAGCATGTGTTTTTGTAAAAAGTAACCCTCAACTGTTCACTAAAAAAAGAGATTATATTGGGTATAATACAAGATTCCCAAATAAGATATGTCTGCCTAATATTAAAACAGAAATATGCAAAAAAAACTGTTATGCAATGTCAGTCAGGATATTTAATCATTTACCGACTCAAATAAAATTCTTGCCGTTAAGTCTATTCAAACATAAACTACGGAATTGGCTTCTTCTTAAATGTTTTTATACTGTAAATGAATTCCTAAATAACAAAATAAATGATTTCAAATGCAATTAATAGGCAATTATAATGTATTGAATTATATGTTTTCATGAATGTACCTAGTGCTTGATTTGAATTAATTATTAATGTATTAGTTATTGAATGTAATGGTTGATTTCCGACATAGATGTAATTTTATTGTGATTGACATATAAATACTAAACCGACATTTAAATGTAATACAAGGAAAGTGATATTATTTAATTATTAATTTATGTAACTTACACCAGCATTGGACCCCATTCTAAAACATATTAAATTAAACATCCAACAAACAGCACGACCTGAAACTCAAGATGAACTCAGCTCATTTTGTGTTAACCCTGAACGCCACCCTGACCCTGAACGCCGAGAAACAGATGGAGATGACATAATATTTGTATTTTTTTTTTCTTCTTAATTTTTGATCTAAAATCATGGACATGTGTATTTTTGTTGTTCTATTTAATTAAACATTGCATGCTGTTAAACAGCGTAGGTTTAGGAGCCTCTATATATCATAACATCTTAATGTACCATCCTACTAAGCAATAAATGAATTTTGAATTTTGAAAACTTAAGACAATATTAGGATAGTCTTTATGACAAGATTATTAAAATTTAGGTAATTTCATTATTTGTCTCTTTCGACACGTTGAAGAAAACGTGAAGCTTCAGCTAATATCATATGCGATAAAAGGCAAGAATAATATACAGCTTTGTTTTTTATTCACCGGCCAAATTAAAAAAAATATATTTTCAACCGACTTCCAAAATGGAGGAGGTTCTCAATTCGTCTTTATGTTTTTTTTGTCTCTTTGTTACACAATATTTCAAACAATTATGAATCGATTTTAAAAATTCATATAATAGAGGATACTTCATAGTTCAATCTGTATGATTTCGGAGAATGTTTACGTGGATGACATTATAAATCGGTCAAAGTGTTGACGTGAAGTTCGTTTTTTAATGGTCTGCATTCGTTGATTATGTATCGCTCAGTACAAAAAAATAGTCGTTGCTGATGAACACAGCTAATATGACGTGGCATTTCATTGATAATACTGTGACGTAGTACTACAATAAGTTTCGTAGTAGTCTTAATTCATAAAGGTTTTCATTCATAATTTAGTGTGACCATAATTCATAATTAAGCGAAAATATTAACATCCTTGTAAAAAAAAAAAATTCCCTTTTTGTACAAAAATCGTTTCTATACATGATTCTTATTGCGTAAAAAAATTTGGCCGGTGATTAAAAAATAACCCTGTGGTAACAATTTTTTCTTATACTTAATTTTCATTTAAACTCGATGAAGAGTGGTCGCTGGACAGGCGAATCTTGAAGGGATTCTACCACCAAAGTCAAAGTCAAAAAAATCTTTATTTCGTCAGTATTTAAATACATTTGAAATAAGTCACACAATTTACAAATTGAACTGAATCTACCACCACTTCGGAAAGTCGAACTTTTGAGAAGAAGTGGCAAGAAACTCAACAGGAATTATCTTTTAAAAATACACAATAACAATGAACAATCTTCATGGGTTAATCTTAAATATTTTGGAATTATATTATAAAAGCGTACAATTTGACCCATGAACGAGTTGGTGATCTTCTGGAGTCTACTATTATATTTATACAATAGGCAATCAAGTATTAGACAGAAACGTAGACATATATATAGAGGTGAAAATAGAAGTAGAGAGATGTAGCGATAGAGGTGTGAGATAATACAGATACTGTGGATGGAGATGGGAATAGTCGTGGAAAGAGACGGGACACAAACACGGACGTGGACATGGAGATGGGGAAGTCAGAGTCAAATTCAAAAACAAGCTTGTGTCAATCAAATTAGTCACCTTACACGACACGCTTATCTGGGAGCGGTAGAAAACAGACAGCGTTAATGATTTATACATTTTATAACTATCATCAAATTTTATAACAGACACCGAAACGTCTAATTAAAATGAATGGTCTACAGGGTCTTTCGTAATGAATGGATAACCCGTTAACTGGAGTTGATCCGGATTTTACCGGACTTTAAGAAAATGGTAACTTAATATTTTTAAGAATTTTGCACTTAAAATGCTCAATTATTCCTAAATAACTAAAAAAATATACTAAATATAATCAACAAATGCAGAGCATTAAAAAAACCGACTTCAGGTCCAAAATTTGACCGACTTAGAGTGTTATCCACGTAAACATTCTTCGAAATCATACATATAGTTTCAAAAATTTGAAATTTTCAATGAAGTACTCAACCGATTTCAATGAAATTTATAATGGAATGGGACCAACTATATGAAGTATCATAGTTATATATAAGTATCATATGAAACAAGATTTTCAAAATAAACAAAAAAAAAATACATGCAGACGAATTGAGATGAAAAATCACCCGATCAGGACTCGTGCCTGTTGAACCTTATCAAGCACATTTTTTCAGTCATTTAAGAATAATTGAGCATTTTAAATGCAAAATATATAATTAAACATTGCAATGCGTCACTTAAACTGGGATTCACAATTTCTGAAAAGAAATTGGTCTCGGGTGCTCTTAGCTGAAAAGCTATACCATTAGATGGAGCTACGTTAGCAATATAACGTAAAAACAAAAATGTGCTAAGTAAATTCGAGGCGTACCGCCAGGCCCCGGTAGCTCAGTGGAAGAGCACTGACAAACGAAAGGTCCCAAGTTCGAGTCCAGGTCGGGTGATTTTTATTTAGCACAATTTTTCAGTTATTCAAAAGCCAGTATTCTCAGCCATATAAAAATTGCGCCTTCAAATTTTGTACTTGATGTCTAAGGTATGAAGATAGGATAAAATCATTCTGAAACTCCCACAAGAACGGTAGTTATAGCACTTTTAACACTAACACTTGAACAGTGTCTTTCATTTGTTTTTTTTTGTGTTGTCACAGATACGAGAAAGCGCATCTAGTGTCTGGCGGTATAGACTTCGCCGTGTGTCTATGGGATTTATTCAGTGGTGCATTATTACATCGGTTCTGTGTACACGCCGGGGAAATTACGCAGCTGATTGTACCGCCTTCTGATTGTAGCGTAAGTTAATATATTACACAACATTATCTTTCCTAAATAAAGTTTCTAAAAGAGCTTATGTTTTGGATACTAGATAAGCGATAAATAAACTTAAGAAATATGTAAATATACATGTTGAATATAACATAATGTAACATAATGTAGAGATAATACTTGAGGGGATTGTATATTTGGTGATGTAGTTTATAACAGTAACATCAATTTGTTATCCTTACGGTTCGGCCGAAAAACAAGTTCAAAGTTTATATCAAAATATCTAAGTGTCAACCCTAAAAACAGCTGTTAGCTTTTGATGAAATCTATTCGATAACAGATGGCGTAAAAATAAAGTAATGGGTAACTAAGACAGATACTACGAAGTTCAGCCGGTGCGGGAAAGGTCATAAGGTCACTGACTGCGGCACAAGTCTTGTTTTAGCTTATTAGATTGGCTAGGGTTGTCAAATTTTTTTATTGTAAAATAATTAAATAAATTTGTATGAAAGTCTATACCAGTACTAATCATGTTAATTCTTTTACTGTATATTCTACGTATGGTATAGAAGCTAACCCTTAAGTTATATTTCTCCAATTTGTTACACATTGTACTCATAGAAAAAAAGATAAATATATAGATAAATACTATAAAATAAACATCCATGACTTGTATATCTGTTATATCTGTGTTCAACTTACACTAGGATTTAACTTAGATGGTAGGGATAGGTAGATACCGCACATACTTACTTACTTATAGAAAAACTCTTTCAAATATCGAACCAAAAAACCTTGGCGCGATTTATGTTTGTTACTGTAATAAATTAATGTTATTACCTATGTAACCAAATGTATGCAAAGGAAACATTAATTAAATTAACAATTACAGTAGAGTCCGTTTATTATGACTCCGCTTATATTGACCAACCGCTTATAATGACGTGTTTACACAGTGAAGTTTGGTTTTCATATAAATTATATAACTAAGTCGGATATAATGACTTCGCCTATAGTGACATATCGCTTATTGTGACCCTTTTTTATCAAATTTTGTCCGCTTATAGTGACCGACCGTATGATTTTTAACACCTTTGGCAGTGTTCGGGAGAGTCACGTTATACCCAAAGACTTTCGGCGCGTGAAAGGCTTTTTTGATTTGAGTCTCAGAGCGTATATTTAGTTATTGAGTCTACTTATTAATATCTACTTTGATTTATCTCTATTTTATTCCTCTCTATTAAAATAAATCACATACTAACTTAAACAGTTTATTTATTCTTGCAGTACCTATGCTTTGTATGACGTCCGTTTAGTATGACTTGTTTCTTATTTCCCTTCGATGTCATTATATCGGATAAATAAATAAATTGACACCCAGACACGGAACACTTTTTTTTTCTTGTTCCGTGCGGGAATCGAACCCGCAACCACTGGCGTCTGAGGCAGACAGGTTTACCCCATCACCGAAGTGTTCGTCTTGTCATGACTTTATGAATGAGAAATAAATAATCTATACATATAATAAAATGGTAGGAAAGTCAAAACTGTACATTGAATATTTTTTTAAAAGAATACTTGGGGTATGATCTACAATCGAAACAGAAACAAAAAATATAGTTTTTAGAATTTTTGTCTGTTTGTCTGTTTGTCTTTCCGGGATAAACTCAAAAAGTAGTGCATGGATTTACTTCAAATTTGGCATGAAGATAGTTAAGAAGTCGGGTCAACATATAGGCCACATATTATCACGCTAGCAGTGTTATAATCGTAGGTGCGTTTGGTGCTGCATAGCGTTCACGCAGACGACGTCGCGGGCAGCAGCTAGTAAATAAATAATTCGATAATTGTCTTGAATTTAAAATAATATATTGTTTTTATTTGCAGCCTCGAATACAAAAGTGCATTTGTTCAGTGGCGTCTGATCACAGCGTAACTTTACTAAGTAAGTACTTACATTGTTTTTTTTTATTTGTTTTTGTACAGCGTTTTTGTTATTATCATCATCATCACCATCACAACTCTTTGTAATGAGCCCACTGCAGGGCATGAGTCTCTCCCCTGGGTGAAGAGGATGTATAGGCCATAATCCAGCAAGCTGGCCCAGTGCTGGGTGGTGGATGTCAGAATTTTCAGGGCCCCAAAGTGGCTTCTGACAAACCCTAACTTCACTGTATACAGCAGTCGGGACCGACTGCTTAACGTGCCCTCCGAAGCACGGAAGTCGTCGTGAGAAATGAATGGTCGGCGGTCACCCATCCCAGCACCGACCGCACCAAACGTTGCTTAACCTGTGATATCGTATGATACACACAGTAACCACGGCGCCACGACGACTACCTTTTGTTAAGACTGGCCCAATTCAGTGTAGAAAAAAAGTAATGTGCTTTTGATTTTTTTTGTTTAAATATTTTCTGTACACAAAAGTACTTAATGCAATTTTAATTTTAATTTTATTTGAATACTTACCTATATTTTTAAAATGAAACGAGACACATGATGTCCAAGTGAAATTAAAGTTGAGTTTTGGACGGTCAATAAGACAAAGAACCGAAAATAAAACCATTGAATTGGGCTGTATAATTATTACTACTTTTCATCTTTTTGTACCACCTGAAACCCTGAAATGATGCTCAGTCTTAAAAAAAACACCCTGTTTATAATATACGTCAAATTTTGTCAGTATTGTCGCATTCATTCTTATTGTATCTCGAATTGAAATTTATAAAAATCTTCAAATGTAAGCCTCTTCTTAATCCTGCCTGATAATATGATTAACGTGAAAGTTTTTTAAGATTGACGTGTTTTAGGATGTGTTTGATTCATTATTTTTCGAAATTTCCTTTCCACGTTGACAACCCATTAGCAGACTGATTAAAATTTTAAGTTAGCTCCATGATTTTTAATATTCATTTAATATGTCTCGAGTTTTCACGATCCATAACAAGATACGGTATTTCATCTTTTAACTCGGAAGACGAAGTATAATGAATCACAAATCCATCATCTTCATTTTAGTAGGATATTAAAAAGTTCATACATACATACAAAACTTCACGCCTGTATCTCTTATGTGGGTAGGTGACACCAGAGGTTTAAAAACCATCTCATGTCACGTTTGACAAAAGTTCGACGATTGTAGTGACAGCGTATCGGTACAAAAAAAACTCCAAAAACCCTCTGTCCCGAACTGACTTTTACAGTATGCCCGTAAGAGTAACAGCTGGCACATTCTATGCATTTCCTTAGCTCCCAGTCCAGCATGGAAGCTATTAAAAACTCCTATATTATTTTATATAACCTAAAACCCCCTCTTTAAACCCCCCAGGTCTAACAGAACGTAAATGCGTGACTTTAGCATCACGTCACGTGTTTCCGGTGGTGAGCATGAAGTGGCGCCCTCTGGACGACTTCATGGTGGTGGCTTGCTCCGACGGCACCGTGTATGTGTGGCAAATGGAGACCGGACACCTGGACAGGGTTTTACATGGTAAGTGTGTAAATATAAATAAAAAATGGCCGCTGATTGACGCAGAATAGTCCTAGTGCACATAGTAGATTGAAACTTTCATAGTCATTTTCACTTAGATTTGGATACTCTTAACCAAGGGTGCATTCAAAAATACTGTTGTCATGAATTTTCGTAATTTTCATCATTTATGAACAAATAAAAAATGTCTTACTTCCCGTCGCAATAATCTAACTATCTTCAATTCAATTCTTGACAATTTGGCAACCAGCCGTCGATATGAGGCGACAAGCTATTACTGCCAGTATCATGTGATGGATAGACACGGTATTAAGAGTTAAGGTCAAAATGGAATTAACACTACAAGTGGTGCGCGACGCAGACCGGACGTTGAGTTACCTAAAACAATAAGACCTCACAGTTAGAACCACCATCGCCAAAAAACAAACAAGGTTTAACCTACTAGTGTTAGTATCATAGATCAATACATATTTACACAGAAATATTACACTCACGGACAAATTTACAAAGGATTTGAAGGATAGGAGGATGGTTAGAGGAGAGGAGGGTATTCATGCTGGATGGTCTGGGAACTTGGGGGGGGGGGAACGTTATCATAGAGGGATACAGGACGAAGGGGGCAAGTAAAAAAAATGTGGCCCACTGTACCAGGCTCTAGTCCACAATAACTGATAAATGACCTATCAATAGTAGGTCTCCTGACAGATTTGACAATTAAATAAAACACTTTTTAACCGGATTTATCGCGTATATTTACATTTTAAATTTTAACTCGACGTTTCGGTGTCTTTGCAGACCCCGTGGTCACGAGCGACTTTTGGTGACCACGGGGTCTGCAAAGACACCGAAACGTCGAGTTAAAATTTAAAATGTAAATAAGTATACGCGATAAATCCGGTTAAAAAGGTTTTTTGTTTAATAGTATGAATCGCGAAAACTTAAGACAATATTATCAGATTTGACAAGTTTTGGACACAAGATATTTTAAGAGTTTCCTTCTTTACTTTTACTTTTTGGTAAGTTAATCTTAGTCTTCAATGGAATTTAGCAAAATCTACCTACGGCATCTGGTGACTCCCATCTCACCTGATGGTAAGTGAAGGTTAGGTCAAAGTTGACAGCACACGAGCTTAGGGAAGAGTACGGTGGCACGTGTATCCCGTGGTCAGTATGAAGTGGCGCCCTCCGGACGACTTTTGAATGTACACAGAAAAATTCAAGCCTCTCTTCCTTTGGGGTAGGCAGAGACAAGGGAACGCCAATTGCTGCGATCCAGATATACCTCTTTCGCTTCCTCCACGGTTATTAATCTTATCATATATGATCGCGGGTTATTTTTTGATAACCCGCGATCACATACCGTTCACACCGCCCTTGGATCGTAAAATGAATTAAATTAAGGAACTTATATTCGATTTCTATATTGAATTTTTATCCAAAATCCGTTTTTTGCAGAGTTAATATTTCTCAGTAGATTTAATGTGAAGTCATTATGAGCTTACTCTCGGAATTTTAACTATTCTGTCAACTCTTCAAAATTGGTATTCAATAAGTGAACGGTGTTTTCTTCCGATTAGATTTCCCCAGATCAAGGTCTTACCTAGGGATGCCAACTTTTTATTCTAGAAATAAAGCATATTTTAGTCTGAAAAAAAAAATATCAAACAGTATTGTGGAAAAATAAACAGTATTCAATTTATTTAATGTTTTAAATACATATTTTTATAGCTTTTTGCACAAGTTATTAATTACAGTCTAGCATATTTAAAGTGTTTAGCTTTTTGTGCAAAATCAAAAATCTAAAGTTTTATTCATCTTAGGAATTTCACAAAACACTTGATGAAGTCAGTCATCACATACTTCGCCTTTAACTAGTTGTTGAATAAGATATTACAGTAGACTAAGAGACAAAAAAACCGGCGGAAAAAAACTCTTGGCACTCTTTTTCAGTCAGAATTATACGAATTTATACAAATAGGTACAGTACAAATTGATCATGAAATGAAAAAACAACAAAAACAAGACAGCTAATTGTGAGAGCCAATGTCATGCCACGACTAAATTGCTTACATAGTAGGTGCAATGAGCTATGGATGCACAATACGAACATGAGAAACTGGGACCAGAGTATTTGAACAAGAATGGAATAAAATAGCCTTTGTAATAGGCGACAACATTTCAATAGGTGCTCTGTTATTTATAACTCAAATTTTGTATTTAGCTATGTAACTACGTTTGTTGTCCGATGAAAATAAAATAAAATAAAAAATAGTATCATTAGCTGAAAACAGTATTTTGTATACTTTATTTTTGTTCAACAGTAAACAGTATAATGTAGTAAAAAACAGTATAATACTTTTAAAAACAGTATGGTTGGTAACCCTAATCTTACCTGTAAACTACTCTCCTCCACCAGGTACGATAGCTGAAGAAGTACTGGCGGCATGTGATGAGACCTCCACAGATGATCTGGGAGGCTCTTTATCTACCGCCTCCAGTGATGGCGGCTTGGCGAACCCGGCTGTGCATTTCTTTAGGTTAGTTCAATTTGAAGGTTTTTTTTGGACATGGTGATATTGCAATATTTATTAATTAAACAATTCATGTACAGAAGCAAGCGTTACAAATCTGTCAAAAAATTTTACTTGAATATAAAATCTATGTCCTCGACATTAAGTTAAAATTTGGTTAGGGAAATTTGACAG
Source organism: Stenoptilia bipunctidactyla (assembly GCA_944452665.1). NCBI lineage: Eukaryota > Metazoa > Arthropoda > Insecta > Lepidoptera > Pterophoridae > Stenoptilia > Stenoptilia bipunctidactyla. The sequence goes on along the minus strand of OX101749.1, from coordinate 12,041,953 downwards.
GTTAACGCTTGATATGCTGCCTTCTGTACACACAAGTTGAAACAAAATAAAAATAAAAAACAGAGCACGAAAATAAGTACAAAGGTATATTTAATACTAGCCGTGTCTCGCGGTTGCGAATACCGCGGGAATATTGGGATAAATAATAATAAATAAATAATAATAATAAAATCCCCAGACAATCACACCAACTACTAATATACTACTAAAAATATAGTTTACTCACAAGTGTTTTTCAACACACTTGTAACCTACTTTCTTGGTGGGTGAGGGCACGGTAGCTAGTAGTCACTTGCCACCAGGCCGGATTAACCCCAGAGCAGATGGAAAGCTCCTAGATGGTAGCGAGGCTAGCTCTTCCTCGGGACGTGGGATGGCCAACTCAGAGGTGTGAGAGGTAACAAAATTTATATCTATAAGGGCGCCAGCTCCTCTCAACACACAAACGAGAACACAGACACGCTATGAAATCAAACACAAAAGTATGGAGCACAGTTATATTAAGAAATCACGGATTTACATTGATGTACAAGATGCGGTAAGATAAGTTTAACCTAATACATTTTACATTAAAATATAGTACCTTGGAACTTGGATCTTGATGTTTGTAGAAGGCTTTGGCCTATTAAAAAGGTTTCATGGACGAGATTAATTCATCATGTCTGTCGTCTCAATACTGATGTCATTCCGGGAGCGTAGAAATAGAATGGTGTGAAAAAAGAGTAACCATATAAAAAAGAAAAAAGAAAGAAAGAAACCCTGTAACAAAACACATGTAGTTAGCATATGACGCTACAGCACCACAATACGAAAAATACGGGTCGTGGAAGATGCCCAAGGTGATACATACCAACAACGTTGGGTTTCTCAAAGAAGTAATTCACTTTATATAAGATATCGAGGGATTACATCTCGTGGTGGACCTGAAAAGAACAGACAAAGGGATATATTTTGTCAAGATGGCTGATTCAACTCAGCACAAAAATCGATATGCCACAAAAGAACACTCACCAATTAACCTCCAAACATCTTCTACATATACAAACTAATGCTTCATGGCATTTTGAAGATATAAATAATCGCCGACATCTGTCCTTGCGGACTCAATCAGGACTCGTACCAAAAAAAGATGGATGACAGAGCGCACAGAGTATTTATAGGCTTCGACATCCTAGTTCACTCACTCTGACCGAGGGACTACAAAAACCGTATTAAGCGCGCTCTACACTCTTGCAAACTATCAATCGAACGGGATTGAGAGGTACTAAAAAAAAAGCGTTACACACTTGTGAGTAAAAGACAGACAAACGTGGTCATAAAATTTATTTGAAGCAGCTGTTGCTGCTGCACGTCAGTAACACACGCTATTGTTGCTTGGAGGCGCTGCGCGTGCCGCTGCTGCTGCCGAGCGCGGCGCTCGGCCAGGGGGTATCCCATGACACATGTTTTTGTGCTATGCTTACTTTGGGGACATGTAGTTGGTGTGATTGTCTTATCTATACATATAATAAAATGGTAGGAAAGTCAAAACTGTACATTGAATATTTTTTTAAAAGAATACTTGGGGTATGATCTACAATCGAAACAGAAACAAAAAATATAGTTTTAACAGACAACAAACAGACAACAAACGGACTCGCCTGCGGCTCGGGCTCAAATCACAGCCTCGACTGTAATTAGCAACTTAGCTCACTTGTTACATAATATACTATTCTTTCATCTCCAAGGAATTGAGCATCATAAAACGATTGTTCTCTCCACCCCTGCAGAGGTCTCCGGCACCGCAACCTGTCAGCTATGCGTGCGGCGACTGCCCGCGGACTAGCGGCCTTGCAGCCCGCGCGGCACCAGCTGCCCGCGCGGCCGGCGCACCAGCCGGCGCCGCTGCTCACTGTGCGCGGCTGGAGCGCCAGCTGCACCGGTCAGTAATCCACAGGAGCTCACATGTCGGCCATGCGCGCGGCCACTGCGCGCGGGCTCGCGGCGCTGCAGCCCGCGCGGCACCAGCTGCCCGCGCGGCCGGCGCACCAGCCGGCGCCGCTGCTCACTGTGCGCGGCTGGAGCGCCAGCTGCACCGGTCAGTAATCCACAGGAGCTCACATGTCGGCCATGCGCGCGGCCACTGCGCGCGGGCTCGCGGCGCTGCAGCCCGCGCGGCACCAGCTGCCCGCGCGGCCGGCGCACCAGCCGGCGCCGCTGCTCACTGTGCGCGGCTGGAGCGCCAGCTGCACCGGTCAGTAATCCACAGGAGCTCACATGTCGGCCATGCGCGCGGCCACTGCGCGCGGGCTCGCGGCGCTGCAGCCCGCGCGGCACCAGCTGCCCGCGCGGCCGGCGCACCAGCCGGCGCCGCTGCTCACTGTGCGCGGCTGGAGCGCCAGCTGCACCGGTCAGTAATCCACAGGAGCTCACATGTCGGCCATGCGCGCGGCCACTGCGCGCGGGCTCGCGGCGCTGCAGCCCGCGCGGCACCAGCTGCCCGCGCGGCCGGCGCACCAGCCGGCGCCGCTGCTCACTGTGCGCGGCTGGAGCGCCAGCTGCACCGGTCAGTAATCCACAGGAGCTCACATGTCGGCCATGCGCGCGGCCACTGCGCGCGGGCTCGCGGCGCTGCAGCCCGCGCGGCACCAGCTGCCCGCGCGGCCGGCGCACCAGCCGGCGCCGCTGCTCACTGTGCGCGGCTGGAGCGCCAGCTGCACCGGTATGTAATCCACAGGAGCTCACATGTCGGCCATGCGCGCGGCCACTGCGCGCGGGCTCGCGGCGCTGCAGCCCGCGCGGCACCAGCTGCCCGCGCGGCCGGCGCACCAGCCGGCGCCGCTGCTCACTGTGCGCGGCTGGAGCGCCAGCTGCACCGGTCAGTAATCCACAGGAACTCACATCTATACATATAATAAAATGGTAGGAAAGTCAAAACTGTACATTGAATATTTTTTTAAAAGAATACTTGGGGTATGATCTACAATCGAAACAGAAACAAAAAATATAGATTTTAGAATTTTTGTCTGTTTGTCTTTCCGGGATAAACTCATAAAGTACTGCATGGATTTACTTCAAATTTGGCATGAAGATAGTTAAGAAGTCGGGTCAACATATAGGCTACATATTATCACGCTAGCAGTGTTATAATCGTAGGTGCGTTTGGTGCTGCATAGCGTTCACGCAGACGACGTCGCGAGCAGCAGCTAGTTATATATAAATTAGGGATGCAACGATACCGATACGATAATCGTATATCGGCGATTATCGTAAACCTTTACGATCATTCGTTATCGTAAATATTACGATACGATATTTTTACGATACATTTATTTAAAAAAAATTAATAAACACCAGACCACAACGTAGCTAAAATTATGCTGGTATCGATAAAAATATCGAAAAATTACAATAAGCTTAATTAATGGCGCACAAAAATGTTAAAGTTTAATTTAAAATTAAGGAAAACACTTAAAAATGTTGTGTTTTCTTTATAAAAATTTGCCAGTAATAAATTACGATTACAATTAAAATTAATTAATAGTCAGTAAATGTAAGTATTTAAAATAAAATATAAGTTAATGATGGATGAAATACAAATGCATAACTTGTTTTATATTCTTTTACTTTACCTAGTATTACATACAATTACAACAAAGCTTCCAATAAATTCATCAAAATGGTATTAAACAAATATCGTAATGCATTCGTATCGTAATTCGTTATCGTATTTGGCCATTACGATGTATTCGTCATTTGTATTGGTATCGTAATAGCCGTATCGTTACATCCCTAATATAAATATATCCATACACCCATCATGTCAGCTCTACAGACAGTCAGAAGCAGGCGTATCAGAAGTATGTTTTTACTTCCTCCTTCTCTTTTAAGGGGTTCATCTTTTCATGATTTTGGGGGGGTCATGTCCCCTGTGACCCCTCCCCTGGGACCGCGCCTGGTCAGAAGCCCTGTCAGTGCGTCAATTGTACATTCTACATACTGTTCTAACTCAGCACTCCATCGTTGTATATAATCATATCACACAAAATAAAAAGCGCAGGAAAAACCGCGTCTACAACGTGCCTAAGTTCAATACCGGAATGTACCGGAACAATTTTACTTGTAAATTTTATTATATGTTATGCTGTTGGTGTACCTTATGAATAAATAAATAATACGTCGCTCTCATAACAATTTTTCTGCTACCAGGGTGCTACTCTTGATAACAAGTTAAATAAAGCACTCTCAATATATTCATTAACCAAAAAGAAGACCAAGTCATTGGTAGCTAACTGGCTACAAACACTGAATTATAGTGAAACAGAAAAACTATTACTGACAGACCTTTAATGAATGTATTCTTCACTTTGCTTACAGACAAACACACATAAGCACACACACTCACACACACAAACCCCTTTGGTTAAATGGTCATTACTAATTACTTATTATTGTTTGTTTTACTTTCCTTTCACACTAATTTTATGTATGCACAGTCCGAGGGGTGAGACCTGGTGATCTGTATTTCAGAGTCCCGTTGTCGCTAGTTTCACGACTAATGCACGGAACACTTGAATGGACCTCTCTTGACTATGCTAGTTGAACGGAGTTCTCTTATCGCCGCCTTTGGACTATGGAAATTGATAGGACGGAACAGTTGAATACGTCTTTCGACCTTAGTCGGCTTTTCGCCTATTTCTATTAATGCAGTTAAAATACCCGTTTAAAGGACAACGTTACGAGGCGATATGTATGTAGAGATTACCCGTATGTTAGAATTACCCAGATTACAATAATTACAAAGAAAAGCATTATTTGCCAGCTTTACACCTTTGTCTTTAAAATAACACCAATACTGGGCCTTATTTGACACTACAATCTCTAATGTCAAACTTAGAAGCTTCGAAATATGTTTTTTTTTTTAAAAAGATCAGATGTTTTTTAGATCTATAGAATTAAAAAAAATAGAATCATGGTATCCTCGACAATAGTACGAAATACATGGTTTAAACAAACTTGATACTTTATATTTTTATAAAAGTATATATCGTAAAAAATAATAAAATTGGTACTGTCCAACTTTTTGATGGGAAGTAGGTATATTATTAAAATGATATCCAACTAGTCTAAATCAGGTTTAAAAATAAAACAAAAAAAAAAAAATTATTTCTATTCATTGTTATCAAAATCAGAGTCCAGCAATTCTATATGGAATGAATCATCACAGTCACTGGTATCGCTGTTTCCTACATTGATTATGAAACTATCTAAACTTTAATTTTTATATTTATTTTCAAATACGAAAATTCCAAAATCTCAATTACTAAAACCACTTGAAAAACGAATTTGACATTCATGTTAGTACTGCCATATAAAAAGTTTGCAAAAACCCCCAGTGTCTACTTGCGTTAGCCAGACTCTAGCAACTTTTATGTAGTCTCCTAATTTATAAATAAATAAAATCCCCAGACAATCACACCAACTACATGGCCCCAAAGTATGCTTACTTGTGTTATGGGATACCATGTAGCGAACTAGGGTGGAACCTAGAATATAAATACATAAATAGATAAACACCCAGACACGGATTTTTTTGTCTTGTTCCGTGCGGGAATCGAAACCGCAACCACTGGCGTCTGAGGCAGACAGACAGGTTTATCCCATCGCCAAAGTGGTCGTCAATATGACATAAGACTCAAAATTAACAAATCTAATGTTGAATCAAGCTCATTACGCCTTTTTCAGAGGTAAAACTAAAACAGCCGTTGGTTTAAATAGTATAGTGAATTCTTGTTACAGAATGGCAGATTTTTTGAAACCGACCCCCTATATCGGATATTTTCATCGATAAAATTCTTCATAGTTACTGCTCCTAAAGTTTTCTTACTACATGTGGGGACACACTGTGTACTTGTGTTTTATTTAGTCATAGTGTGCGTCCATACTAAGAGCCTAGCAGTCACCGCGCATTCAGTGTGGCCACACACATATCCTATGAGCCCTGTGACAAAAGTTTGTGAGTTTGAACACATGTTAACATTGATTATTCTCTATCAAATAGATCCGGAGAGCCACATCCTCTTCTTCGACATCGAAGGGTTAATCGTTGAATTACTGAGTGAAGAATATGCAGCGATGAGCCCTGCCAGTTTAGAGGTAAGTAGTTATAGTTAAGAAAATATTAATTATAATCAACAAATGCAGAGCATTAAAATAACCACCTTCACTGACCTTTTTAAATACTTGCCAAAACTTTGGTTGAAGTATAAGATCATCAATGTAAATATTTTTCGTATTCATACATACAGCTTTGTCATACATACCTCTGTACAACATTATATTTTATTTGTTTTTTAAACGTATACAATACATATGTCGCAGTCATCTGGTTGAATTAGCCACTCAATTCGACGCCTAGGCCGTTTCAACCGGCTTAAGGACAATTAGTCAAGTCGTTGATCGCAACGTTTTACCAGTTGCCTAAACGTTGTTTAGCCATTTAGTTAAATTGGATATTGTTAAATTTATGATGTTTGGTTTAAATATTAAAACATTAAAACGGAACTTATTTTATTATATTTATGTTATTTATATTTATGCGCGAGCCGAGCGAGCGAAGCGAGCGTGGTGCGGCAGCACCCGGCGATGCGCCACAATGGATTTTATTTCCTTGTAATTGAAATAAATAAAAAAAAATCCTATAAAAAAAAATTTGCTTGACTGGTTTTTCCGTCATGACAGATAATTTTACCATGACCTACTTGTTTTATTACTTTATCCAAAAATGTACCAAATTTAAATCACTTGCCTGAATTTTGGTCAGCCATCTTCAAGGGGCTAACTTTCAACACGCCAAGTTGTTAAACGTTGAGTTTTTCGTGTTCAATCAACTATCGGCCTAGGCCGTTGATTCGGTCTAGGCGTCCAATTGAGTGGCTTATTCATCCAGATGACTGCGACACATACATAACTTCACGCCTGTATATCTTAAGTATGAGGTAGGCAGAACACCAGAGGCTTTGGGGGAGGCAAAAACCATCTGAGGTCACGTTTGACAAGTTTGGAGGAATTAAAAAGATGAAGAAAGACTATTAGGTATCGCACCTTTTACTTTATGAACGAGATGCGTGGGCGCAAAAAATATGACCAAGGACCTACGTTCTGTTCGAAATAAGGCTACCATTTAAAAATATTAAATATTAGTATTAGATTTTCGTATTTTATTGGAGTCGTTTCTTTCGGTTTTTAGCGTAATGTTTTCTGTGAAATAACGTCTATGTTAAATAAATAAATAAATCTATGTTAAATACGGATAATTATACGGGGCATACTTATAAACCTACATAAAACATAAACTACATAAAAATTTACTTTAACTATAGAGAAATTTATATATATAAAAATACATAAATGGATATACTAAACATACCAATAAATATTAAATAATACACACATTAAATACAATTAAATACATACATATTATAGTATCTAAATAAGTGATCAAATAACTTCACATGCTGATAAATAGTGGGATTTTAGGAGTTTTTTAAATGTATGGAGTGATTTTGCTGATTTTATATTTAAAGGGAGTCCATTCCACAAACTTACTGCTCGAACCATGAATGATTTGCTTAGATAATCCGTAGAGTGTGAAGGTGTGCTGAGCATGAGGTTGTCTAACGATCGTAGAGTACGCTCATGTTGGGAGTGACGGAACTTAAAATATTCATGAAAATAGCGCGGACCAGTAGGATTGAACAGAAGACGATACAGTAGACAGAGAACATGGGTATTCCGGCGAAATCGAATGGGAAGCCACTTGAGCTTAGTGCGGTATTGAGACACATGATCATATTTGCGTAAATGTAACAAAATGGAGAGATAAAACTTATGGGTGCTGCCATAGACTTTCATACAAATTTATTGAATTGCTTTACAACAAAATATTTTGACAACCCAGTCAACCTAATAAGCTAAAACAAGACTTGTGCCGCAGTCAGTGACCTAATGACCTTTCCCGCACCGACTGAACATTGTAGTATGTGTCTTCGTTACCATCACTTTATTTTTACGCCATCTGTTATCGAATAGATTTCATCAAAGCTAACAGCTGTTTTTAGGGTTGACACTTAGACGTTTTGTTCTAAACTTGTTTTTCGGCCGAACCGTAAGGATAACAAATTTATGTTATTGTTACTTATAAAGTACATCACCAAACATACAATCCCCTCAAGTATTATCTCTTCATTATGTTACACGTTGTATAGGGGAATAATATAAATATAATATATTATTTAAATAGAACATACTCCACGGAGGCTCTCGTGACCACGGGGTCTGTAAAGACACCGAAACGACGAGTTAAAATGTAAAATATAAATAACAAGCGATAACTCCGGTTAAAAAGAAGTTTTATTTAAATAATGAATCGTGAAAACTTAAAACAATATAACATTGATTTAATTTCTCCTCATTTCTTACTCTTAAACCTTTTTATTTTATAAATAAATCGCATAAGTTCCTCCTTACCAAATACATAAAGAAACTTAACTAAAATACTGAATATTTACATTGCGTTGAAGTTTAAGAAAAGTTTATTTGAAAAATAATGTATAGGTTTAATACTATAGGTGAACCAGTAAGATATGACGAAAAGAAAACGAAAAACTGTCCACACCTCAGCCTGCACAGTATTGGATGAACCGAACTTAATACCTACAGTATTCAGTATCAGTATTCAGTGCCCGTCATCCAGTAACAGGACGATCAGTCTTCTGACTTGCTTCTGACTGACCACTGTACTAAATGTACTAAACGATCTAGTACATATGTACGATTGTATTAGTTCAGACCGGGCGATCTGTGAAAGGAACAAGCAAGACCAAGATTACTCGGGGTTGTACTGATTTAAAATTTAGGTGTAACGTAACACTCAAAGGGATTCGTGAAAACACCGAAAGCTGAGTGGAGCACGCGACGCTCGCAGCGAGCGGCTCGGCTCACTGTACTGACCTGGAACAATTCATCTTAATGTAACGTTACATTACGACATAAAACCAAGTCAGTCGCCACCTTGAAAATAATCATGAACTCATATATTTGAATTTAATTTATCTTTTTAACAGGCGGCAGGTCTCATCACAAGCGAATATATGAAGGTGGCTGCGCTGACTCAATCAGCCAGTCCTGATGCTACGAAACGAATATCAGGTGAGAATATACAATTGATTAAACACACACATACATACATAACTTCACGCCCGTATCCCTTATGAGCGAGGCAAAACACTAGAAGCTACAAAACCATCTGAGGTCACGTTTGGAGCTATTATAATGATGGTGAGAGACTTTTGCAGTGATCATCCTATCGCTCACAAAAACGTCATTAAAACTCCGTACCCTGACTTTTACAGTATGCCCGGGAAGAGAAGCATCTGGTACATTCTATGTTTTACTTTTGCTCCCAGTTCAGCATGGAAGCATGATTTATAAATATGACATTATAAATATTGTACTCAAACTGACAAATTAACAATTAAACTAGAAAAAAGAACTTCAATTTATGGAAACTCTGTGGTATTAGGGGGTTCCCTGAAAGACATACTTTGAAAATTCCGACAAAAAAAACAATTAGTTTTTTACGAAAACAACAAAAAGCTGTTTTTCCTGTTTTTTCATCTCAAAAATAAGGAAGATTCAGTTAGAAAAAATTAAGAAAACATGTTTTGTTCTTTCGAATTTTGTACGGAAATATTCAATAAAAAACAGGTGTTGTTGATAAGTTTTAATATTGCCCTATTTTTTATTTATAATACATTTTAATGTAGTCCAGAAAAAAATATAATAATAGCAAAATACAAGACTTTATAAAATCAGAATTTAATATTGTTTTATTTCGGTTTTCTATATTGTTCGGAAAATGGAGAAAAAAAAAACAGAATTAAAAACATACTGTTTTCTCCAGATTTTTTCAACGTGAGTTCCAGACACAAGTTATTTTAAATATTCGTTTTAGTTTTATAACATACATAACTTCACACATGACTGTATCCCTTATGGGGTCGGCTGAACACCAGAGTCTATAAAACCATGTGATGTAATTTTTGTCAAAATTTGAGTCATTATGATGGAGGGAGACATGAAGCTAATACTTATAGTATAAAGCAAACATGTTAGGTTTGTGTGTACTGGGAGAACATGTAATTGATTTTGAATTGTTTAATAAGTTTTTAAGATTGATTTTACTAACACTGTTTCTTATCAGAGGCAACCATTTTTATTATATATTTTTTAAATTATTCTTAATATTATGAATTAACATATAATATTTTGACATTGTTAATGCTTACGAAACGGATAGATTTCTTCGGTCGGGTAAAAGACAAGGCTGGTGATATGGAGCGCCTTTTAAAAGAAAAGGATAAACATGGTTTGTATAATTGCTCTACACTTAATTATTTTGTCATTCTGTTATCCTAGTTATATTGCATATGGGAAAGTGAAAAAAATCAGTGATGACGGGTGGGTGTATAGTCGAAGACAAAAATGGAGGCATAGTTTATGCTAAGTTTGAAACTCAGTTCTTAAAGAGGGCGATATAAATAGTAGATTAGTAGCCAAGGGCTGTAAGGCATCAATTGCAGCCCGGGATATTTAGGCGCAAGAGCGCAGCGAGGCCGCCTATAGTTCGAGGGTGCAATTGATGCTTACACCCGAGCTAACTATTCTACTTTACATCTCGATTGTGAGGTAAGTAGAAAATAACCGGCATTACAAGAATAAAACAGTTTATTTGTTGAAATTTATAGTGAAATGAGAACAATTTTCAAATTTTAAAATTAAATCCCAAAAACAAACAATATTGAAAGTTAAAGTTTTCTATTCCCGCCTTTTTTCATTAAAAATAATCAAGTAAAGAACTTTTTTTTTTTCAAGATAGGTATTATTGAGCTTCGCCGATCGATATTTAAAATTGAAGACTATTATACTCACACGAAGACAAGGCTGAATACCAAAGCAAGCTCTTTGGTCATTGGGCTGAATGCATGATGTCTATTGCCCATATGATGGTTAGATGTACGCGAACTTTTTGAAAGAAAGAGGTGTTTTTTTTAATAACTTACCGCCCTAGGGCTTTTCTAGCTAGATTATTACCCAAGAGCGCTAATTAGTCACCTACAAGCCCCATTTGGAGGCAATAAGAACCTACTTACCGAACATGAGAGATATAAAATAATGATTTACCGATTTGCATTTTTAACGCTGGTGAGATGTTGTTTAGGTACTCATTAGCAGGGACCGGAACCGCTTACCCTTAAAGAGGTTTTTGATTGGGTTTTTCATAGACTTGTTTTAAAAAACCCTATCAACTTGGTAACCGTATCGAAGACTTACCCTAATTTAAGGCTTACCATATCAATAGAGTTAACTGCATGTAAGCAGTACGCCTATCGAAAACCCTATTGAAGGTTACCGATTCAATAGGGTTTTAAAACCTGCAGGCAAATTTAATCTGTAAGAATATCAAATTATCAAAAATATCACCATCTATTCAATCTCGCACTTCGAATTATACTTCCGAATTCAACAGCATGCGCGGAAAAGAGATAGAAATAGGCTAACCCTATCACAGGGTAAGCGCATCCGAAAGTAGTTAACTTTATTCAAAGTGTTACCACGTTGATAGGCTTACCATATCAATAGGGTTACACTTCCATGTGGTAAGATTTTGATAGGGTTACCCTATCAATAGGCTTAATCAAATAAAGGGGTTTTCCGGTCCCTGCTCATTAGAAGTAGTAGTTGACAACACCAAGACATTGGTGGATAATGGGCGATCATTATCTTCAAAGCCGAGAGACGCACACTTCTCGACGGAGGCCTCCCCCAGGATTCGTCATGTCGTCCGAACCCGCGCCTTCTCATCCAGCATCTGACGTTCGTAAAGTGTATAAAATTACCTACTACGAATAAAAAGTTTTCATTTTCATTCATTAAACTGACCAGACATCTTAAATGAAAGTGTGTATGAGTCAGTCAATGGTCGTGCAGGAATATACTACCCTTATTGCAGTGTGCCACTATGCCCTTTGAAGTCAACCGTTCCTTACCTTGCCAGGGGATTTTTATTTAATAAGACAACTAAAGAAAAAAATATAAATATAGATACATTTTTACCCACGACGGAACGGAGACGGTATATGCGTTTGGGGTGAGAGGGTGTTTGTGCAAACCAATGTTACCATTTATCTCCAGAACCACTGGTCCGATTTTAATGCGGTTTTCAGTAGTCGCTTTGGATTTGATTGGTGCATGTTCTTAGATAGGTGTAGCGGTAGCAACTCACCAGGGGGCGCTGCAGTAAACATTTGTTTGTAAATGCCAATGTTACCGTTTATCTGCAAAACCATTGGTCCGATTTAAATGCATTTTTCAGTGATCGCTTTGGATTTGATTAGCGTATGTTTTGAGATAGGTGTTACGGTAACAACTCACCAGGGGGCGCTGCAGTAAATATTTGTTTGCAAACCATTGGTCCGATTTGGATGCCGTTTTCAATTATCGCTTTGGATTTGATTGGTATAATGTTATATGATATCGTGTTACGTTACAACAAAGCCCCAGCAAAGTTGAGCCACCAGCAAAGTTGAGTTGTAAATACTTATTATAATACTTCACTATGTATTAAAATAAACTACATGGGTTTTCACATTAGAGGGCTGATGAGGAACGAGGTGTTGTATAATGTAATGTATGGTACCTATATTATGCTCTTTAAAAAGTTTGAAATAAAAAACAAAATAAAAATTTTGAAAAACCCACGACGCGACGTTTAAAAAGTAATTGAAAAAGAACACAATAATTTAAGATCCCCGACTGAAATGATTTATGTGACGAGAGATAATTAACGTGAAAAGCTTTTTTAAAAGTTCACTTGATCTCACACAGAGTCGGCCATATTATAAACAATATACTATTCGTTTTCATAGCACTTCCCTACGCTTACCTATTCGGTTTTCGAAGATGTAGATGTCGCAATAACATAGGTATTCAACTCCCTATAAACTTTATAAGAAGAGCAAGAAAATCCGTCGAGGGCTACCATCAATATTTAAAATTTCAATATAAAACTACAAAACGAATTCATTCAATGGCAGCCCCAGACGGATTTTCTTGCTCCTCTTATAAAGTTCATAGGGAGTTGAATACCTATGTTAATGCGACATCTACATCTTCGAGAACCGAATAGGTAAGCGTAGGGAAGTGCTATGAAAACGAATAGTATGTTGTTCATAATATGACCGACTCTGTGTGAGACCAAGTGAACTTTTAAAAAAGCTTTTCACGTTACTTATCTCTCGTCACATAAATCATTTCAGTCGGGGATCTTAAATTATTGTGTTCTTTTTCAATTACTTTTTAAACGTCGCGTCGTGGGTTTTTCAAAATTTTTATTTTGTTTTTTATTGACTTGAAAGCGACTAGCAGTGTTGATCATGTGAGTTCAAATATTGTCATCAACTTATGAATACAATAAGTCGTAGAACAAATGTTGTTGGAATTGATGTTGAGAGGCTGCCTGCAAGAGGTAATTTTCTAATTAAAATTAACCCTATTGCCTAATTGTAATAAAACACTTTTTATAGTATCTTCCTCAATTTTAAGATAAGCTTTGGTTATTATTAAACACTTAATTATCTTTTCCATATCCATTTTAAAAGAAAACCAAAGTGAAACAATTTACTTCTCCTCTGAAAGCTAGGGAACAAGACTCTTTATTGCTCTCTACAGAAAACAAATAAGCAGTGCGATCACAGAACTTTATCGAATCGTTTGTTAACGAATGTTCGTATAGTATGGAGACGGTTTTTAAGAAAAAATTTAAATCTTTCCATTGCCGCACGGCCAGGTTAAATAAATGTGTGCCTTGTCAATTTTGAATGTTTGTAAACATGTTGTACTCATAAATATCTGTAAAATAAAAAATTACAATGTTACTCAAAACTTGCAACCGACTCCATACTATACGAGCATTGGTAAACATTCGTTAATATATACGATTCGATAAAGTTCTGTGATCGCTGAGTATAATAGGTTATGGTAGGTCCAAAGGGCTCTGCCCTTTCTTATGGAGAAGCACTCTCAGTAAATTCACCTAGAAGTGTAAAATAAACAATTGCACTTAAATTTAAAAACGTTATGGAGTGATAATTATCTTACTCCTTACTAATAATAAATGTGAAAGTTTGGATGGATGGATGTATATTTGGATGTATGGATGTTTGTTCCTCAATCACAGCAGAACGGCTCAACGGATTTGGATGAAATTTGGCATAGTGATAGTGTAGAGTCTGGAATAGCACTTTTTATAAAGCTAGATAAAGCGGTCATATTCGAAATTAATCTTGCGAGTAAAAGTCGTTTTATAAACAATTTTAATTAGTATTACCAGTACTGTAGGCCTATTTCGGTTCTTTCATGACATGACAAGATAAACAAGATTTCTTTGATACAGTGATCAACAATGATGGCGTAATGAATGAACGAATTTCCTATAAATTTGCATGCAAGAGGCATTGCATTACCTTTTGTCAATGACAGTTTCGATGATATCATCTATGACTTAAAAATTTAAAAAGGTGAGATCGCACCCACCTCTATGATATGTTTGTTTCTTGGTTTAATTTGTATTTTTCCGTTTCGTATGCTTTCATACATAAATACTATATTAATATATATTGGGATTATTTTATTCAGTCTATATGGCAAGAGCTTAGCTAAGAGTTTTCTCCGAGGAATAATACCAAATAGTGATCGCGTGATATTTTACGTCAAAACTATGCGCTGTTCCGGACCGATCCACCTTGTTGTGATCCACCTCTCGTTATCGTTATTATTAACTACATTAATATGTTCATAAAGATTAGGTGTATCAGACCGGAATAGAATTTAATTTAAAATAAAACAGATTTCCCTGGAGGATCACAATCGGTCCGGAATAACTCAATATTTCATGATATCATCGCATGATTTTGAGATCCATAATGGGCCTGCTGGGCCAGCTTGGTGAATTATGGCCTATACCTCCTGGTCACCCAGAAGTGAGAACCATAGCCCTGCAGTGGGCTCATTACAAAGAGTCTTGATGATGATATGTCTTTTTTTTCTATTTAGGAATTCTGGCGAAAATGAAGGAGGGCGCTGAAACAATGCAGACCAAGCTACAGGCGAAAGCGGAGCAGTTAAAGGGTCACCTGGATGCAAATAAAGGTAAGGGTTGTGTATTTAAACGTCCAGTATCGACTATGAAACTAAGATTATTTCTACGTATTTAAATAAAAACCTATATTGTTATACCTTGTTGTTTAGCTGACAAAATGTAGATGTTTTTAAGCACTTCTGTCGAACATCTTCCCTACAAATCGTTTTAGATATTCTTATAAGAAAAGTAAACAATAAAAAATTGCTTTTGTGTGTACTTTTTTTTCATTTGCTCATTTAAAATTTTGATTGTTTATTTAACAAGATTAAATAAATACCAAAGGAATCCTCCTCTCTCATTGCCATGCCTAAACTAGGTTCATAATTTTACATGTTACATAAACTCCACAAATTGTACTTTTTACCATCTGTATAATTATGGAAAGCAATAAATAAATATGAAATATGAAAATAAAATTGGGATTATTTCAACTTTCTATCGCTCAGAACTATGTATTTAGTAATCTTACGTCAAATTTTGGTTACCAAGATCATAGAACATTTTAATCTGCATGTAAGAAATAAATAATAAAAAAAAAGCGCACCAATTTCAAAATATGACATTTAATGCCAAAAAATCGGCAATTTTTATAAAAAAAATTAAAAGTCGATTTTCTCGAAAACGGTTAGATTTGGGGTAGGGTGTTTCATAGTGAAATAAGTTAGAAAAAATAGAAAAATGAAAATGAAAATGATTTTTTTTTTATTCATCATAAGACCATCGAATGGCCGCTTAATGACGTCACAATTTTGTACTTCGGCTTTAACAAGGTGTTGATAGTTATTGAATAAGATATTACAGTAGACCAAGAGACAAAAAAAAGCCGGCGGAAAAAAAACTCTTGGCACTCTTTTTCAGTC
The DNA here is from genome assembly GCA_944452665.1 of Stenoptilia bipunctidactyla. Lineage (NCBI taxonomy): Eukaryota > Metazoa > Arthropoda > Insecta > Lepidoptera > Pterophoridae > Stenoptilia > Stenoptilia bipunctidactyla. The sequence continues at coordinate 12,025,852 of OX101749.1, read as the reverse complement.
AGGATTATACGAATTAATACAAATAGGTACATACAGTACAAATTGATCATGACATGAAAAAAAACAAACACAAGACAGCTAATTGTGAGAGCCAATGTCATGCCACAACCAAATTTACATAGTAGGTGCATTGAGCTATGAATGCACAACACATGACAAACTGGGACCAGAGTATTTAAACAAGAATGGAATAAAATAGTCATAGTATCATCAGCAAAACGACCTGGCACCGCTAGCAGCACCCGTTCACGAGTATAACGCAAGCACCAGCCATCACCCTCCTCAACCATATTTTAGGGAAGAGGGTGACCCGATACCCGACGCTACCACTAGCCATGCCGCCTGAGGGAGCATGACGTTCTTGCTGTTGTCTTGACAAGAAAATAAGTGAGTGGGACAGTCACCAGTACGTCATATATATACTGCACAGCCAAGCCGTAAACAAAATTATTAAGTAATTAGAAACTTTTAGAAATATCCTGTTGTGCTTAATCCCATGCCTTTTTATCGTCTAAGTAATCTTTAGTTTTATAATAAGCTTTTCGAGATGGAGTGTTTTTAATGATTGATTTAAATTAATTGAATGGCGGGGATTGAATTGACCCCGGAATTTTGTTATATTTACGTATTGACATTCCAATAAATGATTTACTGCTTTTAGCCAGCCTTAATTTGGGAAACGCTAACTTGTGGTCATTCCTAGTCTTTAAAGAGTAATTTTTACTATGATTATCTTTCCTAGTTTTAAATTTATTACCATTCTTATAAATATACATAATGTTTTCATAAATATATTGTAATGCAAGGGTCAAGATACCAATCTCTTTAAACTTTTCTCGAAGTGATTCTCTATGTTCTCGAAGTGATGGGTACTATATGCCCTTAATGGATCTAGGTCGACTTAACCAGTAACCCTGTATTTATTTTTTTACGTCCCATACATACGTTTGTCCTCCGTCGAGCCACCGCCGCGCCGCGCCGCCCCGTGTGTAAAGTGAACAAAGCTAAGAGTAAAGATTTATAAAATTAATAAAATTGAATTTGAAATAGTCAATGTCTAGTTTCATTCATTTAGCGAGATTTCCCAATGAATAGATTATTGTTTTCCCCTTCCATGCTGGACTTGGAGCGAAAGAAAAACATAGAATGTGCCAGCTGCTTCTCTTCCCGGGCATTCTGTATAAGTCAGTTAAGGGACAGAGGTTTAAAGGCGTTTTAGTGGGCGATAGGCTGACCCCCTGTCACTACAATAGTCTCTCTCCGTCTTTATAATACCTCCGAATTTGTCAAACGTGACATCAGATGTTCTTATAACCTCTGGTGTTCTGCCTATCTCATAAGGGATACAGGCGTGACGTCATGTATGTAAGTAGATTATTGTTTAATCCAAAAAATCTAAATAAAATTTCTTTGGTCTTAGTCTCTGGTCACTTTTTTAACCTCATTTTTCTCGTATAGTTATATTTACATATTAACTCGTCATTTTGGTATCTACATATACGATGGTCACTTGCTAATGTATATAATGTATTTTCAAGACGACCACTTTGGCGAAGGGGAACCTATCTACCTCAGACGCCAGTGGTTGCGGGTTCGATTCCCGCACGGAACAAGAAAAAAAAAATGTTCCGTTTCTGGGTGTTTATCTATTTATGTATTTATATTCTAGGTTCTCCCCTAGTTCGCTATATGGTATCCCATACCACAAGCTATGCTTTATTTGGGGCCATGTAGTTGGTGTGGTTGTCTGGGGATTTTATTTATTATTAATTTATGAAACGAAACTGCTTTTATTGAATTAATATATTTTTCTATTGACCATGTTCTTATTTGTTACATTTAATTTTTAATTACAAAGTCAATTTATATGTACGTACAACGTTGTATATTAATATAATTGTATTATTCATATATTTTGCACCCCAAGGTGATCTACATTCGTAAGTTATTGGAACTTCCATTAAAAACTGGTATTTTATACACACAGGTTGGCCGTTCGTACAACGTTGTCATTATAACCCTGCATTGTGATAAATAAAAATGGTCTCTATGATGAAGTGACTAGCTCTGTTAATATCAAATCTTCGTCTTATAATATTCACAGCCTAGTTTTATTTTTAATATTAAAACCTGGTTTAAAAAAATCATCCATTACTCAAGTGATCGTAAATTTTTATTTGAATATTGTGACTATAATTTTAAACTCTTTCCATAAATCTTGACATGAGTATGAGCGAAAGATGCAACTGGTTCAAGTGCATAGAATTAGTAGGTAAGTGTAAATAACTATAAATCTGTTTCAACAATGAAACTTTTTTTCCTAAACTTTATCATTGAAAATAAATTAAAAACACTTTTTATTCAATAGAATTTGAAACTAAACTACAAAGCACTTGAATTGTAATTTGCGTACTAAACCATCAAGTGAGAAGTCTTACTCAGTCACTGAGCTGGTGGTTTTAATTTATAAATTTCAATACTATAACGTTATTAGGTACTATAACGAGAGCTATATCGTACAGGTGTTTATATACACGTCCAAACCGAGGTTGATTCCAAGACACGTAACCTTCAATTCTTATACGCATCAGCTTATAATTAATTCGTTGTACAGATCGGGATTCAATCGTTTCATTGTTTTTCCTAATGTTTAGCTCTATGAAGTGTACAAAACGCGAATGTTTACAAACAAAAATAATGTAATAAAAAACAAATTGGCACAACAAATTAATTTTCAAGAAGCAATCAAGAAAAGTTTATACAAAGAAGATATATTCTAGATATATTCCATGCTGGACTGGGAGCGAAAGAAAAACATAGAATGTGCCAGCTGCTTCTCTTCCCGGGCATACTGTAAAAGTCGGTTAAGGGACAGACCGTTTTTGTTACCGTTTTTACGGGCGATAGGCTGACCCCCTGTCACTGTAATAGTCTCTATTCATCATTATAAAACCTCCAAATTCGTCAAACGTGACATTAGATGGTTTGATAGCCTCTTGTGTTCTGCCTACCGCATAAGGGATACAGGCGTGAAGTTATGTATGTATATATTCTAAATGTTCTCAATCCGTAGCGACTGTGTGTCACAAAGCCTACGCCCTTTTCAAGGTATCCTACATATTCAAGTTACGAACGAACAGCTGACGCTAATTTCTTCTTTATTCCCGAAGCATTAAAGACGATAATGATAGAACAATTTCACCCCAGGCACCAATACTAGTCTAGAATTTCTAGAACATTTCGATTTTCTTTGTTCGTATCTATTTTCGATTGTAAACAAAATGTCTTACTAGGAAGTAGGTAATAACTTAATAAGTATTGAGTTTAAATTGAATTTGGAATTCGACGTGCTTGTGCGCAGTTGTTTGTAAAAAAATGGCGCGTAATATAAAAGTTATTGTTCGAATAGTCCTAAAGTCGATAACTAGTTGCTGTTATGTGCCATTATTAAGTTTATATATAATTTTAATGATTTACTATCATTTATTACTAAAAAGCAACTAAAAACTTTATAATATTGTCTTTAGTGTTAACAATTCTTTCAATTAAATAAAAATATGTTTTTAACTGGATTTTAAGGCGTTTAATTACATTTTTAACTCGACTTTCGGTGTCCTTACAGCCGTGGCCGCTATTTTACTTATGGCCTTTATTTCATTCAAATACAAAGTAACAAATCTTAAATAAAGGATCCATTTAACCTGGCACACGATCAAGATTTTCGCTAAATATCTTTCTTTCTATCCCGAACGTAACAATATCATAATTTATCATCATCATCATCAACAGTTAGTAGACGTCTACTAATCTATACTTATATATAAAGCTGAAGAGTTTGTTTTTTTGTTTGTTTGTTTGAACGCGCTAATCTCAGAAAATAAAAGTGGGATTTGAAAAATTCTTTTTGATAGCCCAACTCTTGAGGAAGGTTATAGGCTATATTTTATCCCGAAATTCCCACGGGATCAAAAGTTACGCGGGTAAAACCGCGCGCGGTGGCTAATAAGTTATGAAATTTGGCAGCAGCCTCTAGTAATGATTTAGGGCTAGCAAGGCGGACCCTAAAAATATACTTCATTCGGTATTAATCGAAGTTTATTAAATATAAATAGTCCGAAAGTCTCTGAGGCGCAGTGGCTCTTGTGTGTATCATTTCATATAACAGGGTTAAGCAATGTACGGCGCGGCCGTTACAAGAATAAGTGACCGCCAATCATTAATTTCTAATGAACACTTCCGTGCTTCGGAGGGCACTGTAAGCAGTCGATCCCGGCTACATAGTAGTCATGAGGATTTGGCAGAAGTCATTTTGGCGCTCCAAACATACCTAGATCCACCAACGAGAACAGGCACAACTTCTTGTCACCTATGGAAGAGAATCAAGGTTCTGCACTCATCACGAAGAGGTGTGATTATAATGAAATAAATAAATCATCATCATCACAACTCCGTGTAATGAGCCACCTGCAGGACTATGAGTCTCTCCTCTGTGTAACGAGGAGGTTTAGGTTGTTATCCACCAAACTGGCCCAGTGCTGGATGGTGGTGGATGTCAGAAGTTTCAACCTTCAGACAAACCATAACGACTACTGCAACCGGGACCCACTGCTTAACGTGCCCTCAGAAGCATGAAAGTCGTCGTGAGAAATAAATGATCGGCGGTCACCTATCCTAATACCGGCCGCGCCGAGCGCGCTTAACCTGCGATATCATTTGATATGTACGTACAATAACCACGGCGCCACAACGACTTTGAAACTACGCAAGTAAATAAATACCAAATACCAGACCGGAGCCAGTTTAAGGGCCAACGCTACGGGATGCTATTTGGCTAGTAAAATTTCATCATCATCATCATCCACAGCCTGTAGACGTCCACTGTTGGACATACGCCTCCCCCAAGGTCTTCCACTATGCTCGGCCCCGCGCCGCCCTCATCCAGCGTTTACCGGCGACTTTGACCAGGTCGTCGGTCCACCGTACGGGGGGCCTGCCTACGCTGCGTCTCCCAGTACGTGGCCGCCACTCGAGAACTTTTCTGCCCCACCGGCCGTCTGTTCTGCGAGCTATGTGCCCTGCCCATTGCCACTTCAGCTCTGCAATCCTTCTGGTTATGTCGGTGACTTTGGTTCGCCTGCGAATCTCCTCATTCCTGATTCGAAACTCCGAGCATAGCCCTTTATGGCGACTCTAAGCTTGTTTATAAGTAAAATTTAGTAAAATATAATTTGTGTGCTTTTACAGTCGTGTCAATGGAATACTTAACTTCTTACTGTTTGGCTAAAATTTTATTAAAATCGCGTACCTACGTATGAGTACGCTCGTGCACACGCGTGATGCAGCGGTGGCCCTAAATGTTTTTTGCTCTCGGCTGGGACTCGAACCAACTTCAAGTACCTTGGAGGCCGTCAACCGTGTTTAATGTTTAATGAAGGATAAAAACAGGTTACATTGAACAGGATTAATATAGTACTTAAAGCGACAAGGTTCCATTGTGTTTGACAGTTTCAAAATGTCAACCGGTCGTTGAATTTTTTATAGAGCTCTTATTTTTGCTTCAATTAAGACCTTTATTATTTTCCTTACGTTTGTTTGAAGTCTTTTTTTCCGTTTTAATTCTTTCGATGTTTCTTTCATTCTTGAATGGGAGCGAAACTAAAGCGTAGAATGTGCCAACTGCTTCGCTTCCCGGGCATACTGTAAAAGCCAGTTAAGTGACGGAGGCTTTATTGGTGGTTTTGTGGGCCATAGGCTGAACCACTGCAATAGTCTCTCTACATCATTATAATACCTCCAAAGTCAACCGTGATATCAGATGGTTTTATAGCCTCTGGTGTTCTGCCTACTCCATAAGGGATACAGGCGTGAAGTTATGTATGTACTCTTTTGATGTATTGAGCGGTCTTTAAGGAGCATTGGAGTGTTTTTCAGCGGTACGAAAGGTCATGGATTACAGGATCCTGTCAGTCCAGTTAGACAAAACTACAATAAAATCTTTAAAAACTCCCATGCTGGAGCAAACATGTAAAAGAAGAGAATGTACCAGCTGCATCTCTTCCCGGGCATAATAGACTCATAAGAGTCAGTTCAGGGACGGAGGTTTTATTGGCGTTTTTGTGGGCGATAGGCTGCCCCCCTGTCACTTCTCTCTCTATGATAGTAATACCTCCTTTTTCAATCGTGATATCAGATGGAATTATAGTGTTCTGCCTACCTCCTAAGGGATACATGCGTGAAGTTATTTATGTATGCAAAAACTTTGCCCGTATCTGGGTATACACTAGAATAGTTTTTAGTTCTAATAGGCGTTTTTCCTAATACAAATTCACTTTGGGTAACATAGATGATAGGCCAGTTTGAGTACCGTGTGTTTGTTTAAAAAAAACTTCCCATAACTTACTTATTTTAAAAGCTAAATTTAGACCTTATTTAATTGCATTTATTGTATATTTTTAACCAAAAAAACGGTGTGGTTTTAGTTGTAACAACTACTTATGAAACAGAATCCTTTTTAAATTAAACCTCCAATACCAGTATCATGAGACGACTAATTTATGGTATCTATCAAGCAATAAGCTCTTTTAAATTCGCATAGCTTTTGAGCACTTTTAATTCAATAAAAAGAAACCTTCGAGAACAAGTTTTTTATAAAAGGCTCATCTCTCTTTGCGTTGTGACTTGTGACACAATTTCTTTTTTTTTCCGCCAAAGAAGCGTTTGGTACCTACTAAAGCAAGCTCTAGCAGGAGGATGAATCCTGTGGCTAACTAGGATATAGAGTGCCCAGACAGTGTGGGGACCGAAAGTTTGGCCACGAGACTCACTCAGCCGGCTGAGTATACCCACTAAACATCCCCCATTATGATCAGCCTTAAAATTGGCTATTGAACATAGTCGGAGCGACAGCCAATCGGTAGTAGAGGCTGCGCAGCGAGCGGCATTCTGACGGCTGCCACCAAAAGGAGACACAATCCCTTTGATGCTTCGTGGTTATATGTCCCCTTTCGAGCAACAACCTTCACATCAACATATACATACATACACACATACATAACTTCACGCCTCTGGGTTTAATCGGGGTAGGCAGAGACAAGGGAACGCCAAATGCTACGATCCAGACATACCTCTTTCGCTTCCACCACGTTCATTAATCTTTTCATACATGATCGCCGGTTACGGGAACTTTTAAAAGGTTCTAGGATGTAATCTATTTTTAACTGGCTTCCAAAAAAAGGAGGTTCTCAAGTGTGCATATGTTTTTTTTGTGTCTTGTGTTACACGATTTTTTTGGAAATGAATTGATTGTAATATTTTTTTAAATTTTATATGTTAAAGGATATTTCAGAGGTGGTTATATGAATTTCGTCGAAATCGATTGAGGACATAATGAATTTTTTTTTTAAATATGTAGGATACGGAGAACGACGTGAAGTCGGTTTTGCTCTGCATTTGTTGATTATTAAAAGATGTCTTTTGTTTTTTAACATTTCTCCACTGAACTGCTTTCTGAAGTCTTAGTAGATTATTTTCAAAATGCTTATGATGGGTCTTCCTGAAAAGGTGATCAACGAAATACAAATAATTTCTAAATCTTACGAAGTCACTTAATTTAAACAAATTAAGGGATTTCAATCTCAAATATTTGTCACCAAAATCTGATTTTGAAGCCTATTAAGTTTGACATAAGACTTAAAATTACCAAGTCTAATGTTGAATACGGCTCAGTGGGTTTTTGACTAAATTATTGATTTTCACATTTTATTTGTCCTCAATACAAGTGTAATATTGATCCGAGGCTAGTTAATACTAAGAGGATTATTCTTATCCCTGAGATTATTGGTTTGAATATCCATTTAACATGTATCCTTTTATTAAGTCATAGAGAAATACCTATAGTATCTTAAAATTAGAACCAAAATTGTGTAAGGAAAAAGGGAGATAAAGGAAACCAGAAATAAGATTTTAAAGTAGTGTTTAATTACACTTTGGCAGTGATGGCATGAGATGCTAAATTTAAATTTATTTACAAAGAGAGTTACTAATTAAATTTGAGACCGTTCATTTATCTATTGTATTGAGCAAATCAGTTACATCCATTTAAAAGATCAGACGCGCAGACTAAACCAAACATCGATCTCAAAAATCACTATTAAGTTACACAAAAACAAACTAGTGATGATCGAGATCGTTTTTTCTAATAACTAGTTATTTCTAACTAGTTATTTACCAGTAGCGAAGACCGAGGGGGGCAGCAGCTAAGTGGCCATAAGGAGCGATGCCTCCCAAAACAGCGGGAGCTCCCAAATAAGCGCCACGAGCGGCGGCGGCTACTCCGTTAAGAGCGGCAGCTTGAGATTGGGCGGCGGCGACGTAGTTCTGAGAAGCGGCTACGCTGTTCCAGTAGGCATTTTCGTTGATGTCTCGGTGGGCTTCGGCGGTTTGTCTTACGGCTTCGGTGTTGTGTTGGATGACGGCTTCGTTGGCGCGGGCCTGGTTTTCTCCGATGGCGCGGACTGTGTCTTGCGCGGCTACGGCGGCGTCGATGTGGGCGGCTTGCACGTCACCCGCGGTCGCGCCTAGGTAGAGGGGGGAGATGAGCCCGGCGGAGGCGTAGCCGAGAACGGCGGCGAAAGCGATCTGCGGAGGTTGAGGTCGGTTAGGATTTTGTTTTCTTTATGAAAATGGAAAAAAATGGCCAGTTGTCTTTTGTTATGCTTGAAGAAATCGAAAAAGAATGTCTTTTGTTTTTTTTTTTGAATTTGTATTGCTTAGTTTTTGTTTTAATAGGACGTCTTTAAGTTATTCTATGTTTGGCCAGTTATGAACGTGGTAAAGTTAACGTTTTCTGTTGAAAGTTAAAATATCGTAGATCTTTCAAACAAGAGAGGATTTTATTTATCATAGTTAATATTGTTTAAAAAACAGATTGATTTATTGATTCGGCTAAAATAGTTCTAATTATGAAATATTCAGAAATACTAACTGATTAATCGTTTGTTTATTCCTAATATTTTAACAAGAAAACCACGCGACATATACTCTTTTATTATTTTAGATTCTGCATTACTTCCAAAGCGGAGTTGCTTGCAAAAACTAGTATTATATAGCCTTGAACGACCTTGAAACCATGCTGGCCACATTATAGCGACAATAACGTACATATAATGTACGGAACTTATCCTTGCCCGTAATGGTATGCAATAATTCGATATACATTAATTAATGCTAATTTAATTAATGCGTCAACAATGGCTGTTATGAATTTATTAGTTCCACTCTTGAATTGTTAGGCTTCCGTTTTTGAAATCGCCAGAGCATTTAGGCGCGTTCTAGAATGATAAACAACTTTTTTTCATGTTGTCGTTTTTTGTTTGTGTTACGTTGTTCTGTTTTTGAATCGCAATTTAAGTTTGGAGGGAATTCTGTTTATTTATGAAATGGAGGACGTTTAGTTTGTTCAATAAAAATAAAGTACGCTTTTTTGTAATTATTAGGTTTGTTTAATTGACCGTGACATATAATTAAATAATTATTCTTTATACGCTTTTGGTAATTTTGTTTCGTAAAAATTCTCACGTTGCTTTACACATGCATCTCTGCTATGAATGTCAAGTTGATTTTGGTATTTATTTTCAAATATTTTGGTTATTTTATCTATGATATTATTGATGTTTTTGCAATACAGGTCTCAAAAGTATTGAAGATTTTTACACGTCTTTTAAATATGTTTATTTTATTTTCACTAACTCTGATTTACCTATCCCCGTAAAGTAACATCACGAAGAAAACCTACCTAAAACAAATTTCACTTTTTTCTGATCAACGTCACATTGACATTGACCTAAAATCGGTAAGTATTGCAAAGTGACATAAGTCATGTAGACATTACGCTTGTCAAACCATGTTTGGCATACAATGACTAATGTGCGGACGTGATCGGAATGTCTTATTAGACTGACGTTAGTGAGTTATGTTTTTGAAATTTGTGATTATGATTGAATGTTGGTTACTGTTGTACGCTGAAATGGCTGGATGAATGGATGAAGGAATACTTTTATCTTGTGATTCCAACACGATAAGGATTTATAGGATTCGATCCCATTTCAACCAGGATTATAGAATTTTATTATTAACTCAAAATAGAGTAAAAAGCTGTTCGCAATAGATCAAAGTAGTAATTTAACTTCGAAACTTGTAATTTAATCTAACCCTGATTTGAACCAAACCCACTTTAGATATTGTATCGGTTTAACTTGTAAATGCGAATGCAAAACTTGTATTTGACCGCAAATTAGATAATACCGACTAAGTTCAAATACAAACCTTATAGAGGAATGAATAGAGATGTATTTTACTTATCGCTTGAGATTTTTAAATTTGAAGGAAATAATTTATACGAGTTTTGGACTTTAAGTTGCAGTTATAAGGTTGGATTTGGAATAATAAATATTGAAACTTTTATAGTTTTTTGATATTAATTCTTGAGATTCACGTTTTACGTAATTTTGACATCATTTTGTAGAGTCGTCTTTGTTTATAACGTTTTTTTATTCAAACAAGGTGATTGCTTTAAAACGTTTGTTGTGGTTAATTATAAAATCTAAAAAAGTTAAACTTTGACATAGTATTAAGTTAGTAATGTTAAGACTACAGTAAAGCTAGATAAAATTATTAAACACCAAAGAAAAATTACAATTTTCACCAAAAAAGAAATATTTCCATTATTTAAACTTCAAATAATTGTGAAAATAATAATTAATGACAACGAAACACAAACAGTTCAAGCAAGTTAATTTCGAATAAAAACTTTAACAAATAAACCAAACAAGAAGGTTGTTTACAATCAACACACAAAAAAAAGAAAATTAAAAAAGAAAACCATTTCAAAAATGGAACTTGAAAAAAAAAGTCAAAACGTTTCTATCCCGCTGTCAACTATCAAACATTTTTTTTTTCTTAAAAAAGAGGTAATAAACAAAAAGGTATGCGTACCAGGAATCTCATTGTACTTCTTTGTCAGACTACGTAGAGCTACTGAATACTGGTGTGTACTAAACCCGGGTATATATAGCTCTCAACCCTACATCAAGGTGTTGGTAATGAAAGTCTAGTGAACAAAACAAGGCTGTTACTGTTATACCAAACTATATCTTATGGAGTTACGAATAAGAGCTCGCGAAAAATTTGTCTATAGTTTAATATGTTTCTCAGTGTATAAGTGGTTTGTCGGTTCTTGACGACATTTTGTAGTAAGCTTTGGGGAAGTGTAGATTGATAGAATTGGTAGAAGTGACATGTTTTATCATTGGTGTCAATATTTAGTCTTAATCTTAGATCATAGATTTAAAAAAATATATGGGTAATGGGCGTTGCCATGACACCGAAATCCAAATTTTGTATTATTCATGAAAATGTAATTCTATGTGAGGGAAAAATAAATAAATAATTATTATTACCACTTGTACACTTAGATTTAATTAATGAATTGTCTATGGAAGAGTGAATTCTCCCGGCACAGACATGATTACTTCGACTATTGTGCATAAGAATTGTAAAAAATGAAAAGAAAGAAATAATTTATTTACTAGCAATTAGTTATTTAATTAAAAACGCATACACTTTGGATAATAGTAGTTGAAAAAAAAATGTAGAAACATTTATATCTTAAGAGATAATGTTCTTTACCCTACAAGGCTTCAAATCCAAGATACCTAGATGACAGGGATAAATACAACTTTATTAAGTGACCATTTAAGAATTAAAAACGGTCTATCATAATATCTTATAAATACCTCTTAAGAAACACTAACAAAACTTTTAAAGTTATATCTGGATAAATAATTTAAGTAATAATACCGAAAAATAAGAAGTGTACCAAAACTATAGTGTTTATTATCATCATCATCATCACGACTCTTTGTAAAGAGCCCACGGCTTTGAGTCTCTCCCCTGGGTGACGAGGAGGTATAGGCCATAATCCACCAAGCTGGCCCAATGCTGGGTGGTGGATATCAGAATTTTCAGGGCGCCGAAAATGGCTTCTGCCGAACCCTAACGACTACAGTATACAAGTATACAGCACCCGGCACCGACTGCTTAACGTGCCCTTTGAAGCACGGAAGTCGTCGTGAGAAATGTATGTTCGTCGGTCACCTATCCAAGTACCGGCCACGCCGAACGTTGCTTGACCTGTGATATCGTTTGATACACACAGTATCCACGGCGCCACGACGACTTCGTATTTATTAGTTACGCTACAAAAAAATATAACATACATATTTTATATGAATCGCAGTTAAATCGCGGGGAATCTGAGCCTTTCTCGACGCCAGCGGGCGTGAGAGCGATTTGTCGCGGTGCAATACAAACTCAATACTTTCTATCGTGTCGCGGAATACGCTGCCCGCGTTGCTGTCCAGTTTGCAGCCTAAGATGTCACTGCCTTAGGGATGCGCCGATCCGATCCGATCTTTTGGAAAATCGGATCGAAGCCATACGATCTAACGATTTTTGGATCGGATCGAGACCATGCGATTTTTTGGCGTATCGATACAAAAGTTCGAAGATCGGATCGCTTAGATCGTGTATGAATTGAATGGCGGTTTATACCTACCTACATATACCACTCACGATTTTGTTAGGGCCGAACTTGATCTTTTGTTTACGTTTCGTTCCATAATTGGCGGCGGCGGTGGCGTCTTTTGCGGGTAGATATTATAATCTGACTGTGTAGGTAGGTAAGTAAGAAAACATAAGTACGAGTTGATTAGTTTCTATTTCATTGTCTCCGATAATCTCAGATGTGCGGACGTTTTGTTAATAAAAACTGATAGGATTGGTTAAGATACTTATCCGGTAATTATCATGATTTATTCGATTATTATAAAAATCCGATTTTTTTAACCCTGGTTGTTAGTAATTACAAGTGCATGCTTAGTTTATTTTTAAATAATAAATTAGTAAAAATGTAATTGTGTCTTGCTTTTTTGCATCCGATTTTTTTGATATCGGATCATCGGCATGCCATCCAATCCGCGGATCGGATCGACGTATTAAGCTTTGGTCTGGTGATCGAGACGCACAACGTTGCGGTATGCGGTATGCGTTGCCGGACACTCAATCATATGAAAAACGTCGAGAATGTTCTCTTGTTCCGTCGCAGTATGCGTCAGTGGCGAGGGGCAAGCGCGGTGAAGTGGGGAGGTGTACTGCCGCACAGCGCGGCGTCATTCTCGGTTCAACGCTGCGGTGTGCGTTACGGGTGTGCTTCACTGAGTCAATATGGAATTTTTACCTACCTTGGTAGCTGCGGCAAAATCAACTGATCATCTCTCCGCAGGGACGCTAAATGCTGCGTTGTGACGCTGCGTTGCGGCGCATACCGCAGAGTTATGCGTCATGATCACCAGACCAAAGCTTTACAATCCGATCCGATCCTTTAAATCGGATCGATGATCTGGATCGCGCATCGCTACACTGCCTTAGTGGTGATATTTGTCGGCAGATATTATATGAGGGGTGGTTGCTAGGCAGGCCAGCGGGAACCACCTGGATTCGTCGCTTTTAACGACACGCTTATCCAGGGATGGTAGGGCTATTCTAAGCCGACCCCACGCCACTAAAACCACAAAACACAAAAATATATATATATATAAAGTGCTTGCCATCTAAAATTGCTTCCATGCTGGACTGGGAGCGAAAGAAAAACATAGAATGTGCCAGCTGCTTCTCTTCCCGGGCATACTGTAAAAGTCAGTTAAGGGATCGAAGCGTTATGGGAGGCTTTTTTGTGGGCGATAGGCTGACCCTCTGTCACTGCAATGGTCTCTCTCCACTATTATAATGCCTCCAAATTTGTCAAACGTGACATCAGATGGTTTTATTACCTGGTGTTCTGCCTACCCCATACGGGATACAGGCGTGAAGTTATGTATGTATGTATATATATCTATTATTTTAAAGTTTTCATCAAACTTAACTTGAACATCTTAAAATTTCAATAAAATAGATACTTAAATATCAATTAATAGGTAATTGAATTTTTTTAAGAACGTTAATATTTTTGTGTTGTAATTTTATAGTCAACTGGTTAACAGAAATCAGTCATTGGAAAACTGTATTTATTTATATCTATTAAACTATTTTATATCTATTTAATAATTTTAATGCTCTCAACTTTTGATTAAGAAACTACAGAATTATTGCACTTATTTTTAAACATGAAAGTTTGAGAGTTTTGTAGCATGTTTGTTGTTATTTTATTAAATAAAACACCTTTTTTTTAACCAAGCAGTCGCTCGTGACCACGGGTCTGCAAAGACACCGAAACGTCGAGTTAAAATTAAAAAAAAAAAATGTAAATGTACGCGATAAATCCGGTTAAAAAGTGGTTTTTCAACACACTTGCTCGTAAAGTGAGCGTTATTCTATTGAATTTAAAACTATAAACTGGGCTATAAGTCACGCGTGCATAATATATTATACCCTAGTGTATAATATAATGAATCCTACTAAGTTGAACTGTACCTTTGTGCAAATTACATGCGAGTAAACAGAGCATACTTTATTGGTCCGGGTTATACATTAAATATTTTCAGAAACAACAAAGAGATTTTATACCACTTCAAATCCATATACATTTTTAAATGTTTGCGCCTTATATTAGTAAAACAAATTTGTATATCAAACAAATTATTCACAATTTACAATAACTTGTTATAAAATATTAAAATATTTGCATTTACCGCTCCAAATTAAACATTTACACTTAAAATAGGCTGTATATGCTATACAGACATTGACACATTTGGCGGAAAAAAAAACCTACGCGCAAGCGCGAGGTTCGGCGCCATTTTTCAATCACAATTCACAGCTTTGTTATCAGATGTGTTTGTTATTTTATGACCACGTATGTCTGTCTTTTACTCACAAGTGTGTTGAAAAACGTCGTATTTAACTCGTGAGCGTTGCTAATTACAGTCTCGGCTCATTATTAAGCCCTCGCCTGCGGCTCGGGCTCAAATCACAGCCTCGACTGTAATTAGCAACTTAGCTCACTTGTTACATAATATACTATTATTTAATAGTATCGCGAAAACTTAAGACAATATTATGTTGTTATTTTATGCTGAAGCTAAAATTTCGCTCAAAAGTAGGGCATAGTATTTGGGATAATATAGGTTTTTGTGCCTATATCACCACCGGAGGTCGGCCGGTGGCTCATAAAATTCAAAATCAAAAAAGTTTTATTTATCTTAGGAATTTTACAATTCACTTAATGACGTCATCATGTACTTTGGCTTTAACTAGTTGTTGATAGTTGTTGAATAAGATATTACAGTAGACCAAGAGACAAAAAAAGGCTGGCAGAAAAAACTCTTGGCACTCTTTTTCAGTCAGAATTATACGAATTAACACTATTTGTATGTTTGCCTTGTCAATTTTTACTATTTGGTACAGTACAAATTGACAAGGCAAACATAAAGGCAGTCGATGATTGCTGGTGAGGCCAGAAGACGTCCTAACACCGAGTCCAGGCAACTCAGGTTAATCGCTCTTAAGTTTAGGTAGAGGCTATAGGAATACAAAAGGGCTCAAAATGAGATTTCTATTTTATTTATTTTAGATCTCAGAACCATTTAGCCTGTGATTTTTAAAATTTTGGCAGTATAAAGTTCTATGATTATTTAAAAAAGGTGTTTTTTTTTGTATTATGGTTTATTTGTAGCAGCTTGAAAATGTAATACTTATTTACTTTTAATCATTAAACGTATCAGTAAAAAATTCGCATTATACAAAATGGTTTGAAAAATTAAAATTAAAGGCTTGACTAGTATTTATCGAGTGTGCAACTGACAGGGTGTCGCCGTCGACGGATACGTCTGGGAGGACATCATCATCATCATCGAGTTTAATTTAACTCGACGTTTCGATAGCCTTTTCTGTTACTTGTCAGTGGACAGTCGAGTTGAATTATATTTCACAGCTTCTTTCTTCGCGATTGAGGTTTACTTTATGTAGTAGTAGCGCCACCTACTGCTAGCCTTTGCACGGATTTTAGAGTCTATGATAAGGGTTCTTTTCTTTTTTTTTTTTTTTTTTAACAACTGTCACATTTCGCTCCCTATGTCAGCATCCAGTCTACAGAACTCATTCTGCGTTTCCGTGCTGTAGCCTGCGCACGTCGACTAAAATATATTAATTAGCTAGTTAAATTTTAAAAGTTTAAATGGTAAAAATTGTGCATCGAAGGAGGAGAAAATTCTCAAGAAAATAATTCGAGGAGGTTGAGACATCAAATTACAAATTCCGAAGAACCCAACGGTGTTGGGAGGTTCGATGCATATAATTAATTCTCCTATTTAGTCCGTTACTCGATAAAATCGCCGGTGGCGATATAATCTGATGTACGGTGGAGAATCTCTAATATAATTTTAATAAATATTAGAAAAAATGTCGTTGACACAAAAACTACCCACATGGTATGTGCGTGTAGTCATCGAGGTTCGATGCATATAATTAAGTCTCCTATTTAGTCCGTTACTCGATAAAATCGCCGGTGGCGATATAATCTGATGTACGGTGGAGAATCTCTAATATAATTTTAATAAATATTAGAAAAAATGTCGTTGACACAAAAACTACCCACATGGTATGTGCGTGTAGTCATCGAGGTTCGATGCATATAATTAAGTCTCCTATTTAGTCCGTTACTCGATAAAATCGCCGGTGGCGATATAATCTGATGTACGGTGGAGAATCTCTAATATAATTTTAATAAATATTAGAAAAAATGTCGTTGACACAAAATTACCCACATGGTATGTGCGTGTAGTCATCGAGTTTCGATGCATATAATTAATTTTTTTTGATTAGTCAGTTACCAGATAATATCGCCGTTGGCGATTAATCTGATTTGCGGTCTTGCACGCCGAATCCAAGATTTGAAGTGCCCGAGCTACCTCCGTCATTATCAGCCTTTTTTTTGATACGATTAATGTCCCGGAAGAGGTCTAAAAACCAGCAGTTGTCGGCTGAAGATCTAAAAGAATCTAAAGATAAGCCTGTTGAGGGCTATCTTGTACCCGCAATTTGCAAATATTTACTTGCTCCCTTTATTAAATTTAGAAGCAAAAGCAGCATTGGCTGAAACTCTTACCCAACGGAGATTCTATACTTCAACAAAAAAAAAAAAAAAGAAGGGCAAATTGGAATCGCCTTGGCAGCTTCATCGCAAGCGATGGTCATCATTTTCAATGAAACTTTGAAGCAAAAACTTTTAAAACTGCTGAGTTACGCTTGTCGCGATAGCCAGAATAGGGAAACTAAAACTCATCGTAACATAATAATGAGTTCCATAAACGTATGCCTGCGTGACACGCTGACCAATACAAGTTGCGATGATTATTTATTGGGAGGAGATGTTGCTGAAACGCTGCAAATTGCAAAAAACGACGACGTCATCTCCGCAGCCACAGCTGCCGGCTCGAGCTCCACAGCAGAGCTACACGTACCCGCCACGTGGGACCTACCACGAACGGTCGTGGAACACTAGCAACCAGCGGAAATAAACCACCAGGTGCAGTGCGATGGACGTTTACGATATTTTCATCAAAAATGGGCTTAGATAACGAGTGATCCATTAATATTATCGTGAATAGCTGCTTACTAAAAACCTTTTAAATATCTGCCCGCTAAACAAAGTAGCTCTTGTGTTTACCCAAGGCCAATACATGGCCATAAAGATTATATTTTAGTGTTGGATAAACTATTAAAAATAAATGCTATATTCGTATGTTCTCATGAGCCAGGTAAATTTTATCACAAATTTTTTCTTGTGCTCAAGCTATACGGTGAAAATCGCTTCATACATAATTTAAAATCTTTGAATTAATTTACTACAAAACACTTCAAAATGGAAGATTACAGAACCGCTGATAAGTTAACAAAACAATGCTACATGGCCTCAATAGATGCAAAAGATAGTTATTTTTTCATCAATGTTGATAAGTCTTTCCGAAAGTACCTTCGATTTGAATATAACAACGTTTTATATGAATTCAAATATTAAACGTTTGACTTATGCACCGCTCTTTATATAAGTATTTACTAAAATATTAAAACCAGTCATGGAATTTTTACGTCGGGATAATTTTTTCATCCATAATATATCTAGATAATATATTTTACATTGGCAAAGATTGTGTTGATTGTAATGAGAATGTTTGGATTACAAAACATATTTTAATAAATTTAGGTTTCATAATGCATACGAAAAAAGTTGCTTTGTTCCTAGAACACAATGTAAATTCCTTGGGTTTATTTTTGATTCAGAGAAAATTATTTTAAAACTACCCCCAAAAAAAAAAAAAAAAAAATAAGTTCTTAAAATAGAAAAAATAATACACAAAGTTATTCGAGCAATTTAAAATATTGTCACCAAATAAAAATCCTACTTATGATCAGGTAGTGAATTTACCCAGATATAATAAATATGAATTTACTTGGTGGTTAAATTATCTAGAAGAGGGCTTTTCTCCTCTTAGAACAGGCCAATACACTAAAACTATCTATCCTGACGCATCATAATACTGGCTAGGGCGGGTTTTGTGATGGAAAAGAGGCAGCGGGTCATTGGAAGGAAAGCGAGTCGTCGCTACACACTAATACTCTGGAATTAAAAGCAGTTTTTTCGGACTTAAAACATTCGCATAATTATGGTAGTTACGATTGTGATATATTGTTACGAATAGATATTACCATTACCTGTATAAATAGAATGGGTATTGTTCAGTTTTCACATATGGATCATATTACCCGAGACCAATGGAAATAGCGTGAAATGCGTAAGATCAATATCTTTACATCTTATATTACTTCAAAAGATAATATAGAAGCTGAGAGTTTGTCACGAAAACAGTTTAATGACACTGAATGGGATGTCAAACAGTTCGACAGTAAAATCCAGCTCTTTTGTCAATTGCAACAAGTTCAACGCATTTTCAATTTTCAATCTTTTCAATCTCGACGTTATTGCCTATCTCCGTGGTTCATTAAACACACACTATCGTAATACTACGTTTCCAATTGCCAAAATAATAACAAGTTTAATGTTACTAAAACATAAGAAAACGTGTTTCCTAAGAATCGCAGCAAAATAATCGAAGATTGGCCAGATACAAAGCGATTTCTACCGAGTCACGGATACACGATAATCAGAAAGAAAATCTACAAATTCAATATTCAGACTATCTATTTAATAAGGCATTATGAATGCCGCTTAACCACAAAATTTCACCCGCTCAACCGTGATATCATCACTATCTACCAAATCTGCGCACAACCTTCATTAAACGTTAACCTTGGTTGCCGCGAAATTGTTCAGCAAGCGTTAGTAAAAAGATCACTGTCTTCAAAGTCCGTTGAAATTATGTTGGCATCTTTGTTGGATAATTCTTACCGAGACAGTGTGAAGGAGGTATCAAGGCGTGGATTGAATATTGCAAAAATAATAATTTTAGTTTTACTCAAACTTCTAAACCAATAATTGTTCATTTTCTAACTGAAATTTTCGAAAAAGGTGCTAAGTACGGTACTATTAATAGCTATAGATCTGCATTATCATTAATATTAAACATAAATTCCCAATATGACAGGTTAAAAAGTTTCATGAAAGGAGTCGTTATGTGAAGACCAACCACATCAAGTATGATCTTACTGGGATCCAGCAGTTGTATTGAGCTACTTACCTACAAAATTTCCTAATGAAGACCTTGACTTAAAGACTCTTTTCCAAGAAAACTGTTACACTAATAGCTCTTGTAACGGAACATCGTGTTCAAATTTTATCCGTGACAAAGATTAAAAATATTTTAATAACTAAAAAAGTACTCATAAAAGGGTTTATAAAAACCTCTAAATTTAATAGTAAACAGACCTTGGTAAAGTTTCCGTTTTTTAATATTCGTCCAGAAATTTGTCCAGCAAAAACCTTACAGAAGTAAGTATATAAATAAAACGAAAATTTAAGGAAACCTGATAATTTGTTTATTAGTTTTAAGAAACATATAGGTTTCCAAACTTTAAGTCACTGGGTTAAAAACACTTTAACTCTCAGTGGTATTGATGAAAATATTTTTAGTGCACATAGTACATGACATGCTGCTACATCAAGAGCTATTTATTTAGGAGTTTCTATTGACCTATCAAAAGGACTGCAGGATGGTCGGATTCTTCCTCAGTCCTTGCTAGAAATTATAACAAACTTTGTAACGAAAAATAATTTGCCTAATCATTGTTGAATTGTTTTCAATAAGTATGTTTATTTACTATTGAAGAGTTTTACCTTACTACTCTGCCAATTCATTTCACTATAACTAATCTTTAAACATCCTACATAAAGTAAACCTCAATCGCGAAGAAAGAAGCTGTGAAATATAATTGAGGATCAAACGAACTTCTAAAGTGAAGTTCGATCCTAATTATGTGAACAGCTTCTTTCGAAGCGATTTAATATAAACCCACCCGTTTATATGCTTTGAAATGAGCATAATATGAATATGTTTCAACATGGAGTAATTTCAATTTATATTTGTATTTTACCCAACCCCAATATAGTGAAATGAACAAACAGGAATAAGACAGATTGACTTTAAACAAAATGAGTTCTGTAGACTGGATGCTGACATAGGGAGCGAAATGTGACAGTTGTTAAAAAAAAAAAAAAAAAAGAAAAGAACCCTTATCATAGACTCTAAAATCCGTGCAAAGGCTAGCAGTAGGTGGCGCTACTACTACATAAAGTAAACCTCAATCGCTTCGAAAGAAGCTGTTCACATAATTAGGATCGAACTTCACTTTAGAAGTTCGTTTGATCCTCAAATATACATAGCGAAACCTGCTGAAACGAATTTCGATTTTATTTCTAGAATCGTCAAAATCTAAGACCATAAGTAAAAGGTGCTTCTGACATACAGAATATTGCAAAATCTTTTGATTTCACATCACATATGAGAGTAATAAATGAGAGCAATTTACAGGACAAGATAAAGCACAATTAGTGATCTTAGAAAGAACAAGAATAACTAGATCGCAAATTGGCAGAGAACAATAAAAAGTAGCCTATGTGCTATTCCAGACTGCACACTATCACTATGCCAAATTCCATCCAAATCCGTGGAGTCGTTTTGCTGTTATTGAGGAACAAACAAACATGGTTATCGATTAAAAAAATAGTAATAATCAATGTTTCATTTCAAAACTATTATATGACGATATTATGAACAAAACAAAAATATCTTAAAAAACCGGTATTTAAATAAAGAAATAATTAAATAAGTTTCCATAAGCAGATCATAAATGCACACATAGAATATCAAAAACATTTGTAAATAACTTTATATCTGTATTTTATTTAACCTTATCTTTGATTACTTGAAAGGGGGCGTAACCCTCTAAACATTCCTAACTCTATAATAATTGCATCAAATATGCAGCACAATACGATTATAGACAGGGCGTAGTAGGAAATAACGCAGATATATATAAATTAATAATATCGAACATAAAAAACGGTATCATATGGTGCGGTGTGACATTTAAGTTCAAGTACAAGTACAAAGTCCTAGAGGGATGTGGGTAATGAGGGCTGTGTGTTACACCGTGTGGAAAAATAATCATCGAAATTGCTAATTTTTAAATGCAATTGATGATATATCTTTCATTTTTTTTATTTTTATCTTTCTAAGGTATTTTGGTGTGCGATATCTATACTAATATATAAAGCTGAAGAGTTTTTTTTTTGTTTGTTTGTTTGTTTGAACGCGCTAATCTCAGAAACTACAAGTGGGATTTGAAAAATTATTTTTGCATTTGATAGCCCAACTCTTGAGGAAGGTTATAGGCTATATTTTATCCCGAAATTCCCACGGGATCAAAAGTTACGCGGGCAAAACCGCGCCCGGTGGCTAGTCAAAGATAAAATCACTTTAAAATGTCAATGTGGGTATAAATAAATAAAATATTTGGTTTAAATATGAAACGTATTTGGTGTGCAATAAAAAGTATTGTATTGCTGATGAAGATAAGGCTTTTATTTAGTTTAATAAATAAAAGCCTTACATACTCATTGTTGGCGTAATAATAAGTAACTGTAAACTTCTTAATATAGTTTTATTTGGATATAATTACCTCACTGCCTCTATTATAAAAGATGAGATTGAGGTCAAACGAAATGTTATTCATAAAAGAAAAAAATAAAATGGTGTATTTAGAAATTTGGATTTGGCAAATAAAACAAGTGTACAACTTAGTACCTACTATATAAAAATATTTCTTCATAGTTTTTATGATTAATTGACGATAATCTATCTGATATACGATTATCTACTGTAACATAAGGGTTAAAAAAAAAAATGATATTTTAAAATTTATTTATCAACACATTTATAAACCATAATTACAGGTAAACTAATAATATACTATCTGGTCCCAAAAGTGCGATTGTCTGGATTTTTTTAACAACGAATGCCTTTTTTTCAACTTCGGTGTGACAATCAGCCCTAGTAACATACAGTACACACGCACGCATGACATTACGCGTCGTTTTCTTCTTATTTGGTAATTATTGAGAATAACCAGGCGTGATCGTGGATTTCTTTTTCTATAACCTATCCGACTACAGCGCCAGCTTAGGGTTACCGAATTGTGGGAATTTTAGGGTGGAGGATTGTCTTGGATTTTTTATTTTATTTTTGATGTAATATTTACCAAAATATAATTTTATATGAGGTTTATAAAATTAATTATAAAAAATAAATAAAACCAATAATAGTAATATCATTTTTTTATTTATATTTGTAATGCATAAAAATTGATGTACACAGAACTTAACCATAATTGAGTTTTCTTCCAGTAAACTATTTTTTATTATAGAGAAACAAACTATGGTTATTTAACTCCAAAGGTAAGAAATTGTTAAAAGTAAAACCATATGTATATGTTTATTAATGGATATTTTAAAGGTTTGCGGGCGATAGGCTGACCCCCTGTCACTGCAATAGTCTCTCTCCATCATTATAATACCTCTAAATTTGTCAAACGTAACATCAGATGGTTTCATAGCCTCTGGTGTTCTGCCTACCCCGTAAAATACAGGCGTGAAGTTATGTATGTATGTATGTAGTTCGTCAATCTACTGAAACACACTATCACTAGAGTCATATACAGACATCGACCCTACTTAGAATAATATTGTTTCCATATTTTGAGAGTAATAAAGTTCACAATATTGTATTAAGATTAAATTATAATATGCAATAATTATTCATAATTAAATTTGCGTTGTATTTTAACCGCATGGCGATTAGTGTAATAACTAGTTCGAAGTGAAAGCGAAACACTTGAGATAATGCTTTTCTACAAGATAAATTCATAAAGTTATACATTACTAGCTGACCCGCAAACGTTGTTTTGCCATATAAATAAAAAAAAAAATAGATGTTGGCCGATTCTCATAGATACCGGATAAGCACAAAAAATTTCATCAAAATCGGTCAAGCCGTTTCGGAGGAGTATGGCAACGAAAACTGACACGAGAATTTTATATATTAGATTAGGAAACCAAAAAAATGTGACCATCTTCATCATCATCATCATCATGTGATCATCAATCTAAAATATTACCCCCGCATTTCTAGAATTATTCTTTAAAATTCAAGGATTTCGTCAGAAAATCCAACTTTTGGCATCCTTAGTCGTAAGTACAGTCAAGGTAACTCAAGTCTTGTAATATAAGTTGTCTACAACTTGATTTTAAAGTTTGTTTTTAAATGTGAACAGTCCACCGTACTGCACATTATATTTAAAAGTAAAGTTCCACTTTTTATCAATTAAATCGTGGCGAACTTAACTTAGTGTTGGCTGGTTCGTTAATTGATATAATTTAAACCCAGATGAGGTGATTAATAATAACGATATATTTATAAAGGAAGTAAAATTCATTATGTGTATAATTTTTATAATAACTATTATCATTAAAAATGATGTGTTTATTTTTGTATTCGAGCCACCTGTCTTCGGCTATAACGGCTTCTATGCAGGGTGACTGCTGACAAACTAATATATTAAAGGAGAGAACTGTGTACTCGATTATGCGGTGCGAGCACAGAACTTTATCGACTCGTATGTTTACGTATGTTCGTATAATATGGAGTCGGTTGCAAGATTTAAGTAACATTGTAATTCTTTTTTACAGTTATTTAAGAGTTCAAAATGTTGCAAACATTCAAAATTAACAAGGCACACATTTTTTTAAGCTGGCGGCCGTGCGGCAATGGATAGATTTCAATTATTGCTTACGAACCGTCTCCATACTATACCAATCATAATAATACCAAAGTAATAAAAGTAGGTACTTAATTTTTCAATAGAATTCTCTATACGTAAATAAAGTGTTTTTTCGCAGCACAACTCTGTAATCCGCCGCCGCTTCAAAAGTAGTGGCTACGCCGCAAAAGTAGTATGTGCGCTAGTGAGACCATGCGTTGCGTGATGAATTCTTTATCTTTCGGTTAAGTGTACTCAGTAAATAATTCATTTTTACCTTTTGTTCTAGTTTTTTTCTTCATGTATGATCTCAACTATCAAGGGATGTGTGAACGTCGAACAATTCTTTTTAACTCATTCATCGACATATTCTACATTTCAGCCTAAAATAAATTACTATGCTAACAAAGGATATGCAAAAATTATATTGGTTATTAAAAACAAACTATTAAAATATATAGGGTGCAACATATGTTATTAGCTTTTTAACATATGGACGTCAACAACCAAAAATATACAAGGTGTTCCTGTTGATTTCCCATAGTTTTGTTCCATATAGTTTTGTTCCTTACTAAAAAACAATACTTTTTGCCACAGTGGTTCGAAAGTGCATAATTTCCAAGATATCATCAATCTTAATATTATGAGTTCATAAATTATCACCCATTAATTCAATAGACGCGTGTCACTGAAGCCATACAATAAACAACAAAAATTTGTCATACTTCGCATTAAAGGTGTTTTACATAAGATGTTTTGATTAAATTGAATTACTTTATTGATATAGTCGAACAATTTAATAAAATAAAATAATAAATTTAATAAACAAACTGGTTTTCATAAAAACAATATAAGTTACGAACGTTTGCCCGCGACTTCGTACACGCATAAACTAAAAAGTCTTATATTTCCCGTTCCCGTGATCAACCACAACCAGACACTCATTGATTCCTATACTAAGTATCAAATCCGTGCACTCAAGGAATAAGATTTTTCATACAAATAAAAAAGTAATTTTTTTCCCGTTCCCGTGGGAATTTCGAGAATCCCTTCCTTAGTACATCCATACATAACTTCACGCCTGTATCCCTAATGGGGTAGGCAGAACACCAGAGGCTATATAAACCATCTGATGTCACGTTTGACGAATTGGGAGGTATTACTATGATGGAGAGAGGCTATAGCAGTGACAGGGGGTCAGCCTGTCGCCCGCAAAATCTCCAATAAATCCTCTGTCCCTTAACTGACTTTTACAGTTTTCCCGGGAAGAGAAGCAGCTGGCACATTCTATGTTTTTCTTTCGCTCCCAGTCCAGCATGGAAGCTTCCTTAGTGCTCCCCTAAATCCCTTAAAGAATGTATGTTCCAAATTTCAGATCTTTACGTCCAATAGTTATGGCTGTACGTTGTCTGTCAGTCACTCAGTCAGTAACGGAACAGTTTTATATATTAAAGATTACAACCTGTAAAGGCCTATAGAAAGGTAGGTTAAATAATAATCAAATTCGACCTTGTTAGTTTTAAAAAGAATTAATACATTATCAACATTTTAGACTTAAATTTAATTATTAATTACATATTTTAATCTTTCTGATGTAAATATTGTAATATTTACGTACTGGTGTACAGTCAGCTAAACGTGTATTTGCTTTGCTTTTAATTGCCATAGAATACATAGTGTATTATTAGAATGTACCTATGTGTATATATTAATATGTGTATGTATGTATTATTAGTAAGTATGTGCATGTAATTATTCGTACGTAGTCTATTTTATAACCTGTATCCCAACGCCCATCCTCATTTCCACTACCTTATCCTGTCAAGACTCGGTTGCCTGGTAGAAATCGCTCTACAGCGATAAGGCCGCCTTTGTGCTAATGTTAAATTAAAATGTATTTTATTTTTAAATTTGTACTTTATGTTGGTGTACAATAAAGGATTATTATTATTTATTTGTGTTTTGAACATACACTCTCGAGTTTTTTTCGTTCTCGGTTTTCATGATATTCACGGGCTACGCCAAGTGAAAATCATTGTTTGGGTTAAAGGTGGGATCGTCCTGTAGAAATTTTCGTACAATTCGGCACGTATTCAAAATGGCTGCTTTTTGCATTGTGATATATATATTTTGGGGTAAATTTAAAATGTTAATGGAGTTGAATAAACTTTTAGGTATAACACCTGTACTAGAGAGCACCATTGGCACAATATAAACTTGATTCATTTTCCAAATCCGGGTAATTTCCTCTTTTAATTCAGTATATTTGTTGATTTTTTCATTTATTGTTTTCTGCAAATTATGGGTATTTGGTACTGCTATGTCAATTATATAGGCTATTTTGTTTTTTATTATTATTATTATGATAAATTAAGAACATTATGATTAACACTATAAATAAAAGGCTGCACTGTATCAGTGCGAGCACAGAACTTTATCGAATCGTTTGTTAACGAATGTTCGTATAGTATGGAGACGGTTTTTAAGAAAAAAATGAAATCTATCCATTGCCGCACGGCCAGCTTAAATAAATGTGTGCCTTGTTAATTTTGAATGTTTGTAAACATGTTGTACTCATAAATATCTGTAAAATAAAAAATTACAATGTTACTCAAAACTTGCAACCGACTCCATACTATACGAGCATTCGTAAACATTCGTTAACTTACGATTCGATAAAGTTCTGTGCTCGCACTGATGGTACGGAAGGCTTTCAAGCTTTACATTACCTGTCAAATTTCCCCAACCAATTCTAACTTAATGTCGAGGGCAATAGAGTTCAGATTCAAGTAAACTTTTTTTGACATATTTTTAACTCTTGATGTGCTGCCTTCTGTACTTTAATAGTAATAGAACCGTCTTTCGTTTTTTTTATGAGTAGAAAGGGAACATCCCCTAAATAAATTTAGGTCA
Organism: Stenoptilia bipunctidactyla; assembly: GCA_944452665.1. NCBI lineage: Eukaryota > Metazoa > Arthropoda > Insecta > Lepidoptera > Pterophoridae > Stenoptilia > Stenoptilia bipunctidactyla. The sequence goes on along the minus strand of OX101749.1, from coordinate 11,998,615 downwards.
TTATCATCCAGATCTACTTTCATTCTGTGACTGAAATGAATGTCTTTCTATGTAGTCTTGGGCCCGTCACACGAATCAAGCGATGATTTTTAAAACTGGAATTATTTACTTAATTTTATAATTAGAAATTTTTTGTCGATGGTTGTACAAATATTGTTATACATTGAAATTCCTTTGTTAGCTTGACTAATTAGTCAATTTGTTATTCTAAACGAAACATTCTAACACAATTTGTAAAAGTACAGGATGTGTTCCACATTTTATTGTTTCTTGTAAAAAATAATAATACTCTGTTTGTGTTCTATTTTTTTATTTGCAACCATCGATAAATAGTCGAATCGACAAGATAAATATTATTTTGTTATTTTATTCTATTATGTAAGCTAATATGCGCACCATAATAGATAGAATTACTCGATTTGATACCATGATTAAGACCACAGAACCAAATCTAATATATAAAATTCTCGTGTCACAGTTTTCGTTGCCATACTCCTCCGAAACGGCCGATGACCGATTTTGATGAAATTTTTTGTGCTTATCCGGTATCTATGAGAATCGGCCAGCATCTATTTTTTTTTATTTATATGACAAAACAACGTTTGCCGGGTCATCTATGTTATAATCTTAATAAATTACATACACTATATACCATATTATAAGAAAATATAAGGCCCGATTTATCGTTGTCGACGGTAGCCCCCCTGATTGATGATTCGTTATCGAACTTAAGCTTCGATTAGATTTTCCTTTACGCGGATCCTTTGAACGGGACACCAAGACTTACAGGTGGTGATTATACTCAGCCGCCATCAAACAGACTAGTTAGTAGTAATTACTGGTTAAAACTTTACATGCCCTGCAAAGGCTACGTTTCTAACATTAGAAATTTCTTGTTATTTTTCAAATTTTACATACATAACTTCACGCCTTTATCCCTTATGGGGTAGGCAGAACAACAGAGGCGTTAAAACCATCTAATGTCACATTTGACAAATTTGGAGGTATAATGATGCTGGAGAGATACTATTGTAGTGACAGGGAGTCAGCCCATCGCCCACAAAAACGCTCGTAAAACCTCGGTCCCTTAACTGACTTTTACAGTATACTCGGGAAGAGAAGCAGCTGGTACATTCGATGTTTTTCTTTCGTTCCCAGTTCCCAGTCCAACATGGAAGCATGGAAGCAATCGAAAATAAATCTTGATCACACAAACGTCATACTGATGTAGAGAAAAAAAATAATCCATTGTTACTTTTAGAGCCCTACGAGGATAAGCTTACTTTATTAAAATGAAAATTTACTTGTTACACAGCAAACAGCTTAGTGTTACATACATAACTTCATGCCTGTATCCCTTATGGGATAGGCAGAACACCAGAGGTTATAAAACAATCTGATGCCAAGTTTGACAAATTCGGAGGCATTATAATGGTGGAGAGAGGCTATTGCAGTGACAGGGTGTCAGCCTATTGCCCACAAAAACCTCTAATAGAATCTCTGTCCCTTAACTCTGGGGAACTGCTTATATAATAAGCTTAGGGGTTTACGGCCTAAATCTCCTCGTCACCCAGGGGAAAGACTGATAGTCCTGAAGTGGGCTCAGGGATTCACGGATTCTATCCCCGCTCGGAGCAAGGAAAAAAAATGTTCTAGGTCTATGCGTTTATCTTTTGCACACTAGTTTGCCAACTAGTCACAAGCTTTGCTTTGTAAATCAAAGTATTTTGTAGGTTCAGGGTTGACCATAAAAATTAAGATATCCGAATAACTAAACCGAGTCATCAGGTTCAGGCACTATCAGGTTTCATTATGGTTATCATAACAAATCTTTGCAAAGGCCCCCTGCTGGGCCTTGAGGTTTTCCTATGGGCAAACTTTTCTTAGTCTTCGACCTCATCACCACTTACCCTCAGTTGATGAGATTGAGGTCAAATGCGGGTTTAACCACCAATTTTTTTTAAAAATGGAATCAGCCCAGATTTTAGAGCGGTATTCTAATACGCGCCTAAGTAATTGATGAAACCGATTTGGTATTCTACTATTGATAAGACAATTTTAACTATAGTAATCACCCAAACCAAACGCCCACGGGTTTTCACCGATATCTTTACCTAATTCGTATTCAATACACTACTAAGATCTAGGTGACCAGGGCGTCATGATGCGTGAAGCAATATTATTCAATGAGAATTGAACAGGTGACCGTACCTTTTTTCTAGTATATCACAATCATGTCAAAGGTTTTAATGCAATACCTTTATTTTTCAACCGAATTTCAAAAGTGGGAGATTCTCAATTGTCTGAATGTTTCGTTTTTATGTTGACAAGAAAAAACAAATGTTCCGTGCCTGGGTGTTTATCTATTTATTTATATTCTAGGTTCCCCCCTAGTTCACTAAATGGTATTCCATTACACAAGCTATGCTTACTTTGGGGCCATGTAGTTGATGTGATTTTTTAGGGATTTTATTTATTTTTATAATAATTATTATAATAAGTTTCAAAGTTCAATGAAGATGTATACACTTGACTGAACTGGTTTAGGAGTAGGCCCTGTTCATGAATTAATAAATAAATAATAAATAAAATCCCCAGACAATCACACCAACTACATGGCCCAAAAGTAAGCATAGCTTGTGTTATGGGATACCATATAGCGAACTAGGGGGGAACCTAGAATATAAATACATAAATAGATAAACACCCAGACACGGAATATTTTTTTTTTCTGGTTCCGTGCGGGGATCGAACCCGCAACCACTGGCGTCTGAGGCAGATAGGTTTACCCCAACGCCATAGTGGTCGTCAAGTATCGGAACAAGGCTAGTCTGTGGCTAGGCAGACATTTAAAGGGTCCTATCACTACGCAAGCATATTTATTTGTTTATTCTTTTAAGCATTAGATCCCTTGAGACTACGAGAAGCGAAAGCGCTTCGAACTTTCTCGAGTTCGATTTTCAAATGAATTTGCGCGTATTATTTTTCTAAGTAATATTTCATACTTATTTACAGAAAAATAAATTTGCAAGTATTTTATCCATTATCTGGTTCCCATATAACAAGTAATACTTAGTTTAAGGCCAGGTCAACCTGTGTGAAATTATTTAGTTTATTTATTTAATTTTTTTATTGTTTCAGGTAAGAGATGCACTGAAGTATTTCAAAATCGTCAGAAATCATCCTTGAAATTTTGCTTTGTAAGAAAATTTACAAAAGGTACTGTTTTGTTTAAAATGAAGTTTAAGTTTTCTATCTGAAGTTTTTAAACAAAATATATTCATAGCTGTGTTTTTGTCTTTTAACAAGTACTTTTGTGTGGATTTACACAGACTGCTATTGATTCTGTATAGTTTCTTTATGATATATAGCTTACTTAAACCTTTAACCTACTTCGAGAGTTACATTTTTTAATCTGATTGGTATATACAGATTTTTAACAGTCATCGAACAAAATATTTAATTTTGTTATATTAAGTACAGATCAGTTCTTTATTTAGAATTGTTGTATATTCAAAACTTGATAACACATAATAAACTTTATTTTGGTTGAGTAATTGCTGTATAAAAAAGGACAAAAAGTTCGTCAGGATCCAGTTTCATTATCATATAACTTTCATTATGTATATTTTTATCAGTATTTCCATACTAATATAATATGTCTGAAGAGATTGTTTGTTACGAAGTTTCTAAATCTGTATTTTGTCGGATTCAGATCTCGTACAGTGCATAACCGCTCTGAAACTACCTGTCCAATTAAAAAAAAAACCATTCTTGAGATAAACAACTCGAAGTTTATGTTAAGTTTTATCATGAAGTTCGTACAAGATAAAAAGTTGCAAGGACACACCCGCTACTAAGTAATTAGACGACATCATAACAGACTATACAACGTGTAACATAATGAAGAGATAATACTCAAGGGAATTGTATGTTTGGTGATTTAGTTTATAAGTAACAGTAACATAAATTTGTTATCCTTACGGTTCGGCCGAAAAACAACTTCAAAATTTAGATCTAAATATCTGAGTGTCAACCCTAAAAACAGCTGTTTGATGGCCTAAAAATAAAGTGATGGATAACTAAGGCCCGTATTAATAAATCAAACTCAATACATAGCTTAAGAACGGTATCACTTGATCCACACTTAAGCTATGGTAAGCATCTCAAAATCGCTCTGTATTAATAGATGTATATTGAGGGTGTATCAACTGATATCGCTCTTTGATTCTGGCCCTCCTATAAATGCCAACTTGGGTTGAATGATCGACCGATTGAATTTTATGTTCCGTTTAACGCTGTAAAAGAAATATCGTACAATACAATCTTTATATGACTGCATGATAAAATACAAAAGTATTGCTATACAAACAAATAGTTACTACAACAATAACTACTTACTTCATAGTATATTTATATCAAGCATAAATCTCGGCAATTTTATCAAGAAAAAGAGCAGTGAAAAGAGTTTTTTCTACTGACTAGATGTAAGGGAACGTCACAAATGTCAAAGTTTAAAATCTTCAAAAGTTCAAAACAAAACAAAAGCTGATTGCCTTAACCTCCAAATTAATAATTCAAAACAAAACTAGGTACTGTTTTACCTTTTTCACTATAAGTTTGTAGTCTGAAAATATATATATTAAATAATGTGAACGAAGAAAAGGCGTTCTCGAAAGAAATCTCGAAAATAAAAGCACAAATGGACCTGGGACGAAACCTTAAAAAATATAAATTTTTATTAGAAAGATATGTCAACAACTATTGATGTCAGGTATGTAATATCTTTAGTCATGTTACTGCTAATTTATTTATTCTTAATGGTTAATAGAATCTCATTCCCACAATGTAGTCCCATAAACTACGAAAGCATTGTTATTTCATCAAACACCAGTGGAACATATTCCGTAGACTTATTTATTCAATAACTTTACCCTAGCTAGTTATCATGAAGTAAAGTTAAATTGACGAACATGTAACATGCATAAAACTACAGTGTTATATAAGCTATATTTCCACCTGATTCCCGGCCGCGAATATACAAAGGCTATACTATTTGAGTCACGAGTCAGACTCTAATAGAGGAGCTTTTGTTTATGCATATTACTTGACAATACCTAATCGAACTCAGTAAAAAAGTTGACTGAAATGGATTAGCTTTTGCTCTTGTAATTTTCAAAGAAATGCAATGACAAAACCTAGTACTGTATAATACATATTCACTCAAATAGATAAGTTTTTGTCAAGATGAAAAGCAGGTATATCTTTGTTTGATATACATTGCGATGAAAGAGATAAGCTACGAGAAAGGTTGCCGCACTGGAAAGCGGAATCAGTACGGTTAGGTGCGACGACGAGCGCAGCGAGGAGGAGCATGTTAGGTTGCATATAGTTATACACGTGCGCGAGCCGAGCGAGCGAAGCGAGCGGTGCCGCGGCAGCGGCCGGCGAAGCGCCATAAACCTGGTCAGCTATTATAGTCAACCCTGGACAATCCCGACATTGTCAAAAGTCAAACGTTAAGTCATCAAAATAACGATGGTCATAATGCATGCACATTTTATTTCTGTCTTTGAAAATCAGAACAATTGCCATTTAAGTACCAAATTGAAGCCAACGATCGGTAAATATCGATATCAAATGGGATAGATTTTGTTGCTGCAATGTTCAATTGAAGTTATCTCACAAAGTCTACACGACTTCGGTCAATTTCTGTACTAGAATGGATTAGGGTTTGGGCAAGTTTTTGTCATACAAAAGCTAAGCCAGTTCAGTTTGCACTTTCACTCTAATGGTATAGCTTTTGTAAATACGCTTCCCGGCCCCAGCACAACCTTTTGTATTTTCTTCACCAGCTTGGGCAAAGATATTTATTAATGACACCGTAATAAGCTTCTTGATGCCTAGTTAGTGTGATAGCCATTATTCATTTAACAAAAGACCATAATATGACTATAATTATTAATGTTTTTAAGTTTTTGCATTTAAAATGCTCAATTATTCTTAACTATTCTTTTTATTTATCACATTTTTCATATTATATTTATGACTATAATTACTTTGTTTTCTTTTCTTTTCAGTCAGACACTAATCAATATATATAAAACTGTTCCGTTACTGACTGAGTGACTGAGGTACTGAGTGACTGAGGTACTGAGTGACTGAGTGACTGACAGACAACGTACAGCCGTAACTACTGGGCGTAGAGAGCTGAAATTTGGAACATACATTCTTTAGGGGATGTAGGGGTGCACTAAGGAAGGAATTCCCGAAATTCCCACGGGAACGGGAAATACAGGACTTTTTAGTTTGTATGAAAAATCTTATTCATTGAGTGCACCGATGTGAAACTTGGTGTAAAGGTTTTTCAATATGTGTCTGGTTGTGTTATGAAAGGAATTCCCGAAATTCCCACGGGAACGGGAAATATTTGATGTTTTAGTTTGTATGAAAAAATCCCATCCCTTGAGTGCGCGGATGTGATACTTGATATAAAGGTTCCTCAATAAGTTTCTGTTTGTATTATGGAAGGAATTCCCGAAATTCCCACGGGAAGGGGTTGGACTTTTTAGTTTGTATGAATAATCTTATTCCTTGAGTGTACGGATGTGATACTTGGCATGAAGGTTTTTCAAAGAGTGACTGGTTGTGTTACGAAAAAAATTCCCGAAATTCCCACGGGAACGAGAAATATAGGACTTTTTAGTTTGTATGAAAAATCTTATTCCTTGAATGCACCGATGTGAAACTTGGTGTAAAGGTTTTTCAATATGTGTCTGGTTGTGTTATGAAAGGAATTCCCGAAATTCCCACGGGAACGGGAAATATTTGATGTTTTAGTTTGTATGAAAAAATCCCATCCCTTGAGTGCACGAATGTGATACTTGATATAAAGGTTCCTCAATAAGTGTCTGTTTGTATTATGGAAGGAATTCCCGAAATTCCCACGGGAAGGGGTGGGACTTTTTAGTTTGTATGAAAAATCTTATTCCCCTTGAGTGTACGGATGTAATACTCGGCATGAAGGTTCTTCAAAGAGTGACTGGTTGTGTTACGAAAACAATTCCCGAAATTCTTACGGGAACGAGAAATATAGGACTTTTTAGTTTGTATGAAAAATCTTATATCTTGAGTGCACCGATGTGAAACTTGGTGTTAAGGTTTTTCAATATGTTTCTGGTTGTGTTATGAAAGGAATTCCCGAAATTCCCACGGGAACGGGAAATATTTGATGTTTTAGTTTGTATGAAAAAATCCCATCCCTTGAGTGCACGGATGTGATACTTGATATAAAGGTTCCTCAATAAGTGTCTGTTTGTATTATGGTGGGAATTCCCGAAATTCCCACGGGAAGGGTTTGGACTTTTTAGTTTGTATGAAAAATCTTATTCTTTGAGTGTACGGATGTGATACTTGGCATGAAGGTTCTTCAAAGAGTGACTGGTTGTGTTACGAAAAAAATTCCCAAAATTCTTACGGGCATGGGAAATATATGATTTTTAGTTTGTGTGAAAAAAACTTATTCCATGAGTGCATGGGTGTGATACTTGGTATAAAGGTTCTTTGCAGTGGGTGTCTGGTTGTATAGTTTCTGAAATTTTCACGAGAAAGGTAGTTAAGCGCATACGAAGTTGCGGGATAAAGCTAGTTTAAAATAAATGAAGGAGCTAATGTATAGAAGGTTAGGTCTCATACGTCTTTATGAGATGAGGCTACAAGGGATGTTTTATCGTTTATACATCTTATTTCTTAAGGTGTTAGATACCCTAGGGAATAAGATTGAAGTTATAAGAAGTTTCTAAATAAACTTGTAAAATTTTAAATGCACCTGTTAGGAGTGTTTTTTTCATGTGCTATTTAGTGAATAAACTTAATAAATAATGGTTCATAAAATAAACATATTACATGATTAACAAGGTATTTTGCTAGCTAAGTAACATTGCTATCTATAGTGTATAGTTTTATCATTTTTAATTGAATATTCTTATTAAATGAAGATTTTTTAAATGCAAGCCAAGCTGTTTTCTAATCTGTTGCAGATAAATATAGATATAGATGTAAGGAAGCTTATATAATTATTGTTAAACCGTAACTTGGAATATTTACTTATATTAAAATAAATAAAGATACTTAACACAGTGCCAGTTTTTATTTTTTGATACATTAATCACAATCTCTTTATTATTGTTACAAAATAATAAATTATTACATTCTATAATTATTAAGATGTATTTTTGTTGAGATTTCAATAATGACCAGTTAAGTTAATTAAAGTTATTCAGGTCAAGTGTTGATTTTAAGAAGTCTATTTATATTGTTACATTTTTGAATTGTGTTATGAAAGTTAAATGTTGATTTGGAGAAGTCTATTTATATTGTTACATTTTGAATTGCGTTATGAAAGTTAAATGTTAGCTTGGAGGTGTCTTTTTATATTGTTACATATTTGATGATGCATATGTGTGCAGAAAATAACTTAATGCAGCCTTTTTTTGTTGCTAAATACCTATACAATAAGGATGCAAATGTATGTTTTTGAAAATTTATATTCTATACAGAGAAAAATGTTTGATATTTAAATTTGTCTATAAGTTATATTATTACTTGTGGCCTTATATTGTAAAATAAATAAAGGTGCTGTTTCTTCATTTATTATAATAGCAAATTACTACTTGTTTAAATAAAAATACCTTAATTTATTGAGCAGCGTTTTATTAATACAATTTACCAATTTTTTTACTTATCCTAACAAGTGAGAATTCACGCTATAAAATTAGATATTATTACCTATATTAATGTTGTTTTAACAAATGTAAATAGGTAATAAAATCGGATTAAAGTTCTTCAATTACAATATTTGATCTTAAATATTTATAAGCCTTACTGATTAGTTAAATGTGTTCATTCCAGGGACTGCATATAGGTATAAAATTTTTAAATAGTACCTACTAGTAAAATTTCAGTACCCTTATTAGTGTACTGCTTCATCCAACACAATAACTGTACAAGTTATTAAAATCTAAATTAATTATATCAGTACCCAAATAATGTATACCGGATTAATTTCTGTAGATGTTTTAAGTACAGAAATATTTCAACTTATTTAATTTCTGTACCGAAATGTATAGGTCAGCATATGTAGGTGCCTACGCTTCATAGGCTTCAACTAAACTATCGAACATTCTACAGTTATTTAAAAATAAAATTTTAATATCAATATTAATACCGGAAAATTTCAGTTAACTGAAAAGAAAATCACTTAAGCTAAGTTAAATACAGAGTCTTGGTAGAACCGGTATCTTTTTTGAAAAGAATCGGCAGGCACTTCGAATGGATTTTCTGCATCACGGATGTATCTTTTCGGTAATCTATAGCTATTAAACCATAAAATATCATCGTATTGATCAATTATGTCGTAATTATTTACTTCGTTTGTAATATTTGCAGATTGCATTTTCAAAAACACTCGTCGATATGACAGATGGCACAGAATTCAAAGTAAGAAATGATCTTAAGTCACCTACAGACTGCACTCAGAAAATCTGTACTTAGTATACGTCTTAGCAGCGTTCCTAAGTGCTGAGTATTGTTTATTAATACAGGCAGTACTCAGATGATACGCCGTTCCTGAGGCCGTACTTAACATTGGTTTATAAATATGGCGCGTAACACAAGTAAAGACTTAAGACTGCTCCCAGATTTGAGTTTGATTTATTAATACGGGCCTAAGACAGATACTACTAAGTTCAGCCGGCGCGGGAAAGGTCATAAGGTCACTGACTGCGTTGTCAAAATATTTTGTTGTAAAATAATGAAATAAATTTGTATGAAAATTAGCAATATAACGTAAAAACAAAAATACATACATACATAACGTCACGCCTGTATCCTTCATGGGGTAGGCAGAACACCAGAGGCTACAAGACCATTTGATGTCACGTTTGACAAACCTGGAGGTATTATAAAGATGGAGAGAGACTATTGCAGTGACAGGGGGTCAGCCTATCACCCACAAAAACGCCTTTGAAACCTCTGTCCTTTAACTGACTTTTACAGTATGCCCAGGAAGAGAAGCAGCTGGCACATTCTATGTTTTTCTTTCGCACCCAGTCCAGCAAACAAAAATGTGGTAAGTAATTTCGAGGCGTAGCGCCAGGCCCCGGTAGCTCAGTTGGAAGAGCACTCGTCCGGCAAACGAGAGGTCCCAGGTTCGAATCCTGGTCGGGTAATTTTTATTTATCACATTTTTCATTTATTTGTATGAAAGTCTATACCAGCACTGATCATGCTAATTCTTTTACTGCATATTCTACGTATGGTATAGAAGCTAACCCTTAAGTGTTATCTGTCCATTTTGTTACACGTTGTATAAACGTATAGCTTCAAAAGTTTATCTTAATAAAAATTATCTATTACCAAAAGGTTGACTGGTATAGAATGTCACATGCCATTAAGCCTTCCTGTACAACAAAAGTGTAAACAGTCATAAACCTAAATTCGAATCAAGTTTGTGCTGTGCAAGAGATTAACTAAACCCGGAATAAATATCATTACGACAATGTTATCTTTGCCAAATTCACCGCCACGCCTAATCCTGCAATGCGAGACGGAATTTCATCAGGCTGTCGACCTTCTCACCGCCTTGGTGACTATGGACGCCTAGTACTTGCAGTTATTTAGATTTCGCTTTTGTAGTTAAATTAATATGAATAAGTTTAGAAAGTATGTGTGAATGGTTGAAGCTCAACTATATTAAGTTTTTATTAAAATACGTATTGAGATAGAGGCAGGGGTGATTTCTAAAAGGATTTTATTGAAATGTTTTCTTTGCCGAATTAATTTCTTAAATTAATATGAAAGTTTGTGTGAATATTTGAAGCTTCATTTTTTTTTCACGCTTTTTCTTCTCCTCATTTACACGCTTGCCCAGCCTCGGCAAACTTACACAAGCACAAGTGTGTAAACGGGGTGGTTTGGCCCGGCTTGCGTAGGCTTGCGTGAGCTTGCTGCAAGTCGGGCTAGTGACGGTTTTTGAAGACATACCAAAGGGGACCTTTGGCAAGAGCTTGCGACGTTGGGGCATATGCCTCGAGAAATATCTATCCGAAGCATGTAAACCACAATACCACAAAATAACATCCACCAACTTCTCATCGATCATGTTAGTTTTTCAGGAGATTAAAAATAATAATTGAGATAAAGTTGCATCCTAAAGGGGTGTTATCACAATTCTCTCCTTGCCAAATTCAATCCGATGGTGATGTCGTTCCTTGGAAGTCGCTGTTTAAAATGATTGTAAAACAACGTTACGCCTGTCTCCCCTTGGGGTAGGCAGACTAGGGAACGCCAATTGCTGCAATCCAGACATACCTCCTTCGCTTCCTCCACTTGATTGTAAATATTATACGTATATTTTATTTAAACGGTTCTTCTTCCATGCTGGACTGGAGCGAAAGAAAAACATAGAATGTGCAGGCTGCTTCTCTTCCCGGGAATACTGTAAAATTCAGTTAAGGGTTTATGGGAGGGTTTTTTGTGGGCGATATGCTGACCCACGCCACTGCTATAGTCTCTCTATATCATTTAAATACCTACAAATTTGTCTAACGTGACATCAGCGGGGTAGCATGCTACCGTCGACAACGATAAATCGGGCCTTTTATCTATATCTTCTTAGAATATGGTATTCAGTTTATGTTATTTATTAAGATTATGACATATTTGGTTCTCTGGTCTTAATCATGGTATCAAATCGAGTAATTCTATCTATTATGGAGCGCATATTAGCTTACATAAAAGGATAAAATAAAAAAATAATATGTATCTTGTTGATTCGACTATTTATCGATAGTTGCATGCTAGGCCTCTAGATGTTTTATAACCTCTGGTGTTCTGCTTACTCCGTAAGGGATGCAGGCGTGAATTTACGTATGTAATTTATTTAAACGGTTCCTATTAAGTCGTTTCCTTGAAAACTCAAGCACATTTTTACTTAATTTGCTGAAATTCTTTAGCTTGCAATTCGAAAGATAATTTCATCAGACTGACTGATAGTTAAATTGATAACATCGCTAATTATATTAACTAAGTTATTATATTCATTTTAACAAATAGTTCCTTATTTTCAAATATATAACATTAAAATCAGGGTTCCCTGTTTCCGTAACAGAAAGTTAGTAATCGTCACCTACCATTTTGGATAATGGTCAAATGCTACCAATTGCATGCTACTTCGCTTAAAGCATAGTATTCGTAATATTTTATCACCTTAAATAACTGAAAAAATGTGCTAAATAAAAATCACCCGACCAGGAATCGAACCTGGGACCACCCGTTGCCGGAAGAGCACTCTTCCGAAATAAAGTAATATAATAAATAAAGTAATAACTAATTTCGAGGCGCACCGCCAGGCCCCGGTAGCTCAGTGGAAGTTTTCAGTTATTTAAGAATAATTGAGCATTTTAAATGCAAAAACTTAAAAATATTTTATAACCTTCTTATCCCTTTAGGATTCACGTGGCTAGGGAACAACCTTTATTTAAATTATGCCGCCAAATATCACCGCTCCGTCGGTATTGGGTCCCGGAAACGTTTTATGAAGCGCTAGTTCAACCTCAACTTCAAACGTTCAAACATTCAACTCAGATAAGTTTGAATGTTTCCGATAAAAAATAATATGAGCGCTTAAACGACATTACCAGGTGAAACACTGTTAATCTATATATCTACCTATATATACGCCCAGCAGTGGACTAGCGCGGGCTGAGATGATGATGATGATGATATATTTATTTTATATAGATTGTATTATATATGTATGTACCTATATATAGATTTATTAACATTTATGCTATCATTATTTATTTATGTAATTATTAGTAATTAGTATATTTATTATAAGCCGTGTCCACCTTAATTTCCCACAATGCGTAGCTTGCCTGGCAGAAATCGCTCACCAGCGATAAGGCCACCTTTGTACAATAGTTCTTCTGTAAAATTTTATTAAGTTTCCCTATGTAATCATGTTGGTGTACAATAAAGAGTTTATTATGAATGCTACTATATGTATAAAAATTATGAATCGACTTTTGTCTCTGACTGTAATTAAAAGCCTGTCGAAAGTGAAAGGTCTAATTTCTCGTACTAGCTACAGTAAACACTTAAAGGCCTATTTGTCAAAGCGCCCGCGCAGCAAGGCCTTATTTCTAGGGTTCCGCGCTCAAAGGGTAAAACGGAATAACTACTGACTCCGCTGTCTAAATATCACAAGAGTGAACCGTTATAAACAGGTTTAGATTGAAATTTTCACAGATTATGTGTTATTTTTTGCTGTTATAATAACAAATGCAAAAACTATATAGGTATTAAAAAAACTAGTAAACCCGACTGCAGAATAAAGAATACCCATAGAAAATTATTGTGTACTTACATCAAAGTTTCAACTAAAAAGCACAAAACAAGCATAGGTATATGACTAAGAATTTAAAATAAAATAAAAATAATATTTGTAATAAAAAAGAGTAGCGGCAGATGGGACAGGCTGGACAAAGTATTAAACTGTATATTTTGTGATTCTTTGTTCATATAATGCAACTAGCCAACGCGCGCGGTTTTCCCCGTTTAACTTTTGATCCTGTGGGAATTTCGGGATAAAATGTAGCCTATAACCTTCCTCAAGAGTTGGGTCAAATCAAATGCAAAAAGAATTTTTCAAATTCCATTTGTAGTTTCTGAGATTAGCGCGTTCAAACAAACAAAAAACAAACTCTTCAGCTTTATATATTAGTATAGATGAGCACCTATGAACAAATTTGTTGGGGTCCTATGTAGGGACTATAGATTAAAACGAATGGACTGTAACTGTAATACTGGTTATTATTGAAAAATAAGTACAGATTGGCTATTAGATGGTATGTACAAGTTGGTACGTCGCTCGCGGATGCGTATAGTGAAATGGCGGCCCCGTCTCACGTCCCGGCCGCTGAGCCGTCCAAAATCGAGTGTAGCCGAACGCCGGCGGAGAAACCGGAACAGATTTTAACAATTAAATAAAACACTTTTTTAACAGGTTTTATAGCGTGTAATAAAACTCTTTTTTTAAACTGTTTAAGTCTTGAAGACTCTGTAGTCACGAGAGACTAAGGTTTTAGGCGTCTTGACAGTGGAGAAAGTTATGCATCATCACCTCCATCTGTTTCTCAATCTTCAAGCGTGGCTTTCTGTTCTAATTATAGGCGATAATTCCGGTTAAACAGTATGAATCGCGAAACCTTAAGACAATATGACGTCCGGCTGGTGTAGCGGTAACATACATTGCCTTCTGTGCCAGAGGTCCTGGGTTCGAATCCCGGCGGCGGCGGATATTTGTGTGATGAACACAGATATTAGTCGTCAAGTCAAGGATGTTTATATGTTTACTAGCTTTATCCCGAAACTTCGTATGCGCGTAACTACCCTTCTCGTGGAAATTTCAGAAAGTATACAACCAGACACCCACTGGTTGTATACTATTCGGGAATTCCTTCCATAATACAAACAGACACTTATTGAGGAACCTTTGTATCAAGTATCACATCCGTGACTCAAGGGATGGGATTTTGTCATACAAAATAAAACATCATATATTTCCCGTTCCCGTGGGAATTTCGGGAATTGCTTTCATAACACAACCAGGCACACATTAAAAAACCTTTTTACCAAGTTTCACATCGGTGCACTTAAGGAATAAGATTTTTCATAAAAACTAAAAAGTCCTATATTTCCCGTTCCCGTGGGAATTTCGGGAATTCCTTCCTTAGTGCACCCCTACATCCCCTTAAGAATGTATGTTCCAAATTTCAGCTCTTTAAGCCCAGTAGTTGCGGCTGTACGTTGTCTGTCATTCACTCAGTCACTCAGTACCTCAGTCACTCAGTCAGTAACGGAACAGTTTTATATATATTGATTTAAGTTTATTCTAATAAAAAAATATGTATTTATTCAATATGTATTTTTATATATTTCTTAAGTATATCAGTTATCTAGTATCCATAACACAAGTTCTTAAAGAAACTTAATTTGGGCTAGATAATGATGTGTGAGTGTCAGAAATATTTATTTATTTATATTCACAATTTTATATTTGAAGCTATTTGAAGCAAAATACTATTTTTTACCATACCATGAAAATTATATTTTAGACGCTTTTATAGCCGATGATATAAAGCTCTTCGTGCGCGTGGCCGATTCGCACTTGGCTGTTTTTTCTTGTATGCGCCTGCGCATGTTTTTATCGCACATTCTATATTTGGCTGAAATTATGAATGCCATCGCAAACTGAAGTCAAGTGTTTTGTCTCAAATAAGTCGAGAGGTGGGTGTGGTCTGACATTTGGTTTCATGTTGCGGTTACTCTGCGAAAGTGTACTTGTAGAAAATGATATGAAAATATAATATGGTTTGACATGGCTTTAAATGATTGATGATTTTAATGATTGTGATCGCGGGTTCGATCTTCATGTATGTGGATGAACATGTTAGATTTTTACAAAACTTCAGAACTTTATTAAATAACGACAATAACATATTTGGACACATTTTTTACATATTGTCAAGCGTACTGTAAAAGTGAATAAAGGGACAGAGGTTTTATGGGAGGTTTTTTTTGTGGGCGATAGGCTGGCTCCCTGTCACTGCAATAGTCTTTCTTAATAAGGCCTCCAAATTTGTCAAAAGTGACATTAGAGGTTTTTGTAACCTCTGATGTTCTGCCTTCTCCATCGGCAGCAGGTGTGAAGATATGTATGTATCAAGTATCGATCAAAACGGATCAAGAGCGGATATTAAGAGTACGTCATGAAACATCACCCAAACAATGATATTGGCGGCTTATTTCATATGAAGAATAATCACAAGCTAGGCGGAGCATTAAGTGATTCCAATACCTGGAGAGGAACTCTTCCCTTTCAAATTTGTAGCTTCTGATAAACGCTTAACACAGGTGACGAAGTAAAAGCTAGAGACTGACCTCCACATAAAGTAATAGCAGGTTTATACTGAGCCTAGTCTAAATGGACAAGTCAATTAATTTATAATTATAATACATTTTACAAAATACTTCGTTGGAGGTAGATACGAGACAAGCACAACGGAGATATTTAGATATTTTCGTGGCAGGAAAATCGAGATTGACTTTAAACTCGGTCCGTGTGCTTTTATCTTCAACCTCATCTTCACCTACTTGTAGTCGAGATTGAGGTTAAACGCGGGCTTAGTCTTTAATAAAAAATAAAAACAACAAAAAAAAACACTTAAACAGAAATTTCTACAAATATCTATTTTTAAAACATGCCTGCTACATATCATTGACGATCGGATTATGATTGAAATATTATATAGATCAAGTTCCATTGTAAGTAATCTATCCATATTAATGAACGACTATTTCTAGTCTAAGAGCTTGCGATTTTAGCTTACTCCTTTATTTCACTTATGATTTATTATTAACTAGCGTCGCACGTCATTACCCGCAGTTCTAGTGGTTAAAAGGTTAAGGTAATAAAATAAATAAAATCCCCAGACTATCACACCAACTACATAGCCCAAAGTAAGCATAGCTTGTGTTATGGGATACCATGTAGCGAACTAGGGGGGAACCTAGAATATGAATACATAAATAGATAAACACACTGACACTGTTTTTTTTTCTTGTTCCGTGCGTGAATCGAACCCGCAACCACTGGCGTCAGAGGCAGACAGGTTTACCGTATCTCCAAAGTTTGTAAAAAAATGTATCCTGTGGTTTACTGTCAAACAAGCAATCCTACGTGTAAGGTCGTCATTGTTAATCAGCTTTAGAAAACATTTTGATATTTAATTTTACTATACGGGTCTTAAGATTGAATATTGAAAATTTTTGTAGGTCAGTGCTACTGCTATACTCGTATTATGTTAAGTAAAAAATAGTATAATTTTAGAACAAGAACAGCCCATCAAACATTATCAAGTTGCATTTAAATCAATAGCATAGAAATGTAGAGGAAAAATATAAAATTAGATTAGATTTAATAATTCTGAACTATATTCTCCAAATATTTATTTCACATATTGCAACATTCTATTAGCATGTGCTCTCAGACTATGTTTTCCACCATTTGCTTTTTAATTGCTCTATGAAAAAAATACAATACAAATATGGCTCAGGCTCATAAACTAACTAAGATATGCCTTATCATATCGAATCATATCATATCTTATAACATTAAAGTCACTAATCGACCCTGCTAATATTATAACCGTGACTGATTTTTAAAATCTTTTTCACTTGACAACTAAAAAACGGATTGCCTAGAAGGAATGTCTTAGAGTGATAAACATAATTTGTTTTATTTCTATTGTATTGTGTCTTGACTTGTGTGACTGTGTCGTGACTTCCATGCTGGACTGGGAGCAAAGAAAAAACATAGAATGTGCCAGCTGCTACTCTTCCCGGGCATACTGTAAAAGTTCGTCTCTCTGCAATAGTCTCTCTCCACCATTACAATGCCTCCAAATTTGTCAAACGTGATATCAGATGGTTTTATAGCCTCTGGTGTTAAGCTATAAGGGATACAGGCGTGAAGTTATGTATGTATGTATTGTCTTTTCTATGAAGGTCTTTTTTTTGGCAATAAAGTGTTACTTTTTTTTGGAAGGGTTAACAGATTCCTGGATGTTATAATATGATATTTTCAATCTCAGCTAATAAAGCCCTTTTGTGTTTATTACACTGCATGGTAATTGCGACAAAATGGCAGTGACCATATTGGTGACCAAATTGAAAGCAAGTGATGTCTCCAATGAAAGCTTTACATCTTCATTGTTAGTATAATGGACTTGCAATGCGCAATTTTTCACTATTGAGATAAATTTATTAATTGTACACTTAAATATTAAGAGTAATGTGCTTTATTTTGAAATAAGAAACAACAAAATATACTATCAGATCGCAGTAGTCATTACTTATTGATTTGTGTCAAAAATGGTACCGTTACAATTGATTTACGTCCATTGATTTAAATGTATGGTACTGTTTCGTATCGTTTAAAACAAACTCTATTATTATGTCGTAGAAAATCCTTAACCCTATCTAATTCTTAATCTTAACATACAGGTACAGATTATTTAAATGATTATCGCTAATTGATCAAAAATATGTTAGAACGGCATTTGTCCATGGTACTGACGTTACAATGTGAAAATTTCTCTTTAAACTTAGACTTAATACTCCGAAGGAAATTTGGAAATAAAAATACAGAAGTTTAAGGCTCATGTGTCATGTTAATTACGCCTTCATATCTGCTATAAAAAATTACAATCCAGTTTGGGACCGCAACATCTGGGGAGTGATGAGAGAGATGGGAAGATTCGGCTGGTAGTAGGTCAGAGGAGCGGTGTAGGCCAGGGGAGTCAGAGAAGGGATGGATGGGAAAGTGTAACCAGGGATGGTCAAAGGTGCAGATAGCAGACCGATGTGACCTAAATGTGCTGGCATAGCTGGCTGTTCCTTTGCTGCTTCCATCTTAGCTGGTTCCTCTTTGGAAGGCTCAGCAGATTTAAGGGCAGGGTTTTCAATCTTCACGCCTTCTGACTGTTCATGTGACTCTGGTTTGGCCTGAGCCATAAGTCCTGGAGCGGCATATACCAAAGGAACAGGTCCTGCGATGAAAGGAGCAACGAAGCCGTTATTGATCATATTACGGGCGAGGAGTGGGGAGTTCTGCGCGATCGCTCCTTCGAGCTGCGCCTGCGCTGCCTTCACGGCTGCTTCTTGTTCCTCAAGCTTCAACTTCTGCTCTTCAAGAGCTGCTTCGGAGAGCATACGAGCGTGGTCCATAGCTTGTTGAGCTTGGTCTGCGGCTAGCTGAGCTTGATCAGCGGCCATTTGCGCTTGGTCGGCGGCGAGGGCTTTGGCGTTGATTTCTTCGGCTTGCAGGTCTTCGGGCTGGACTGCTGGCATGCCTTCTGGCATTGCAGGAGTTGCAGGGGTTTCTGGGGCGACAGGGGCTGGTGCAGCCTCCTCTCCGATGGGAGAGGCGCTCGCGAAGGCTAACAAAGCAGAAAGAATCTGAAAATGATGGTGTTTGTAGTTAGTATGATAGAGTGCTTGAGTGGTGTATTGGCGGCTGATGTGTGAGAGAAGCATGTTCTGCTGTTCTGCAAATATCTATAATAAGCGTTGTTTTATATTTTAGATCTAGGAATTGATTATATGATCTTGTACGTGTTCACATACAGGATACTTATTTTAGAAAGATGTTGCTCAGTCAGGGTTTGGTATTACAATTAAATATCCCCCACTGATCTGTCTATGTTCGCCACCGTCTTATTCTTTGTTTAAATTCTAAAGTCAGTAATGTGTAATAGCTTCATCCAACCAACTGAATCATGACCCACCAGAAGCTCATTTTGGAAAGCCGTTTAAATGCCAGTACGTCGACATTCGCTTGAGGATAAGTTACCTTGGTGACAAACTTGTTATCATTTCATTGGACACTGACATTTACTCAGTACAGAATTCGTACCGTGTCTAAAATGTCCTAAGTGTTTTTATATGCGAGAGACCTTACAAGTTTGACAGTTTCAAACGAATTATCAGTGAATGGGTCATGATTCAATTCGTTCGATAGTACATTTCATAATAAATAATAATGTCTAATGATAAGATGACATAAATCGAAGAGTTTAGTTTAGTTTAGATCTAGAAGCAAAGTCGTATAATACTGACGGCTCTAGCTTTTGCGGATAAACTTTGGATTTTACATAACATACATAGATACATAACTTTACGCCTGTATCTCTTATGGGGTAGGCAGAACACCAGAGGCTATCAAACCATTTGATGTTACGTTTGACGAATTTGGAGGTATTAGAATGATGGATAGAGACTTTTACAGTGATAGGGATCAGTCTATCGTTCGTACAAACGCTTACAAATCCTCTGTCTCTTAACTGACTTTTACAGTATGCCCGGGAAGAGAAGCAGCTGGCACATTCTATGTTTTTCTTTCGCTCCTAGTACAGAATGGAAGCTTAGATTTTAATTTAAACTAAATTCAGAGCCGCTGTATTAATAAAACATTTTTAAATACGTCTTTAAATATAAATTGACACAATTCAGCGAGGTATTTAATTAAAAAATCAGATCAACTTGTGTAGTATAATTTATTCAGAATCAGCGCAGTAATTATGGCAAATTCTAAGGTGAACATTGAAGGTATGTTAATAACTACCTACTTAAATGTTAATTTATTGAATAGTTTTACTGGTGTTTGCTGCTTGTAAAGTTTTTCTATGATAATGAAGAATGTCGTAATAATAATGTGATAGAAGATGTAGTAAACAATTAAAGATTACTATAATTATCATCACACTAGACACCGCGCGCGATTTTACCCGCGTGACTTTTGATCCCGTGGGAATTTCGGGATAAAATATAGCCTATAACCTTCCTCAAGAGTTGGGCTATCAAATGCAAAAAGAATTTTTAGATCCCATTTGTAGTTTCTGAGATTAGCGCGTTCAAACAAACAAAAAAACAAACTCTTCAGCTTTATATATTAGTATAGATTATCGGGCCCAAATAAGTTTCTTCAAGAACTTTTACGTTTTAGGGATACTAAATAAAATAAAAATAAAGTCAAAATGAAAATGTTTCCATCCACGACCACTTTGGCGATTGGGTAAACCTGTCCGCCTCAGACGTCAGTAAAAAAATGTACAATGTCTGGGTGTTTATCTTTTTATGTATTTATGTTCCCCCCCTAGTTCGCTACATATGGTATCCCATAACACAAGCTATGCTTACTTCGAGGCTATGTAGTTGGTGTGATTGTCTGGGGATTCTAATATGATTTGATACACAAATATCCAACCTAACAGGTTTTTCATTATTTTTATACAGTAAGTATAGGACGTTTGTTTTCCATGCCACCTGATGGAAAGTGCGCATGTAGACTATGGTGGTACACGTCCATCCACGAGAAACCTATTCACTCGACATTTAAAAGTACCAAGACTGTAGTGGTCAGGCAAAACAGACACATAGTTAATTATCTGTTATCTAGTATCCACAGCGTAAAGATATTAAATAAACTAAATTTTTAATAGTAATGTTATGTGAAACTTTTACCTATTTCTTAAGAGGGATTAAAAGTCCTGTTTAATAAAAAGATGACATTAAGTTTTGCAAAGGCTTTAAATAATAAATACCTAATAATAGTTGTAGCTTATCACTACAAGCATTAAAAACCATACGAAAATCCGTTAAGAGGTTTTGAGATTATCGCGTTCAGAAAGACAGACTTCGCGGAGTGCTTTTTTAAATGTTATCTTATTATTAAGACATTAGGGTTCGTATTATAAAAGCTTTCTTAAATTTTGATCATAAATCAAGTATAGATTCGCTGTCAATTATCCGTAGGGAACTGTCAAAAATGTAGGCCCTCACCGGTCCGGTAATGTTTGTTTCCTAAACTGGGCATTGAACCCAGAAACGAGCACCCAAAGTAAGTATTAACTATTGCGAAACAAAGACCGTTAATAATCATCTTGACTTTTTGCGAGTTATTTTAATTTGCTAATCTTATTATTAATAAATAAGCTAGGTAATAATATAAAATAATATTTAAAACACTCCTGTTTTAAATTTAAGAAAAAGTCATAAAAAATTGTCAGCACAAAAAAAAAACACTATCACTGGTATAACACAAACAAAGAACACTTTTGAAATTGGAAAACAATTTAAAATATCATGCACAACTGACCAGAACTCTCATCTTGGCGGGATTTCAGATGGCTAATGATTGTACTCATCTCGATCCACACAGCTTTTATACTTAAACGTCACCGACCTATAAAATCTACATGTAGCTGGCTGGATGGACGACGCGCTTAATTTCATTCAAGAACGACGAAAATAAAAGAAAAAGAAAAAAAGTACGCAAGGCATGGCGCTGACGCATGAAAAATGCAGGAAGTAATGCGCGCGGCTTTTGGCAGTTTCGGATTTTTTAACGGTCATATGGTGGGTTTTGAATATCGAACATATGTTTTTTAATAGCCTATATTTTTCTTTTGATAATGATTACTCATCTGATGGTAAGTGACGATTTGGGAAGGACTTGGGTCCTTATTAATTGTTAAACACTTCATTGCCTTGAACTTATCTCATAATAAAGCGGGTTCACTCATGCTAAGCTTTAAAATCTGTATTTATTTATTTAAAATGATACACCAATAGAAACATGCTAAAAGGAACATAAGTAGAAATTGTGCTATGTGCTCCTTTTATGGACATATACGACACTCAAAGTTGCATACATAACTTCACGCCTGTATCCGTTATGGGGTAGGCAGAACACCAGAGGCTGTAAAACTGGAGGTATTATTATGACGGTGAGAGACTATTGCAGTGTCAGGGAGTCAGCGTATCGCCCGCAAAAACACTAATAAAACCCCTGTCCCTTAACTGACTTTTACAGTATGCCCGGGAAGAGAAGCAGCTGGCACATTCTATGTTTTTCTTTCGCTCCCAGTCCAGCATGGAAGCACCCAACGTTGTGTTTCATAAAAAAGGAAATTAAAAGTACACATACATCAACACATTAAGAATTTCAAGTAGGAAAAAAAATACCAGAAGCAAAATAAGTTATATATTAAGTTCAACCTTAAGCAGCTGATAAATTACACTTAATGCCATAAATCATACATTTCATCCTTCTGTGAAAAGAAGCGTACGCACTACAATCCGGTCAAAAAGACATTAATTTTCAGTAATACTATAGCTTATACATTTTTGAGAGTAGTCATATTATGTCACTCACAGTTTCCTTTGAGGATATCGGTTAAATTACTTGATAGTTGATTAAGACTTAACCCCCTGTATAGATGAAGTCCGTGGCATTGCAATAGTCTCTCTTCATCATTATACTACCCCAAAATTTTGTCAAACGTGACGTCAGATGTTTCTATATCCGTTGGTATTCTGCCTACTCCATAAGGGATACAGGCGTGAAATTTTATATAGACTTAACAATTGAAGCGTAAAATATCCGTGGCGCATTCCCGCGACTTCGTGAGCGCATAATCTAATAAGTCCTACGTTTCCCGTTCCCCTAGGCATTTCGGGAATTCCTTCCATATGGAAACCAGACACCCATTGAAGAACCTTTTTACCAAGTTTCACATCGATGCACTCAAGGATAAAGATTTTTCATACAAACTAAAAAGTCCTATATTTTCCGTTCCCGTGGGAAATTCGGAAATTCCTTCCTTAGTGGATCTCTACACCCCCTTAGGAATGTATGTTCCAAATTTCAGCTCTCTTTGCCCAGTAGTTATGGCTGTACGTTGTCAGCCACTCAGTCAGTAACGGAACAGTTTTATAAATTAAAGATTAAGATCATAGACTAAGGATTATAGACCCCTGTTTAGATTGACTACGTGGCACTGCAATAGTCTCTCTCCATCATTATACTAACCCAAAATTTTGTCAAACGTGACATCAGGTGCCTACCCAATAAGGGATACTGGCGTAAAGTTATGTAAAGACTTAATAATTGAAGCGTACAATCTCCATGGCGTAGGGGTTTAAGACTACGTAGTTCGAGAGGTAGCAAGGTCGATCCCCGGAGGGAGCATGAAAAATATTAACATTGTATTATTTTGTTATGGTTTTCTGCTAGAGATAGATTTAGAGCGATAAGACTTTTGTACCTTTTGTTCCATGTAGTCTGTATCCCATTTTTTTGTAATTTTACAATAAAGAGTAAATAAATAAATAAAAATAATGTTTTGGTTCTGGGTATTTTTCTATCATCATCACCATCAATCAGCCATTCACGGTCACTGATGGGCGTAGATCATTATCTTTAATACCTAAACGTATTTGTATTCTAAATACCCCCCTAGTTCATTACGGGCTATCCCGTATCACAAGCTTGGTGTGGTGTGATTAGGGCTTTAAAAAAACAGGTCATAAATGTCTTTGTTTTTCTTTGAAAACGATAGTTTCCTAAATGAAACTACTTTGGAGTTGTGGCGCAGACGAGTTTTCAACCCTTGCGTCATTAGAACCGTCAATAAATTATTAAATATATAGATTACTAGCCACCGCGCGCAGATTTACCCGCGTAACTTCTGATCCCGTGGGAATTTCGGGATAAAATACCTATGACCTTCCTCAAGAGTTGGGCTATCAAATGCAAAAAGACTTTTTCAAATCCCACTTGTAGTTTCTGAGATTAGCGCGTTCAAACAAACAAACAAAAAAAACTAACTCTTCAGCTTTATATATTAGTATAGATTATATATAAGTATAGATAAGACAGAAGTTGACTGTTATGATACTTATCGGGAGAGGTTTTTGTCGCCACAAGCAATTATAATAAATTTAATAAACGCTTCCTATTTCGTTCGCTATTTTTAAAGTAACTACATTAATTTTTCCTTAATGTAGTTACATTTCGCGGTATCTTAATTATTTTCGCATTTAATCGCTTTAAAGATAACCTATACAGATAATGGAGTTATTTAGCATGGTTCCACCCTTTTGATTATACTGCTTTGCTTTAGTAACTTCTTTTTAATTCTGGCTAGTAATAGTGTGCCAAAAGAGGTGTTTTCAGTTTTATGAACCTCTTTAATTCAATAACTTTTTTTAAATTCTTACATGAAACAACATTTCAAGCATGTTTCTATTTTTTTTATTCTTCTTTTTAATGGCCTCTCGGACTAGCAAAGGTTACTCTGCAGCACAAATCCTGCCTCTTGCGAGGCGAAATAGTTCTGCAGCGCTCGCTATTCCAGTCCATTCTCCTGAGCCAAGCCTTCTTTCTCCACCCTTTCCTTTTGCCAAAAACTCTTGTTTTGTTAACCCTCTTTATTTAAACTACTTACTTTTTTCATACATACATACATAACGTCACGCCCGTATCCCTTATGGGGTAGGCAGAACACCAGAGTTTACAAGACCATCTGATGTCACGTTTGACAAATTTGGAGGTATTATAAAGATGGAGAGAGTCTTTTGTAGTGACAGGGAGTCAGCCTTTCGCCCACAAAAACGCCTTTAAAACCTCTGTCCCTTAACTGACTTTTACATTATTCCCGGGAAGACAAACAGCTGGCACATTCTACGTTTTTCTTTCGCTCCCAGTCCAGCATGGAAGCACCTTTTTATTTAAAAAAAAAACGATTTTTAACAAAGGTGATCTTCATAATGAAATCTCCTTTATTCAATTAATTCTTTAATTTAAAGATCGGTTCATACTAGCATGAAATTATGTATCAAGAATGGTTCCATCCTTTGCTTTAATTACCCCTTTTTATTACTAGCATAAACATTGGCGTCTAAAAAGCTTTTCATAAACCCTTCTCACTTTAACTACTGGCATGAAACAATAAATAAATAATAAATATAAATAAAATCCCCAGACACTCACACCAACTATATGGCCCCAAAGTAAGCATAGCTTGTATTATGAGATACCATGTAGCGAACTAGGGGGGAACCTAGAATATAAATACATAAATAGATAAACACCCAGACACGGAACATTTTTTTTTCTTGTTCCGTGCGGGGATCGAACCCGCAACCACTGGCGTCTGAGGCAGATACGTTTACCCTAACGCCAAAGTGGTCGTCATCAACAATGTGTCGAGCATGCTTCTAATCTTGTCACCAAATCTATTTACTATAGGTAGTATAAATCGCGTAGAGTGGGCTTTGGCTGCCACGACACCTATCGAAATTGGGCGACTAGTCTTTTTGTTTATAAATGTGGATGAGACGTTTGTCTTCCATGACACCTGATGTTAAGTGAACATGAAGACTAAGGTGGTACACGTCCATCCACGGGAAACCTATTCACTCGACGCTGAAAAGTACTAGGACTATACTGGTCAGGGAAAATAGACACAGGCAGTTCATTCCAAACCTTCGCCCACAAATAAGCCTCCCATAATATATCGGTCCCTTAACTGACTTACAGTATGCCTGGGAAGAGAAGCAGCTGGCACATTCCATGTTTTTCTTTCGCTCCCAGTCCAGCATAGAAGTTATTTATTAACTTCTTTATTACTCTATCAATAATGGCATAAAACAAATAAAAATAACGCAGGACTTGTGTTGTGAATAAAACTCAACCTTGATATCGATTGACTTTTGTCACTAATTGATGTTGATGTCACAAGGAGTTTGCTCTGAATTAAATTAGAATTTTAGAAAACATGCAAAAAGTAATTACCATTCGCCATTATTAAGTTGTGTTTATAGTGAGCAAGCGGAAGCGATTATTTAAATTACAAGCTGTTTCTTGCTGCTTCTTTAGAAGTAACTGCAAAAAATATGTGTTTCTTCTTTAATAATGATAAATATTCCGCCAATTTATCCTTAAAGCTTGAATTAATTCAATGTGATTTTGAGGGACTTTAATTTATTTTAGACCAAACCAATGTATTGCTTTTGGAATACTTGACGTTATTTTGTATAAATTTAGTTTAAGAAGACCTTATTTACATAGAAACCTTCAAAATGGGATCCTACAAACTGCAAGACCTTAAGCTTTAAACACTGTTAGCTCGTTTTGTGTTAATCCTGAACGCTACATTCGTAGACTGAAAAACAGATGATTATGATAAATAGACTTATACCTGATGCTTGCCAGTATTTGCCCCTGTCGATGAACATTTAGATATAATTGATTTTAAAGTATTTCCGTTAAAGAATACTTCCAGGCTGGACTGAGAATGAAAGAAAAGCATAGAATGTACCAGCTGCTTCTCTTCCCAGCCATGTTAAAGTCAGTTTAGAAACAGAGCTTTTATTGACGTTTTTGTGGATAGGCTGACCCCCTGTCACTGCTCCATCATTAAAATGCCTCCAAATTTTTTCTAACGTGACATCAGGTGGTTTTATAGCCTCTGGTTTTCTGCCTACCCCATTAAGGATATAGCGTGTATGGCGTGAAGTTATGCGTGTATGTATGTATTAAGAGATTTCCAATGAAAGCTCCGCCTATCATTGTAAACCAACCTTAAAACTAGTACAAGAATGCTGCACCGTCCCCACGGCTTATTATTCTCATTTGGTCGCCGTATTTTATATAAATTGCGTAGTGACTGATTTTCCTACATTTTTATTGCAGTTTTGTCGCCGGGTAAACGACCTTTGGCTCGTGGTAAAGGTCGCCATCTTGTTACAGGACTCTTTAGGTTGAAATTGGTGTAAATTAAAATATAATTACTAATGGCTATTAATAACGTATTGAGTTTAATGGTCTTAAATACTTTGGTGAAATAAATAAAGTTACAGGTAGGGTTCACAATAAACAAAACCACAAATAATCAACGAATGCAGAGCATTAAAAAACCGACTTCACGTCAAAACTTTGGCTGAATTGAGAATGTCATCAACGCAAACATTCTCCGAAATCATACATATTTTTTCAAAAGTTTGAAATTTTCAGTGAAATACTCAACCGATTTCTATAAAATTTAAGTTCATATGAAACAACGATTTTCAAAATCAATTCATAATTGTCCGAAATATTGTGTAACAAAGCTCACAAAAAAAATACAGACGAATTGAGAACCTTTTTTGGAAGTCGGTTGAAAAGTGTACGAGTAGTATACGAAAAAACTTTTTTTTAAATGTAATTATTCTTTGTAAAGATTTAGACTGACATTTTGACGTTTTGCGGCCTAGATATGCCTATATACTTACGATCGGGTTATGAGAAAGATACAAGGTGTTTAAATTAAAGTAACAAAAAGCTAAAAAACATTTCAGTGACTATTGCTTACATGATCCGATTTTTGTTATGTAGCCTTATAATGATACACAAAATG
This sequence comes from Stenoptilia bipunctidactyla, assembly GCA_944452665.1. Lineage (NCBI taxonomy): Eukaryota > Metazoa > Arthropoda > Insecta > Lepidoptera > Pterophoridae > Stenoptilia > Stenoptilia bipunctidactyla. The sequence continues at coordinate 11,970,749 of OX101749.1, read as the reverse complement.
TGTGTGTGTTTTCTTGGATAAATCGTTTGAATAAAGGTTGCAAATATTTATGTATCTCATTTATTAATGACATAGTACAAATTGATATACAAGATCTGCAATGATTGCGTCAGTTCGTTTTTCATTGCTGCGCCATTTTAAATGATACTTAAACTTACAATTGTAAATGTCAAAATTTCTTGCTTTTTTATTTTGAGTTCCGTAGCTGCTGAAATAAATGACATTCTTTATTTTTACTAAAAGGGACCCTCGGATCCTAAAAACCCCTAAGTTTTCATTAGCTGCAGGTATAAGCGAAAAAAAAGTCGTGTTAAGCAACGCTGGGCGCGACTATACAAGGATGGGTGAACATTCATTTCTCACGGCGCAGCGACTTCCGTGCTTCGGAAGGCACGTTAAGCAGTCGGTTCCTAGTGCTGTACACTTGTATAAAGTAGTAGCTAGGGTTTGTCAGAAGCCATTTTCGGTGCCCTGAAAATTTACCAAACAGTACTGGGCCAGCTTGGTGGATTACGGCCTATACCTCCTCGCCACCTAGGGGAGAGACTCATGCTTTGCAGGGGAGCCCCCTGCAAAGAGATGTGATGATGATGAGGTATAAGGTATACACGACCTGGTCAAAGTCGCAGTTTGTGTCTCTCGGCTGATGATGACGATCAGCGTCAATATTAGAATAGGAATACATACATACATAACTTTACGCCTGTATCCCTTATGGGATAGGCGGAACACCTGAGGCTATAAAACCACATGATGTCAAGTTTGACAAATTTGGAGGTATTATAATAATGGAGAAAGACTATTGCAGTGACGGGGCTCAGCCTATCGCCTACAAAAAAACGCTTCGCCAAGAATACGGACTTCGGATTTAAAAACTAACTAGCACGTTCGCGAAATAATTTAGCAAATTTTAGCCTTTTCGAACCACGGAACCACAAATTTTGCACCTGTTATTACCATTATAAAGCTATAACTTCACATAGAGCCACCTTTCCTGGACGAAATGAGACAGTAAAACACATTTTACTGTTTGCGCAATAAGGATAAAAGATAAAAAAAGTGTATCCTGCTCACAGTGGGAATAAGACCAAGACAAATGTAAAGGCCGAAGTTGCTTGTACTATTTATAGTGTTGTGCGTAGACGTGTAATTTTATCGATATTTTTATGGCATTGTGTCTGTAGAGTTAAAATATATGATGCCATACTTTGGATGATAATTGTCATCATTATTATTTACCGATGAAAGATGGAGTAATGTGATCTGACTTTATCGATTTAAAGTAAATATGTTTATTGGCATTTTAAAAGGTATCGATTCGGTTTTAATTTCTACAGGAAACTTAACCTTAATTTTATGAATGTGTAAGTTTGGATGGATGGATGTTTGTTCCTCAATCACGGCAGAACGGCTCAACGAATTTGGATGGAATTTGGCATAGTGGAAGTGTACAGTCTAGAATAGCACATAGGCTGCTCGATAATTTAGTAAATGAAAATGAAAACTTTTTTATTCGTAGTAGGTTATTTTATACACTTTACGAACGTCAAATGATGGATGAGGGCGGCGCGGGTCCGGACGAAATGACGAATCCTGGGCTTAACACTTCTCCGTCGAGAGGTGTGCGTCTCTCGGCTTATAAAGATAATGATCGATATATTACTGACTAAGTTTTCACAGCACTACTAATTAGTGCAAACGATTTTTATCACGGAAATAGTCCAGTCTAGACATTCCTAATTACAAAACGGGTAGCACAGTAAAAATAAGAGAAAAATCCACTAATGTTAAGACTTTTTTTTATTGCTTGCAAATAAAAGTTTATAAATACTAAACTACCTTCTCGAACAAGGCTTTTTTTTGTATCTTTACAAAGTGTTTGGACCGCTGTAACACAACCCTGTAATAAATAACGCCAAAACTTTTTTAAGCCGACTTTGTTTTGACGTAACGCTGAAGAAAGGGGCGCTTTTTTCTAAAATCAACGAATGCAGAGCATTAAAAAACCGACTACGTCAAAACTTTGACTGAAGTGTAAAGTCGTCTAGGTAAACGATCTCCAAATTCATACATTGTAGAAATTTTTCATGAAGTACTATCGATTTCTATGAAATTCATATGGGACCTAATGGAAGTATCCTCTATCATATGATATAATAATCATCAAAATCGTTTTATCCAATCAAAGGTTATGAGGTGAAAAACAATAAAATACATACAGACGAATTGAGTACCTCCTTCTTTTTTTGAAGTCGGTTGAAAATATTTGAGTGTATTAATCGGGGATTTATTTATTTATTCATAATTCAGTTACATTATAGGTACAGCAAAAGAAAGAAAGAAGGTTCTTTAGAAATTAAAACTCGGCGGTCTTATCACTGCAGAGCCAGACAACCATGATTGAGTTTATGATTGATTGGATTGAGCTATAAATCATAAAACCAATCATGATTATAATCTGTGAATAAAATCTGTGAAACGATTTCAATTTCTCATAAAAAAATCACCCTCCATTTATCTATAACAAGAAAGAAACCTGCGGTGGGAGCAAAGAACTTTGTCGACTCGTATGTTTACGAATGTTCGTATAGTTTCACTTCTTGACTGAGGACCTTAAAGATCAGGTAGATGCAGAATGGGAGCGCAGAGCACTGGCGGCTAAGTGTAATATGTTGGCACATAGGTTCGCACACTGTAGTGTTGAAGCAAGAGTCACACTTTTTAAGGCCTTCTGCTAATCTTTTTACACAGCAGGACTATGGTTTCATGAGCGCGGCTCAAAACAGCACTAAATGCGCTACGGGTGCAGTATAATAATGGTCTCAGGGTTATCTCGTATTTTTTACGATTGATTCGCCATAATTTGCAAAAAAAACTCCTCGCTCATGACCAGGTTGAAATCCAGTACAAATAGAATAATGAAAATATTTGCTAATAATTCAATTTGGAAGCAATTTATGTCTGTAGGTGCTAGCTGTCTCGCGCGGTTTTACCCGCGCCATTTCAAATCCCGCGGGAATAACGAGATAAAAAGTAGCCTATTTGCTATTCCAGACTGTAAACTATCACTATTCTAAATTTCATCCAAATCCATTAAGCCGTTTTGCCGTGATAGAGGAACAAACATCCAGACATGTATACATCCATCCATCCAAACTTTCACATTTATAATATACAAAATTTTAGTTTGCTTTTATTCGATAGATGTATCTGTACGTCGATTAAATTGCGCAAGAAGAGTTATTAATGACTTAGCTACATTTACTTTGTAGACTACAATTATTCATCCTCACTTACACAAATATAATATTAGTAGGATTAGTCTTATATATTTTTCACAATGTTTTTGTCTTACTAACATAATTGGTCGGGATTCGGATTCGCAAAGTACATACATTTGCGATGTCTATGTAGATGTATGTCTGTGGGAGAGACTTGTAGCCTGAATCTCCTTAAAAAGGGGGGTTGTAATAATGATGATGACGAATCTCATAAATATTTAAACTTTCCCGACAATAACTCAAGGCCTCAAACCTGTTCGATTCGACGTATCAATTTTCTCATTACGGGGATTTGCGAGGTTTTTGTACAGTAACTCGTTTCTCTTGTTGGTATTCGTGACATTGAACTTGAAGTTTATTATTGCCGACTTGTATAAAGTAGAGCCAACAAGGCTGTCAGTCTTACTTGGTCCACAGTTCAGCCATCGCCGAGACGACTTCATCGGATAGCCGTCCAATAGTTGTAATGTAGCGATTCCTACCCAGGTCTACATGGTATCAACGCTTTCTTTTTTATTTTAAGCTATTGCATAGCTTCTATCGCGGGCCTTGAGCGTGGGGACCGAATCCAGAAATTCCGTAACGAAAAAAACCTAACACCCCCCACTCCGACCGGCACAGCGGTGATACTTTGATTTCATAACTTTACATGCGGGCTTTAATAAACAATCAGCGCCATCTACTAGGAACTTGCGGAACTTCATATTAGATCAAACATTACTGCATTAATAAAGTAAATAAATAATTATAATTGCATAAGTTGATAAAAAATGCTATGCAATAGCTTTACCGCGGCAGTCTCCGAGTGCCACACGTCTTTTTTTTTATTACACGAGCTTATTGTTTGAAGTGGAGATAAGGTCGAAGAAGAAAGCACACGCGCTTAGGAAAGAACTAACTCTTCATAAAATATTACCGGAACACATCACGGTCGATGCGGTAATTTTTGGCGGTAGATTTTATATGTAAGGCGGTCGCTAGCCAGTCGGATCCTACCACCAAGTAGGGTGGTATCTATTGCCGTATACAGAAAGAAAGCTGGAAACTTATAAGCGCTTCCCGGCGTTTGACAGCGCTGGTCCGTTCTACACAAAGGAAGCAGGTTGAGGCAGACCAAGCAAAATGTCGGACTCATCGGACGATGATTTCCCAGCTACCCTGACCAGCGCGTGTTGAAGCTTGTCGGAACTTGTCGGCACCGTTCAGTGCTTATCGGAACGCGTTCATATATTTTCCTGCGCGGGTCAAGGGCAGCGCTTATAAGTTTCCAGCTTTCTTTCTGTATACGGCCTATCACTCAGATTAGTCGCCTTTTACGACACGCTTACGAAGAGCTAAGCCGAATCTACATGGACAAAACGACATGATATTCTTTTATTAGTTACTAAACCCAGGTATCAAACGTTAGATTTGGTTCGCTGCTTTTCGTTTAATGACTTAGAACAGCCCTACAGCTAATGCAGGGTTATTGGTAATTTTTCAAAAGCAATAATTTAATAGCAAACGTTTGACCCCACATTTAACAATTTTGTAATTTTTAATTACCTACCCTTTTTTTCTGAAACTTAACTTTATTCTTACACTGATTAAAAAAAACTAATAGTCCAATTTCGATTAGATTTTCACTGTTGGATAGATTTTTCAGCCGTTAATGACCAACAAAGAAACCGTATTATTATAACAGCAATGTGATTGAACTAGAAATAAATTGAATCAAAAACAAATGAAATATGGCACAACGTTGCCTGCAATGTTTTACTGGAAACGTAGTCGTATATTGTATGGCAATCAACATTTATAACCATTTACTTGATTCTTATGTGGAGTTTAAAAATAAGGTATTCAAGTTATATATAAACTAATGTTATAATAGATTGAATAAATATTTGAATGACATTTTCACACATTTTCATTTTCATTTTCATTTTCATTTATGAATATTAGAATTCCTAATGTAACTCCTTTCTTTACCACTTTATTATTTAATTTGAAATTGACTTTTAAAGTAAAGTCAATTTGTACTGACAGCACGTAGAGTTAACCATTAATATTTTCAGGCCTGTATCAGGCATGTTGTGAATTTGAAACTATTTAATTGTAAACATAACATCATATTGTACACACATTCTGGAAAATAAAAGATTCTTTATTTTATTATTTCATAAAACAAATTTGTCATTTTTGTAAATTTAAAAAATCAGTTTTACCATCCATAAAGTGTGTATGAATTTAGTCTACATTATATTTAAAAAAGAACCTCTATAGGCCTCTGGTTATCTAACTAGGTACAAAAGCTATCATTTAGTTTCATAGTCTTAGGAAAATATTTTGACAATAAAATGAGAATAATATTTTTTTAAATCCAGTAATAAAGTCACGTTAAGATTGTATATAGTAACCGTTAGGGTTTTTCAGAAGCCATTTCGGCACCCTGAAAATTCTGACATCCATCAACCAGCACTGGTGGATTACGGCCTATACCTCCTCGTCACCCAGAGGAGAGACTCATAGCTCTGCAGTGGGCTCACAAACAAGCAACCAACCGGTGCGCCTTTTAAAATACGCAGAGCAAAGTTATGAATGATTTTATTTGCTTAAGTTTTTTAAGCTGCAGCTGCATAATGGTTTCTCTAGCTAAGTTGTAGTAAATTCTCGTGACATTTGAAATTGTACATTTGAAACTTCCCTACCCAAAATGCAAGTTTATCATGATAAATGGATAACGTTTTCTATCATACTGAAACGGCTATGTAGTCATAGCTGCGACAAAACGCTTTGACAGTTCCTCTTTGGTACTGGTTGACAATTTGTGAAACGAACTGCCAGCACCTGTAGTTCCTGACCAATATAGCCCTGGTACTTTTAAGCGTCGAGTGAATAGGTTTCTCGTGGACGGACGTGTTCCACCTTAAACCCCATGTTCACTTGCTTCCCGGAGGCATGAAGAACCAATCTTCCATCCTTTCTTGTACAAGAAGCTAGTTAAATACTTTGAGAGACACAATTCAAAAATTATAAAAGTTTTATTCATCTTAGGAATTTCACAAAACACTTGATGAAGTCAGTCATCACATACTTCGGCTCTAACTAGTTGTTGATAGTTGTTAAATAAGATATTACAGTAGACCAAGAGACAAAACAAGCCGGCGGAAAAAAAACAGACCATTAAATTGCTCAGACAGGATCAAAAAAGTTCAGTTTTGTTTTCTAGTTTTTGCAATTCCTATTCTAATGATTATTTCATTTGTATAATGCCTTGAATCAATTTTTTTTTTTAAATTTTTATTGATGTTAACCTTAAAACTTATGTGTTCCATTTTAAAACTCATCGTGACTTACTGTCAGGTTAAATGAATATTGTATTATAAATAAATATTGTTATATTGACGACCACTTTGGCGATGGGGTAAACCTATCGCCAGTGGTAGCGAGTTCCATATCCGCAGGGAACAAAAAAAATATTTCGTGTCTGGGCGTTTATTTTCTATTCTAGGTTCCCTAGTTCGCTACATGGTACAAGCTTTGCTTACTTTGTGGCCATGTGGTTGGTGATTGTCTGGAGATTTTATTTATAAAATTATTTATTAATAAAATGCCTCAACCCAAGATTATAAAATGTTAGGTTCTGTGTTTCCAATAAAACAACAAAAAGATCTATAAAGACACTGAATCGTTAAGTGAAAAAATACTCAATAGAATACTTACTTGATCGTTTAAATAGTTTTTTTTCCGAGATAATGTTGGTGAAAACATGTATTTGACCCAATTAAGATTAATAAGGCCGTAGAGTTGAGTTGTTACTGTCTAAGATTTACGAGCAAAATAAAACAGCGGCGCTTTTGCTGTTGCATGAAAATAAGGTTAATAAAAATAAAAGGTTTTATTGCAGATTTCTTTTGTGGGCGATAGGTTGACTCCCTGTCACTGCAATAGTCTCTATCTATCACTATAATGCCTTTGTCAAACTGGACATCAGATAGTTTCATAGCCTCTGGTGTTCTGCCTACCTCATAAGGGATAAAGGCGTGAAGTTATGTATGTAATATATGTTAAAATAAAAATATTGGTCTCTAGTAGAGGCAGGGTTGTCTGGAAGAGATTGTCTGTAGATGATAAGGCTGCCTATTGTGCACTGTACCTATTATATTGTTAATAAAATTATGTCTTACTCCATGTGTACAATGAAGAATAAATAAATGGAAAACATATTCTCCTAAAACGTGTTATATGTTTTTCTAGGCTTTGCAATTACTGGTGTGCAGAATTCACGATTCACTAATTAACCCATCCTCATATGGATTTTTAGTATATCATACTAACTAGATGCAACCACGGTAATACCTCACCCCTTTTTATATTCTAAAGCCTTACTCTTCATTATAAGCCATATCGAGAAATTCCAACTGATTAAAAAAATTTGGGTCGTTGGTCAAGTGAGGCCGCCAGGAGTCATCCCGCGGGATGAGTTGACAAAACGCATTTTTTGCTATGGTCGACTCACCCTGCTGAAATATTTTATGATTTTTATATTCGCGACAAAAACTGTTTATTAGATTTACGAAATTATCACTCAATTATTTACTTAAATAAAATAGATATATTGCCAGCTTAGTTAACTGCACTTAAAGGTTCGTAGAATCGAACTCGTTCAGTCAATCACAGGCAAGAACCTTATCAAACAAGGAACGGTGGCGTGATTGGTCGTGTTATATACTTTGTGTTATCCAAGTTTAATGTTGTTATTAGTGGAAAGTTAAATATTAATAAATGTGATGAGTGCTTACAGCTTCAAAAATGCTTTTCAATGTTTTAGTTTCCTGTTTGAAATCATTGCATGGAAAGCTAATTACTTACTTTTTTTTTTCATTTATTTATTTATTGTCGCTGTTTAACAGCTAGGTCATTAGCGACTTCATGATATAATTACATATGTTCATACATTTTAGTAACTTTGAGAAACATTAAAGTTTTCTGACATCCATCATTATTTAAACAGTAAGCTAGGGAGTTAGGTAAATTACATAGTTTTCTCTCATTTACAAAGGCTTGAGAATCTAACAAAAGATGTGATACAGTTTTTTTTTTTTTTGAAGAATATGAGTGGCGTTAGTGTGTCCGATGCGCAATCTAGTTATAATGACTTGATCTCTTCTTGAATCAAAAGTGGTTGGTGACATATCGAAAATAGAATTCCTAACATTGTGTAATTTAGATGTATTATCTCCCTTCCATTCAGTATCCCATAATCATTTTATTTTCAATTTAATGTATTTAAGAACCTTATCAAACTAGGAAGGGTTGAGGGTATCTTTCTATTTTGCGTGATTGGTCGTGTTATATACTTTTTGTTAACCAAGTTTAATGTTGTCGTTAGTGGAAAGTTAAATATTAATAAATGTGATGAGTGCTTTCAGTTAAAAAAGTTTTTAGGTGAGTCAAAAAATTTAATAAATGCTTTCCTACCACTGACCTCTATATTTACCACTGGACTGGTGGCTGTCAAAGTGCTTTTGTGCCCGTTTGATAATCGCCATTTTGGCGCTGTCAGACCTAGCGAGTGTCCGTGGTACTAAAACTAGTCGCTTGCAATATACACATGTCCTCATTCTTGATAACTTTTATATAATGCTTATAACAATAACAACATAAAATTCGAATTTATATTAAAAAAATATAAAATCACTTAACAATAAGCAAGCACTTCTCTGGCGGCCACTTGCAATATACGTCAAAATTAGTTCTGCGGACACTCGCTACTCGCTAGTGGCGCTTCAAATAGGCACAAAAAAATAGCTGTCAAACTTACGGAACAGCCAGTCCAGTGGTAAATATAGAGGTCAGTGTTTCCTACACATGCTTTTCAATGTTTTAGTTTCCTGTTTGAAATCATTGCATGGAAAGCTAATTACTTTTGATATACAGGGTCTTGCTAAAATATAGTTCTAAATATTTTAAGTGCAGGTTATCAATGATACGTGGGTTAAATTAATAAAAAAAATGTAATGCTGAACTGGGAGCGAAAGAAAAACGTAGAATGTGCCAGCTGCTTCTCTTCCTGTCTGTAAAAGTCAGTTAAGGGACAGAGGTTTTAAAGGCGTTTTTGTGGGCGATAGGCTGACCCCCTGTCACTACAATAGTCTCTCTCCATCTTTATAATAGCTCCAAATTTGTCAAACGTGACATCAGATGATCTTGTAACCCCTGGTGTTCTGCCGACCCCATAAGGGATACAGGCGTGACGTTATGTATGTAAAAAAAATGTAACATTTTTCTTGAACTAAAATTTTAAATTTCTTAAGAGTGAAAAAAACTTAGTTTAATCTGTAATTTAAATAAATGAATCGCCTTTTCCACCTTGCTCAAGTGCGTCGGTACATTTTTTTTTACTTAAATCTCAATGCAAACGGATAGAAACATTTTTATTTCTTGATACGTAGTCGTTTATAATACAGATTATACTTAAATTTTGTTCAAATAGTAGATTTTTAAAATTTTAATCAGCGAAACATATTATAAAAAAATGTTTGTCTTGTTAAAATATCATCTAGCATCTGTTGAGTTTGAAGTTCCGCAATCACTCTTCGTGAATAGCGCGAGACAATTTACAACTGCGGTACTTTGCTCGGTAAAATTTAGAAGTAAGCGCTTTTTTTTTTTATAAGTGACTAAACCCGCGTTTGACCTCAATCTCACCTGATGGTAAGTGACGATGAGGTCGAAGATGAAAGCACACGGGCTTAGGAAGGAACTGGCTCTTTATACAATATTGCCGGAACACATTACCGCCGGAGCGGTAACATTTGGCGGCAGACTTTATATAAAGGGTGGTCGCTAGCCAGGCGGACCCAGAAGAGATCCTACCACCAAGCGGAATTATTGTCCACTATATGCGAAATCAACTGTTCTTGTATCATCATCTTGTAGTACGACGTAGTGCTACAAGATGATGTGTAGTAGCGCGTAGTTGCCTTTATTTTAATGGTAATTTAGAGTGAGCTTAATATGTTAGCGGATATATTTATTTCTTTTAAAAAAAGAAATACTTTGTTTAGCAAAAATAGTTTCTATAAATGATACTTATTGTGTAAAAAAAAATTGGCCGGTGACTAAAAAACAACCCTGTATATGTATATTAAAATCATACCTTAAGGATTTGAAACCCTATTGTGTATCATACTAAACATTAATATTAACATTTACTCCTGAAATCCTTAGCTTTGAATTTTAATTTAATTACTTATCTACCCAGAATTTCATTATAACTATATGGCACTTAAGTATGCTCATTACTAGGCTATTTACGCTTGTGTTATGGAGACCTAAACTGGCGCCGAAACCTCTCACGCCGCAGCCAAACTCTCGATAAAAACACCAAAGAGGCCGTCAGATTAAATAAATAGATAAAATGTTTTTTTTTTCAAAACAAAACCCATATATTGCTTAGAAACAATTTCAACTTAAAGCCTAAGTAGATATAACATTAATTAATATTTTTTTCTCCACTTTTTGAGGAACCGGGCTCGTTTGATGTCCACCGTGCACAATCCCTCAAAAAGTGGGTTAAAATTTCTCAAGTATCCGATTTTATTCATTATTCTTTCTTCCAATAATGAAGCACATATACAGACACATATCTAGGATTCCAGTTAACTTCTATAGTTCGCAGTCGAGTACCTCTCGTCTAGCGTTTCAGCATTGCGTAATAACCAGTTGTAGGTTATAAGGGTTGAGCCTCACTTGTATGCTGTGGGCATTTGTATTTGTTTTAGGTTTTCCACGATTCATTATATTAAATTAAACACTCTTCGATTTCGACTCTTTACCAGGGGGATTCGTTTCGTTAAACGAATCAACAAAGATTCGTTTAACGAAGCGTCGAGTTAAATTTGTAGTATAATACGTAATAAACTTCTGTAAAATGGTTTTTATTCAAATAGGTATTGTTTTTGCTGACAATGTCTAAATCGTGATAAAATAAGGTCGTTTATTCTTGGTTCTAGGTGCAGCTGATAATCAGGGATTTGTCGCTCAATATACAGGGTTGATTTTAAATCACCAGCCAAATTTAAATGTTATTTTCTTTGATACGATATAAACGTACCTGCATATTTATTTTAGCGTCGCTCTGTAAAAAAGTAGAAATATGGAACCACAAACTTTCTAAGAAGTAGTCGCTGTTGATGAACATAGCTACTACGACGCAGTATTCCTTTGATAATACTACGACGTAGTACCTCAAGATGTGTTGTAATAGCGCGTAGTCATTCTTATTTTAATGGTTATTTAGTGACCAAGCTTTTCTTAATATGTTAGCGGATATATTAATTTCCTTCTTAAAAAAATACATACTTTTTTTTTGCAAAAAGCGTTTCTATAAATGATACTTAATGTGTAAAAAAAATTTGCCCGGTGACTACAAATGTACCCTGTATAGTCGAATTAGAAAAATGGAGGCATTGTGGCACATTGCAATAAGGTTCATAATTTCCTGCACGACCATTGACTGACACACACTTTCATTTAAGCTGTCTGTCAGTTTAATGAGAATCTAATCACAGGCGTTTAAACTTATGATCGGTAAATCATTATTTTATAGCGACCTCTCCGTTTAAGAACTTTATTTTGAACTTAGCATAAACTATGCCTCCATTTTTGACTTAGACCGTATAAAGCGTGAGCTAAGTTGTGTGCAGTTTGTAGTTTGCTATACCTAATACGACCACTTTTGCGATGAGGTAACACTGCCTGCCTCAGACGCCAGTGTTCGCGGGTTCGATTCCCGCACGAAACTGCAAGCGGTGCCAGGTCGTTTTGCTGATGATAGGTACTACGACTATTTTATGTTATTCCATTCTTTTTTAAATACTCTGGTCCCAGTTATTACTGTTCGTGTTGTGCATCCATAGCTCATAATGCACCTACTATGTAAGTAATTAAGTTGTGGCATGACATTGGCTCTCACAATTAGCTGTCTTGTGTTTGTTTTTTTTTTCCATGTCATGATCAATTTGTACTGTACCTATTTGTATTAATTCGTATAATCCTGACTGAAAAAGAGTGCTAAGTTTTTTTCCGCCGGCTTTTTTTGTCTCTTGGTCTACTGTAATATCTTATTCAATAACTATCAATACCTTGTTAAAGCCGAAGTACAAAATTGTGACGTCATTAAGCGGCCATTCGATGGTCTTATAATGAATAAAATTTTTCATTTTCATTTCATTTCATTAGTGTTGCTATTAACTAGCAACGATGGTTTTCAAATTGCCCCTGCCACTGCAATAATCTCTATATTCTATACATCATTATAATACCTTCAAAGTCAAACGTGACATCAGATGGTCTTATAACCTCTGGTGTTATGCCTACCCCATAAGGGATACAGGCGTGCGTGAAGTTATGAATGTATGTAAAGAATAGTTATAAAAGCGACTTAGTTTACAACCAAATCTCAACACCCCTGGCTTTACCACAGAATAAGTAATAGTACCGTTGGTACAGAAGTATTACTCCGCAAGAAGATCTAAATAAATTCGAGTCTTGCTACGACGCGATACGGTGCAATTCAGCTCGCACAGCATTACGTACCTGCAAATTTATATGCCTAGAAGTTTTGTCTCTTTCTATCGCATGCCTCTTATCTTTTCTTACGCTGTTAGGGTTGCTGCCTAGTGAAGAATAATTAATCTCCTTATTTGTAATGAAGTATCTAACGATGTAGGTATTACTGTTATTCTACCTTTGTAAAAAATATTGTTTCAACTTACCTAAAGTACAAAATTAAAAAAAAGTTACGACGAATAATTAGTAATACTACCTTTGTTTTGTTTGCTAAATTGAACATAATCAAATCCAAACATAATCTAATTGAATTTTTGTTTCTTTTTATGTCCATTTTTAAATACTATTTGCGACCTCGATCATAGAATTACTGTGAGTGCTATTAGGTAGGTAGGTATCTACAACGTCCCGACTGGCGCGCGTGTGACACACGACCCATTCGAAATCCGCCGGCGGAGCGCTTCGCTGTAGGTAAATAACAGATGTACCGCGCGGAGTGAGCCAGGCCTGGCTTTACAGAGTTACCTTCTTAGCTTCTTTGTGTTCAACACAGAAATATCCTCCCTCACAGGGATAAGAACATAGAAATAACTGTTTTTAACGCTACACCAGCCCATCGTTAATTCAAAAAAATTCAAAGCACAAAAGGATTCCGATGTGAAATAAATTATGCTACACCACATGTGGCTTCACCCTTATATTTAGTTTTTACTAGCGAGTACCATTACGTCTCGATCAAGCCGCTCTATGTATTGAAATCGAGTTATTTTAACCCAATTTATAGGAAAACGCTGTATGCAGATAACTTCGCTGATTTAACTTCAATTGTAAGCTGAGGGCAGTATTAGGCCACAGTTGAAACCTCAAAGTATGCTTGTACAATGGTGACCATAAAGAACTTTGTGTATTCTAATGTACAAAGGGCCGCAGATGAACCTTTCCAAATCTGGCAAAAATTGTAAATGAATCTGAACTCTATGCCCAGGACATGAGGTTACAAATTGGTTGGTTAAATTTGACAGATTTGGATCGCTTCATCGGCGGCCTTCTGTACATCTAGAGGAATTTTAAAAGTTGTGTTTCTAAACTGGCGCGGCTGGACTCGAGCGCAGCGACACACAACCAATGTCCAATAAAAAAATAATATAGAAAACAAACACACATATCAACAAAGTATTAAAAATAAATTCGATATACAAATTTGAATTTGACAACCTAGCTGACACGGCGATTTAACTTATTTTACAAATAATCTTAGATTATTAAAAGCTTTAAAAACATTTTCTTTGCGTTAAAAGACCTAACGGTGTCTAAAAATGAGGTCGAAGAAGACACGGGCTTATAACGACGACCGGCTGGTGTAGTGGTAACATACGTTGCCTTCTATACCAGAGGTCCTGGGTTCGAATCCCGGCGGCGGCGGATATTTGTGTGATGAACACAGATAGTAGTCGTCAAGTCATGGATGTTTATTTTGAGTTTATTCTAATAAAAAAATATGTATTTATTCAATAAGTATGTTTATATATATCTTAAGTATAGGTATCAGTTTTCTAGTATCCATAACACAAGTTCTTTAAGAAACTTAATTTGGGCTAGATAATGTTGTGTGAGTGTCAGAAATATTTATTATTTATTATTATAAAAGAACTGGATATTGAAAAATTATTGCTGGAACACAACGACGTTAGAGCGGTGTTTTTTTTTCAGAAAATTGTATGTCAAGGGTTGGCTCTGCTCTATAGGGGTCGATCCATTTGGTGGGTTCAATTCGGATTAGTTTCCTCTTACGACAGGGGCGGCAGGACTAATGCAAGCTGACCGTCCAAGGGCTAAACATTGGTCGTGAAATTTAGCAATCGCCAATTGGGTTTTAAAAGCTGCACACGTCGCCAATACTCGTAAAAGCTTTTTTTAATGCAAATGTTGTTTACAAAGGTTCTAATTATATCTGTTTTACTTCCGCGGTTTTTTCTTAAGTGTCTGTAATATGTGCCGGACTTTACTTCTCAAGGCCGTATTGGGTCAAGAGTAGGTAATGGTTCCGGTATTGGATACGGTCAGCAAAACTGTTTGGTCGAAAATCTGAATATATTTTTATGATTGATAGCAATTGATAAATACCTATATAATAAAATTAGTTTTTTTTTTATGTAGATAACTTTTGTTACGTTATCTAGATAACGCAACCATCCTGAATCGGTGTGTCCCATTTACAACCTATTCCAATTTTGGCATTATGGTATATTTTTTAATAAATTAATGACCCAGACTGACCTATCAACTTTATAGCTCAAAGTAAGCTTATGTGACTATTGTTGTGGAGATACAGGGGAACAAAGGGGTATTCCGGTATACACCAAAGCCTGATTCTGGCTGAGACTCGAACCCAGGACACTGCAGCGAACAATCACCTAATGCACTGCGGAGGCCGTCAATAATACCTAAATAAGTCCCCAATAAATATTGAACAAAATCCTATTAGAAATAAATATAATAATTTAAATGTATGCTAAAATAATTGTCAAAGGCTTATTCCACGGTCACACTTAGCTTTTCCTTTATATTAATAAATCATAATAAATAAATATTTCTGACACTCACACAACATTATCTAGCCCAAATTAAATTTCTTAAAGAACTTGTGTTATGGATACTAGATAACTGATAAACTTAAGAAATATATAAACATAAATATTTAATAAATACATCCATGACTTGACGACTAATATCTGCCGTCGCCGGGATTTGAACCCAGGACCTCTGGCATAGAAGGCAATGTATTGTACCACTGCACCAGCCGATCTTCGAAAGCTAATATTTTTTAAAATATTAACTATCTGCTTTTGATATTACTCCTATATACAATCTTAACCAGACTTTTATGAAAGCAAGTAACTTTTTATCCTTTTAGAGTTCTTGATAGAATATAACCTTGGTCAAGATCTAATTTGCGAAATAAATGATTTTTTAAATGATCTGATAATTTCAGAGATATCCTATAGAACAAACAGATTCTATTAAACTATATTATGATATATTTGTGATTTCATTTTTTTTTAATTATATTTATTGTATAAATATAACTATGTCAAGTTTGTTGTGGGTGCTAGCTTGTGGCGCCAGGTATAAAGAAATCACGTTAAATAAAAAATCATCTTAGTATTGTATTAATACATAAAACATAGTCTGTAAAATTTAAGTTCAGATACTATGTAGTCGCACTTAAATTTACTTAACGTGATGTCTGGCAAAAAAATTACTTTATGAAACGTAACATCTTTGCTTCATTTTTCTTATAAGTAAAGCTACATCTATTTTGGTTAAAAAATTGGCTAGTTAGAGTTATTCAAATAGGTTCTTTAGATAAGTATTACATTTAACAAATTTTACCAACAAAACGTGTTTTAATTATATATATCGCGAAAAATACTTAGTTTTACCAAAGCTGGGACATACCGTTATCACTGCAAAATAGCCCATTGTTCACACAACTACGTAATACCTACCTAAAACGTTCCGTCATTATTTCCACATAAATAAGGTCAAAATCCTTTGGAACATGTCACGACAAACACAACTCTGCGTCGCTAGTATTTCACTTGTGTACATAGGTCATGCTGACATTTGAAAAATTACCTCTTAAGGTCTAATCTAGGGTCAGGTCTCTTACACGACTCTGGGCTATTATTTATTCATCAAATTAAATTGTTTAAGACAAGGTCCCCGTTTTATTGAAATGTGAAGGTAAAATATTTTATTAAAAAAATATTGTTTTTTTTGCTAACGCTACTTTTTATATTCGAGCAGCGTAACCAATTAGTTTGTATGGGTAGGTAAGCGTGTGATTATTTGTTTGTTTAAAAAAATAATTGTAAGGCTTTTTTTTATAAGAATGAAAATATAAGTGACTCTTAGTTTTGATGGATTAGGGTCACGGTTACATTGTTAAGGTTCTATAATTGTTTTTTTTTCTAAAGTACAATAACCTTCAAATGTATGTAATAATGTTTTGTGCTTACGGCTTTGTGTACAAGAGATATGTATACATTGTCTAGTGTATACAGCTCTTGCGATAGTATTTGTTAGTGAAGTAAGACTTCATGAGCTCTAATTAGAAGGATACTTACTTAATTGCAATGAAATACAAGTAGTTTAATTAAATTATTCATTTATTCACATACATCCTCGCAATTTCTATTTTTTTTTTGTACAAAATTTTTATTTACATCCTTGAGTATTTTGGTTATTTATATAAGCTATCACAGTTTACCATCCGTGGGCGAGTCCATGGCCGAGACCATGACCAAGACCATGACCAAGACCATGGGAGTAGGCCAGTTGAGCGTGGGCTACTGGAGCGGGGTGAGATTGAGACAAGGACTGGGTGGAGACAGAGTGGCTTCCATAAGCGCCATGCGCTAAGGGAGCGCCGTATCCAGCGTGAGCCAGAGGAGCGCCGTATCCAGCGTGAGCCAGAGGAGCGGCGTATCCATGGGCCAAAGGAGCGGCGTAACCATGAGCTACAGGCGCCACAACTGATCCATGTCCAACCAACTGTTTAGCGAGGATGGGAGCTACGCCAGCAGCAGCACCGTCCAACTGAGCTTGCTGGGTCTGTACAGCATCCACAGCTTGCCAGGAATGATCTTCAGCGGCGTTGATCTGCTGTCCATGGATCTCAGAAGCCTGGTCGTGCTGTTCACGGGCGGCGTCGACAGCGGCGCGGGAGTGGTCAGCGGCGTCAACGTGAGCTTCAATGGCGGCACCTTGCAAGTCTCCAGGGGAGATCGTGGGCAAAGCTGGGCCATGAGCTACAGCCACTGGACCGTGAGCCAAAGCTAGGCCTCCATGACCCAAAGCTAGGCCTCCATGACCGAGACCGGCGTACCCGTGGGCGCCATAGGGAGATCCCAAAAGACCAGATGGCACTGCTGCGGCGCAGGCGAGGAAAGCGGCGGCTACAATCTGTCAACAGAAATTAAAAGCACTCGTTACTCACTAAACACTTCAAAACACATATCACTAAGTGCAAACTGAAGGAAGTATCCGTATTTCGTTTGTTAATCGACAAAGCACTGTTGCAACACTAGAACATTAGATTCGTATACTTCCTTCGCTGTACACAATGCACTCGCACAGAACACATTATAAATTCTCGTATTAGTACGCAAGAGCTCAACTGACCAGAACTCTCATCGTGCACTTCTGTGTTAGACTGCTCGAAGGCTACTGATTGCTCTCATTTCGTCGTCGGGCCTTTTTATACCAGGCCCGGTCGT
This sequence comes from Stenoptilia bipunctidactyla, assembly GCA_944452665.1. Lineage (NCBI taxonomy): Eukaryota > Metazoa > Arthropoda > Insecta > Lepidoptera > Pterophoridae > Stenoptilia > Stenoptilia bipunctidactyla. The sequence continues at coordinate 11,952,628 of OX101749.1, read as the reverse complement.
GGTGTGAAACGGAAAGCGTACGAAAAAAGTAACTGGCCACTCAAGGGCGGGAAGGGTGGCAGGAAGCGCGGGCCGATTTTGACGGATTGCCGAGGTGGCGTTCTAATTTTAATATTATTTTTCATTGACGTGTGTTAGTTAGATAGAGGTGCGGTGCTAGCTGGCCACTTTTAAAAAAAACTTTGATTTGTGTTTTTTTTTTGTTTAGTGGTTTGGATACATGTTCATTTTTTGGATTGTCTTTTGCCTAATTTATTTTGTATGAAATGTTTTCCTTTTCTAAATCGTATTTGTTTGAATAATCGTCGTTGATAATGTAGATTTTGAATTATGTCAGTAAGTAGGTCATTAGGTAACTTTAGCTATTCAAATTATATAATATACCATACACTTTATTCTGATAAAATAATCAATGGAGAATATTCATGTTAAATATTCATATGGCACTAAAACTTATGAAACGAATTGGCTTATCTCTTTTTTCACCTGCTCTGAAAGTTAATGCTTTATGTTAATTACTAGGCTCTCATAGTGATATTAAAAAATAGACTATAATTGATTTAAAGGCGGGTTATTAAAACCATTAAGAATAAAATATCTCCCTGAAAAACTACTGTGGTTTTATGAATTATGTTTTTATTTGAAGCTTCGTTGTAAATGGTTATTTTAATTCTATAAAAGTAATCCATTCTGCCATATAATTTTTGTATCTGACAATTTTAATACTATTGTTTTTGGTAATTATTTTCACGTTAAAGCTAAATTGATTCTTTTTTATACAAATTCCTGTTTACAACAGAATTTCAGGATGGGAAAATGCTTATTGAAAACGTAGTTCAAGCTATAAAGATTAACGATTTAAAAAAAAAACTTTGAAATAGCCTATTATTTGGCAATGTCCTTGCGTATTTTAATATTCTTTGTATGAAACTGTAATTGATATCAAATGAAATAAGTTTGAATCGGTAACACAATAAAGAGTGTGCCATGACTAGGGTTACCAAATTTTATTTTCCAGAAATAAAGTATATTTGAGTCTGAAAAGATTGTCATCAGTGTTTTGTTAAAATAAACAGTTTTCAATTTCAAAGTTAAATTTTTCGAGCTTCTTGCACAAATTATTAATTTTTCTAGCACATAAAGAGTGAAACATTTTTTGTTGAAAACAGTATTTTGTATACTTAATTTTTGTTCAACAGTAAAAAGAATAATGTAGTGGAAAACAGTATAATACTGTTAAAACACTATAATTAGCAACCCTAGCCATGACTTATAATTTTATATGACTCCAAAGGAACACCAAGTGTTTTATTTTCCATGATTTCTTTTTATTTTGAACCTACTTCCTTTAAATCGTGAATCTAATAGGTTGTATCAGGACTTAGAATTAGGTATAAAACTTATGAGTATGACTTTTAGATAAAAAAGAGGAAAAAGATGCTAATAATAGTCCCTTGATGGTTGATTAGTGCACACCCTTTATACAAAGCCAGTGCCGAAATATAATAAAAATAATTAAATTCACTGGTTAAAGGTTATTAAAATTAAATATACATAAAGTTTCAATTTTAAATTTACTAAAAATCCGTTAATTTTCTTTTTGAAAATGATTTATTAAGCTAAGATTTCAGCATCACACTTTTCAGAAATTGTTCTAGAAAAGTAACTCTCTACATTAATGATATCAATAAAAATGTAAAATTCATATGTAACGGTTACATCTAATTATTTATAAACCACCGCCATCTTGGCTGCCGAAATTTCTTCATTTTCGTACTTATTAGAATTGTTTATACAGCAATGGCCGCTTTTTGTTAATTTACATGGATATTAAGCAGTTACGTAAAGTGATTTTAAACGATTTGCTAAATACCGTTTTCTTTGTATCAAAGGGTAGGAGAAGAGATATTGTTGGTATATATTCCTTACACTTAATGAACGGGGCCCAGACCAGCATCCAATCGTTTTATTTATATAAATACATCACATCACGTCTGTATCACTTATGGGGTAGGCAGAGCACCAGAGGCTATAAAACCATCTGATGTCAAGTTCGACAAATTTGGAGGCATTATAATGGTAGAGAGAGACTATTAAGACTGTAAAAGTCAGTTTACAGGATGCCCGGGAAGAGAACCAGCTGGCACATTCTATGTATTGTCCTTTGCTTTCAGTCCAGCATATAAGTAAGTATTCTGTTATACATAATATAAATCTGAATTCGGTTGTCATATCGAGGATTAACATTTCATATTAAAACTCACAGATAATTATTCCTTTTGGGTGCTTCTTGCAAGGTTTGAAATTATTATTGGGAATGCCTAAAGAAGTACTACTCGTCCTAGGCGTCCCAAAATTGGGCAATGGCCATAAATATTTTCAAGGTTTACCCTTCGAAAGATTTAGGGATGCAGTAAAACAAGTGTTGTGTGAAAAAGACTACTATAAGATAGATATTATGATAGCAAGAAGATAGGATTCCCTGGCTGTAAACTGTTATTGTGTATTTTGATGATTGCTGTTGAGTTTCTTTACACTTCTTCTCAACAGATCGACTTGGTGGTATATCAAGTTTATGTAAATACATTCGAAAAAAGATTTTTTTAAATTTGACTGTAAAAAACTTTCAATCAGTAGTTTTTGAAGACAAACGCTATAGAATGTTTTAAAAAAAGAATAGAAATCACAGTTGCGAACGTCAGTGGTTTAGCTTTCATTACACGCTGATACTTTCAAATTTTTTAACGTATCCGTTAATCTAGATCCACTTACTGAAACGTGATAGCTAATTAGTTATATGTATAAAAAAGAATGTATAATCAAGTGCGGAGCCGGGTATTACAGCTAGTATTTATACAATAATTTATTTTTTCATTAGCAATTTCTCCTACTGAGCTCCTGAATTAGTTAAATAATATAAACCGTTTGAGTTGTTTCTTTTTATACAGTTCATACAAACGGGAAACAAATCTTGTCCGAACCGTTACCCACCAAGCTAACTCAAAGCTGTTGGTGACAACGACTACCTTTAAAACTTGGATATCATTAATATCATAATAAAATGCGGTTTAATTTTGAAACAGAAGATCAGAAGACTAGTAAATTAATTATCATAATATAATTAATTGGCTTTCATAAAAGAATTTGACTCTGATTGCAAGAGATCGCTCGTTGATGTCTTTTCTATACTGGATGTTCAGCGTTCAGGATTCATTATATAAAGTGACTTTTTCAAACAGATTTTCGCCCGGCTAGCGACCGCCCTTCATGTAAAATCTAACCGGTCATCCTAACACTGTCTGGGATCATCTGGCCGGGGCAGGTCCCCTGGCAAGTGCCCTTTCGTACTTCTGACGTATTCTCCTCCTCAATTCATTAAGCACTCGTGCGGTCTATAGGCCTACGGGTGCTCAGTGGGTTGTCTTCTGTGGCGGGAAAAAAAATGCTGGTCATGTATTCTAAAAATGTTTGATGTAGAGTTCGTGACATCTTTCGACTTCATTTTTACTTATGTTTAGGTAGTCACCAATAAAAAAATACGTAATATATTTTAACATGCCTTGAAAATTTACTTATTTTTAAAAAATTCGAACCAAACTATCAGCTGATGTCAACATACTTTGACAGCGAAATATAAAACGCGCGAAATCGAATTCGTATAATTAAAATATTTCTGTCTAAATACATTTAAATCCGCGTTATAAAGTTAGTGCTGTAATTACTGCAGTCGTATATAATTTGGTTCACATTCTAATACTATATTATAACTAGTTAATAAGTGGTTCTAACTAAGGTTAGGTTAGTTTGCCACGATCTCTTGTGTGTGTGATGCAGACGGGCGGTTTGTCGCGGTTCATTTGTGACTGACATGTAGCTTTTATCATACAGGGTAATTGTTGACAAATTTTAGATACTGAAAAAGAGCATTCTGTATTCAATTTTGGTCATAATAATGTAATAAAAGTAGGTACTTAATTTTTCACTGAATTACCTATACACAAATAAAGTGTTTTTTTGCGGCTCTGTTAGCCGCCGCATCAAAAGCAGTTAGCCGCGCGCCGCCGCATAAATAGTGCGCTAGTGTAACCATGCGTTGCATGATGAATTCTTTAAGTTAAGTTAACTCAGTAAATAATTAAAGAGGGAGATCGTGCAAAACATCGAAAAGAGTGTTACGATTTTTCATATTTTACCTATTTAGATATGATTGAGAATGATCATAATTTGCATATATTAAAATAAAAGACCAAAAATTAACGTAGTGCTCATTTTAACTCCTAAAACCTAATAGTTATTATAAAATAAACGTCAATAAACGCTCAAAATTTAGAAAAAGTGCAAGAACATCCTTCGTGTTTCTCAGATTTTAACCTTCGAATTGATTTAAAAAAATACATTTTGAACACTTAAGAAACCAATAAATATAGTACTTTTTTACTTTTTTGTACTTTTTTTGTAGCTTTACAAACAAAGTCTTCTTTTTCAAAGCCCTAAAATCTAGATAAGTTTTACTAAATTCTTCATAGAAAAATGTATGAACAACCACGCGCATCACGAACATAAAGCATTGGATTTAGTACTATCATCGCCAGTGCGCTTTTGGATTTCAAGGCGACACCACGCGTGTTTGATGCACCGGCAAAGTTACGTATTATAAATTTGTGTATTCTGTAAGTTGTTATTAATAATTATTTTTGCAGCTAATTAATTTCAGTAAGTAGAAAGTACCGATACAATAAAATCTGAAAGAAAACAAAGATGCCAAACCAAGTTACCACCAAACTAAAATATATATTTATTTTTTATTTTATTTGTTTTCTTCATGTATGATCTCATCTCAAAACTATCACGTCCTCGAATTTCGCAAGTGACCCACCAGTCACCATGTAAAAAAAAAAAGAGTTTATCTTAATAAACCCGTGTGCTGTCATGTTTGTACAAAGCAGATGACTTCACTTACCATAAAATGAGATTGAGGTCAAACTGGGATTTATTTACTCGCTGTCCCACTGCTGGGCAAAGTCTTCTAGTTCTTCCATTCCTCTCTATTTTAAGCTATTTCCATCCACAAAGACAAAAATATATCTTTTATATATCGTCTATGCGTAAGAAATATGAATATATAATGGATTCATGTATAAGTGACATATAAACACCAAGCGGACTTCTTTTATTTTTATTATTCTTTTTTTTTATAATTATATTTTTTGGTTATAAACCAGTTAAACGCATTTGCTTGCTAACGTCGGCGAACTTTGCTAGCGATATCCATGTGGGAAGTATAGAAGTACGCACCGCGCTACAAGAGGCGCTTAAATAAAGAGTTGTGATGAATAAATGAGATAGTTTCAGTCAATCGATCGATTATAGGGTTCCTTTTATGATTGAGAAACCACATCAACATTAAGGACTTGATGGATACAATAAAAAGTCAGTGTGATAATAAAACGAAGCAACTTGTGTTATGAACAAGTGTATTTTAAATGCAGCCATAAATGAGTAACTGAAAACCACTCGCGGTTGCGACATATTGTATGCAACACCAAAGCCAAAATGAAAGTATCTAAAACCGCCCGTCTGCTTCGCCCTGCGGTCGTGTATTTCTTACCAGTGTAAGGCGACCCCTGAGGCCTTTCGTAATTACAAAACTCCGTATTGTTGGCTCGGGTCCGCATTGTTAGTAGAAAAAAGCGGCCAAGTGCGAGTCGGTCTCGCCCATTAAGTGTTCCGTAGCACAAAGTAGTACTAATATAGTAATATACTACTAATATATAAAGCTGAAGAGTTTGTTTTTTTGTTTGTTTGTTTGTTTGAACGCGCTAATCTCAGAAACTACAAGTGGGATTTGAAAAATGCTTTTTGCATTTGATAGCCCAACTCTAGAGGAAGGTTATAGGCTATATTTTATCCCTAAATTCCCACGGGATCAAAAGTTACGCGGGTAAAACCGCGCGCGGTTGCTAGTGTAATATAAAAGTTCCAGTAATAGCTATTCCGTAATGTAAAAGCGTTTATGACGTTTAAAAAAGAAACTACTTACTAGATCTCGTTCAAATCAATTTTCGGTGGAAGTTTAAATGGTAATATGAACATCACATATTTTTTTAGTTTTATTATTCTTTTACTTCAGAAGTTACAGGGGGACACATTGTACCTCTTTGAAAGTGTCTCTCGCGCAAACTATACTTTTTAGAGAAAAAAAAAAATACATACATACATAACTTCACGCCTGTATCCCGGGGTAGGCAGAACACCAGAGGCTATCAAACCATCTGATGTCACGTTTGACGAATTGGAGGTATTATAATGATGGATAAAAACTATTACAGTGACAGGGGGTCAGCCTATCGCTCGTAAAAACACTAACAAAACCTCTGTCCCTTAACTGACTTTTACAGTATGCCCGGGAGGAGAAGCAGCTGGCACATTCGATGTTATTCTTTCGCTCCCATTCCAGTATGGAAGAATATTAAAAAAATCCTATTATATTTGAAGACCTATCCATGGATACGCCAAACGTAAGAGTTTGATGATGATTTAGTTCTAAGTATGGGGAACCCTCAATAATTATTGTTTTTTTTTTGTGCTAAATCTTAATGCGTGTCACAGAATACTCACCAAATTTCAATAGTACAGGTCTTACATAATTTCGGAAAACCGGCTGTGAAATACGGACAGACAGGCATGACGAAGCTATAAGGGTTCTGATTTTTACCATTTTACTACGGAACCCTAGAAATGTTTATTATAATACTCAAAATGCTCATGAGAATCTAACCATTGTTATTGTGCTGATCAGATATGGGATTATTGTTAACGTTGGAAAATGCATAGTTATTGCATGTTTTAAAGTAACTGCTAATGAAAATGTTGATGCATTTATTTTTAGGTCTCGAATGCCAGAAGTCTTGTTTTTTTTTTTTTATAAAATATGGATTGGACGTTTGTCTTCCATGACACCTGATGTTAAGTGCACATGAAGACTAAGGTGGTACACGTCCATCCACGAGAAACCTATTCACTCGACGCTTAAAAGTACTAGGACTGTACTGGTCAGGGAAAATAGACGCAGGCAGTTCATTCCAAACCTTGGCGACCCGTATCAAAAAGGAACTGTCAAAGCGCTTAGTTCGACTTTTCGTAATATGTACCACATACGGATGGAAGTTCTGTCTGCGTCTGGTAGTCCGATGGTAAAAGGGTGAGGGTTCAATTTGTTCAAACAGAGCACTCGCGCACTCACCAAAATGTATTGTTGTAACTGTTTTTCTAACTGAGTAAACTTAACCGATATTTAAAGAATTCATTACGCAACGCATGGTTACATTTATTTATTTATTTATTTGAAAAGCCACACCAACAACATATATACAAAGAATTTCAAGTTATATAGTTAAAAGATAAAAAGTGCTAGTACATATGTCAATAACAGGCATGTACAACGTTGACAAACTGAGTCCAGTAAAAATAAAATAAGGTAGGTATACAAAAGCAGCTTGATGAGTATGAAGTTAAGCAAAAATTCAGAAATATGTCAAAAACTAAAACAGAATATGTAAATAAAATTAAAATTAAATAAGATTAAACTAGATAAAGTCATCATAATAAAATCATTGAAAAAAAATTAATTCAGTTTGTTGTAATTAAAAACAAAAATATCAATTATTTTAAAATTAAGTAAAAACAAAAAGTACACAAATAAAAACTTAATTTAAAAAAAATATATAATAAACAATGTTTGTATAATAATAAAAAAATGATACAATTTGACTTAGGTATTTGGCTTATTTAGTAATGTCCCGATCATGTGAGAGGTAAGTTAGTATCTTCCGCTGATAGACAGAGAAAGAGTCATGAAATATGTCTAAGTCAGGTATTTTAGATGTCATCAAGTTATATTTAGCAATCATTCTGGGAAGGGGAGAGTGGGCAAGCAAATTTGTCTTACAAAAGGGAATGTGAAACAGCTTCGTTACTGGTTGTCGTGGTATACGTCGCGGTACGGAAATCCTGATGTTTTCGATAAGGTGACAGCAGTCAACTAAATTGTTTACTATTTTGTATATAAATTTAAGGTCAAGAATCTGTCGTCGCTTGTACAAAGAATGTAAATTCAGAAACGCCAACCTATCCTCATAAGATGCCCTGTGCGATATACCGGTTACATAAGCGTAATACAATAGATATATAGCGAGTGGTAGTTTGCGTGTGGCGGGAACACTGCTGTATATGTGTTGACTGAGGCAGCGCGTTGGGAAAAGTATAGTAGTATAGTAATGTCTTTTTATTTATTTATGGGGAATTCTAGTGAAAACTTAAGTACCTACTTTTATTACATAATTATGATCAGAATCGAGTACACAGTGCTCTGCTTCAATATCTAAACTTTGTCACCAGTCACCCTGTATATCTCCGTCGTCTATGTTTTAGCCTAAGAACTGGCTCTTCATAAAATATTGCCGGAGTGGTAATATTTGCCGGCAGCTTTTAGCTAACCAATCGGACCCTGACCGGGATAGTCGCCTTTAACGACACGGCTAACTAGGGGCATTTTGGAGCGCACGTAATGCAGTCGGTGCCAGGTGTTGTGTACTTGAAGTAGTCGTTAGTTTTTGGCAGAAATCGGCGCCGTTGAAATTCTAACATCCACCAGCCAGCATTGGGCCAGCTTGGTGATTTACGGCCTAAACCTCCTCGTCTCTCAGGATAGACTCATGGCCTTGCAGTGGACTCATTCCCATACTGTCTTTTTTTTTTCTTGCATTTATGTATGAGGAAAAAGTATAAGGAATAGGAGAAAGATGGGTCTGTAAGGGCTTTTGTAATATATATTTTTTTATTGGAAAGCTCTGTAAGAAATTTTCAATGTAGTGGTTTTCATTCTAAGTCGATACTGTGTTACACTGTGTTTTAAAATTAAATGATGTAGGTATAGGGAACTGCTGTGCCTGTTTGCGTTTCATGATGCTTTCAAACAAATAAACAATACAACTTTATTATAAAGTTAAACTTATTTGTGTTGGTGTTAAAATGTCAATTAACCTTAAATTCATAAATTTGTACAGATTATTTAAAAATATGTGCTGTATACAGGGTGACTGGTGGGTCACTTTCGAAATTCAAGGACGTGATAGTTTGAGATCATATATGAAGAGAAAAAGTAAAATGAATCAATAAATATTAATTATTTACTGAGTAAAATTAACCGAAAGTTAAAGAATTCACTACGAAACGCTTGGTTACAAAGGCGTTATACAATAGATACACAACGGGATACAGTGCGTGTGGCGGGAACACTGCTGTGTGCGTGTAGACTGAGGCAGCGCGTCGGGAAAAGTGTAGTAAGGCCGTTTTATTTATTTATAGGGAATTCTGGTGAAAAATGAAGTACCTACTTTTATTACAAAATAATGATCAGAATCCAGTACAGAGTGCTCTCCTTCAGTATCTAAAATTTGTCAACAGTCAGCCCTGTATATAAAAACAGGTACTGTATACTTGTATACAGTAGTCGTGAGGGTTTGTCAGAAGACATTTCGGTACCCTGAAAATTCTGACATCCACCACCAAGCACTGGGCCAGCTTCATGGATTATGGCCTATACCTCCGCATCACCCAGGGGAGAGACTCATAGTCTTGCAGTGGGCTCATTACACGGAGTTGTGATGATTTAAAAATCGAACCCTCAACTTCTTGTCTTGCAATAATAAACCACCACCATTGCTATACAGAAGTCACGTCAACCGATATGAACACTTTATTTATAAATCGTTCCAAACCGGCCGCTCCGAACTCTGTATTAAGTTATATAGACAGACCGACAGACCTAAGGTATTGTTTTCCTATTCACGGTAATTTCAACTCTACTCCTTAAGCACGAAAGGATATTTTAAACCAAAATGCTGTTTTAGGTTTTATAGTTGTGCTATTTAGAGCAAGTTACGTAAAACGTTTACTTTATAACTTTGGTTTATGTAAGCGGTAGGTACTTGTTCATTTGCATTTTCGGATATCGTTCAGGTTAATTGAACCTTTTTGTAGATACGTGTGCGTGAGCCTTATATAGGAACGAAATAGAGAAAGAAATTGTTTGTTTGTAAGTTTAGATTTAATTTGAAAAATACTTCATTACTTGAATACGCTATGCTTAACTTTGGGTTATCAGTGAAATTAGTAACACAATTAATTAAAATTGGTTTTGCTGTTTAAATTACTCATACAAACTTTCGACCCTATTTGAACGATTTAGGGGATGGTTTTTCAATGAAACGTCTATGACCCTGGGTTTTTGACTATATTAATTCCAAATATCATCCAAATCAGTGCTGTGGTTTAGCCGTGAAAGCGTAAACAGGCGAAGATACCTTAAGATTTCTAACATTAGAATATAATGATGTCTTGTGAACACAGTTAGTATATTTCGGCATGTATCGGCTCTGCTGGACATAGGCTCCCCTCAAGGTTCTCCAAGTAGCTAGGTTTCGCTCCGTCTTCATCCAGCGTTTAACGGCGACTTTGACCAGGTCGTCGGTCCATCTTGCGGGGGGCCTGCCTACGCTGCGTCTCCCAGTACTTGGCCGCCACTTGAGAACTTTTCTGCCACAACAGCCATCTGTTCTGTGAGCTATGTGCCCTGCTCATTGCCACTTCAGCTCTGCAATCCGTCTGGCTTTTGTCGGTGACTTTGGTTCGCCTGCGAATCTCTTCATTCCTGATTAGATCTCGCAGGGAAACTCCGAGCATAGCAATTTCCATTGCCAGTTGAGCGGTTATAAGCCTGTTTATTAGGCCCACGACTAAGTGCCGCATATCATCACTGGCAATATATTATAGTTTTAATTATACGTGTCAAACGGTCTAAATTTTCGTATACTTTTTGCTCTTTGTGCTGATATTTCATGTGTTATATCGATTATAGGATCACGGAACCTGAGGAGATTCTTTTTCTAGCTTCTATCCTTTTTAAAAGTACATGTTCTCTTACACTTTTCAATTTGAGAATTTAAGATTTTGGAGGTCATGTCTTCCCCCTATGACCGCACCTATCATTGTCAGCATAGCTATTTGTAGTTTCACTTAATAAAATATTAAGATTTCAGTTTGAAAACATAAGTGTATAGTATATGTAATTCAAGTTTATTTCGAAATATTCTCAATAATTGTATACCTAGTCCGTTTTTTAAATGCCATAAAATTTTCACCTATATTTCTTAACTACAAGTGA